>JACEFZ010007077.1:0-237344 GCA_014155875.1 Cepaea nemoralis
GCGAACCACAGGGGGAAAGCGCGTTGCGAGAAACAGCCAGACAGTTGGGGGTCCCGGGCCCCGGAAGGAGTCGAGGGGAGAAAGGCTTGTGTGGTTCTTTGCCCGAAAGTCGAGTGCTTGTGCACTTGTGAGATGACTGTAACGGGGGTTGTCGTAAGTGTATTGATGTACCAAAAGAAATGAAATGTTTACACTGAAAAATAGATTGTTTTGCATGTGACGGAAAATAAATCCATTGAACTTCGTGTCGTTGTGTTCAAGCCAGTCATGTTGCACTTGTATTGTCTCACTGTTTTAGGGATAACGAGCCAAATCTAAGACTCTGACACTATTTATTTTATGTTTGTGTGATTTCTCCAGTATTTTCTGACGAGATGCGCAAATATACCAGGCTAAACGGCAATCTTTGTTGTGTCTTCGTTTTTCAAATTCCCCTACGAAAAAACATTGTTTTGATTTTCTCAATATCTTTTGCCCTGTGGATTCCAGACCAAGGACTGTCTGGGTTAATTTTTCAATTTTTCCCAGTGTACGTCTATCCACTTTTCCGACCTCTTATTCACTGGCATTTGGTTTTTTACCATTACTGTAAAAAAAAAAAGTATGTGCAAAGTAATTAGGCGCCACATAGCCCATTTTAAGTACTAATATAAGGGGGTTTAAACATAAAGGGGGTATTTTTTAATTTTCTTGAATACTATACAAGTCAAATGAACACCAATAACGGGAGGTTAGCATGGTCGAATAAATATGAGCTTTTCTTCTAAAACATCCTGTGTGCAAGCAGAGGTAATGGTTCAACCCCTACAGCTGTTTGGACTAAAATGTTGATTCTCGCCCTTTTGTTTTGAGGAATAAATTACAGTACCAAGACGCAGAGTGTTTCACCCGATTATGAGGGAAAATTAAAAGGGAAACTAACCCCCATGCAAAATGGGATCCCACCCTTTTACCATGCTTAAATGAGAAAAGGGGGATGAGTTAAAAACTGGTTACCTCACCGTATTTCTAGCTCAAAAGGGAAAGGGTGGTGGTTAGAAAACTGGTTACCCCCCCTTGTATTACATGGAGTCTGGATAAGAGAATCACAGGGGCCGAAAGAATTTGTTCTACTTTCAAAAATCCTACTTATCCAGACTGCACCTTTTACACTAATACCCTGCAGTAGCATTGAGTAAAAAGTTTTACCCCTTAGGGAAAAACAGTTTGTGAAAAATAATTAGCATACAATATCAGACTTGTTTTAAATTTTTTTAGAAAACGGAACATTAAAATCATATAAAATTTCCAAAATTAATTAATGAAAAGTCGGTTTTTTGAAACGTCAACCACCAGCCCCTTTAAATTCAGCTGTCTGACTCCAAGACGTGCAAAAATTTTTTACTTTCCAATAAAAAGGGCCCTTTTCTGGGACTTTGCCCATCTAATCGCAGTGAACCATTTTAAAAGGGTAGCATCGAAAAACAATTTTCTGTAGTGGTCTTTATGCTTTAAAATGCCGAAAAGTGTCGATGTTAGAATATAATTCTCTAGCTATATTCACTTTCTTCTTCCCACTATGTTTAACCTCTTCCAACAGCTCAATCTTTCTTTCTAAAGTTAAAATAGTAAGGTTCTGTCCACTAGCCGCCTTTGACATGTAGCGAGATTGTTGTCCTCCGGGCTGACTAAAAATAATTCTTTCGCGAAACAATTTATTTTTGGGTGTGAAATGACTGATGATGAATGTTCGACTTAAACATGAACACTTATATAATCAGTGTTAATTTTTATGTTCGACTAATCCGAAAATTTGAGTTAACCGAATTTGACTTATCAGGACTTTTTATACAATGATAAAGAAGGATAATGGCTGGGACTACGCCAACAACATCGACTTAAGCGAAATTCTACTTATCTGAGTTCGACTTAAGTGGACTCGACTGTACTATGCTCTAAGGGTGGAAAGGGATGATGGGTTTAAAACCCTGGTTACACCGCCTTATATTACCATGCTCTGAGCTGTGAAAGGATGATGAGTTAGAGGACTACTCCTTGTATTACCATGCTCTAAACTGGGAAAGGGTGATGAGTTAGAATACTGGTACCTCACCCTGTATTACCATGCTCTAAACTGGGAAAGGGTGATGAGCTAGAGAACTCCATACTCCACCTTGTATTGCCATGCTCTAAGCTGGGAAAGGATGAGTTAAGAAACTGGTTGCCTGACCTTGTATTACTATGCAAAATCCTTAAGGTTGATCATCCCTATTACCATATGTCTATATAATTATCTAATTCTTTAACACAGGCTTCTAATTGTATTTGACAAATATAGACGTGTTTATTCGCAGGAAAGGTATCATGCCAGCAAAGCTCAGTGGTGGCCATACGGCTTCAGTCCTGTCTGTCGATGTCCAGTTACAGAAGGACAAGTGGTCTCAGGCGGTGAAGGAGGCGAGCTCTGTGTTTGGTCCAAAGATGGCCTGTTGAAGGAGAAATTGACCAGACCCAACACTGACTGCACATCTGTAGTTTTCTCCAGAGAAAACCCAAACTTGATCTATGCAGCCTTTGGGGAGGAGGTTCTTGTCCTGGACCACCAAAGAATACAAGAACCTGTTCATGTGTTTCATTCCAATCAGGATGAAATCAGCCAGGTCAAGCTGAGCGCTAACGAGCACTTTTTAGCTGCGTGTGATGATGCAGGAGAAGTAAAGTTATTTGGGCTGCAGAATAGAAAAGAGTTCAAAACTCTGAGACTGAAACACACAAACATTTGCTCAACTGTAGTCTTCCGTCCAACTTACCCATGGGAACTAATCAGTGGTGGCTTGGATTGCCGGCTAGTGCACTGGGATTTCTCCAAACCAAAATGTTTAAATCAGTTCAACATGCAGGAGCTCCATGCCACACCTGGCAATTCTCCATACTTCATTAACCCTCCATTTCTGCACCATCTGGCAGTGTCTCCGAGTGGCAGCACCTTAGCCTGTGCATTAGAGAACGGCCAGATACCCATCCTTAGCAGCAGCCAGAAAAACCTGCAGCCAAAGTATGCCTTGTTTGGACACTCTCAAGGAGTATCCCAGGTTCATTTTCTGTCAGATGATATTCTGCTTTCTGGTGGCAATGATTCATGCATCATCCAGTGGGACCTGTCAAAAGCTAGCCTATACCAACCAGGCGCTGTCTATATGAATGGAGATGGTGCTGCTGCGAGTCCAGAGGAAGAGAAGTGCCTTGCTATAACTGAGTTGTGTAATGTTCATGCATACTCACATACAGACAAGATCAACTGGATGTGCCCCTACAGCACTGATGCAGACAGATATTTGTATGTGGCAGATCAGACTCCAGACATCACACTTATACATTTGTCTTGATTATTCTGTTGTTGAAATTGATTAATCTCTCCTTTAGTAAATCTTCCTTTTGTATTTTTGTAACAGATCAGAACTGTGGTTTCTATTCTAATATTAATATTATGTAGCTATTAATTGTTTGCTTGGTTAGTTGGTTGGAAAGCTAAATTCAGACTCTTTCTAATGCATTGCTGCCCTTTTAGTGTTAGACGGGTATAGCGACTTTTGCTGACCATATACTAAAATACAAATCTCCATAGGTACTGTTTAGTTTAGTTTAGTTAGTTTAGGAAACTTAAAATGAATTCTTGTTTAGTGATTATAAATCGGCTCTTTTTTGGTGCTTATAAATCAGCTCTTGTTTGGTGCTTATAAATCAGATCTTGTTTTGCTGGTTATAAATTAGATTTTGTTTAGTGGTTATAAATCAGATCCATAGGTACTGTTGCAGAGCACCCATTCTCCTTTCCATGTGGAGCTGGATGTTCAAGTCCAATGTGCTGGCTTCATTGGGCAGAGAGACATGGCAAACCTTGAAACATTAGCCAGAGAGGTATGGCAAACCTTGAAACATTAGCCGGAGAGACATGGCAAACCTTGAAACATTAGCCGGAGAGACATGGCAAACCTGGAAACAACCAGAGAAACATGGCAAATTTTGAAACATTAGCCGGAGAGACATGGCAAACCTTGAAACATTAGCCAGAGAGACATGACAAACCTTGAAACATTAGCCAGAGAGACATTGCAAACCTGGAAACAACCAGAGAAACATGGCAAATTTTGAAACATTAGCCGGAGAGACATGGCAAACCTTGAAACAGCCAGAGGGACATGGCAAACCTTGAAACATTGAGCAGATTGATTGATTTAGGAATCGATATCACAGCATTCGGAGCATTCCCATAAGGGCTCCGTCCCCATCCTCAGCAGCCAGCGAAGAGTTCCAACACTAATAGTACCAGTAGCAATCTGATTATATGTCCGTATATATATGGCCACACCACTGAGTGGTGCTCCATGACTTGGGCTACATTAATGCTGGTCTGGCAACTTCTGTGGCCTGAAATGTTTGGTAAATAGAACATATATGCCATTGATTCATTGTGATATATTTGTGCATATCTGTCTGTCTGTCTATCCTGGAATAGATTGGATTGCTGTCCATCTGTACATATACAGTAAATAAATCTGTAAAAACGGAAAGTGGATTTGCTCAGCTTTATGAGAACACAGTCACAATTGACAAAATGGATGATGCATGAGCAATTCTTTGTATTCACAGAAAAACTAAAAGACACGATAGAAATACATGTTTTTAAAAACTATAAAAAGTCATTTAAGTTACATCCTGGAGATGTCTAAAATAATAATCTCATTGTGTGCTCGAGCTCCATATCAGTGACATGTCACTTCCTGTCAGCTGACTTACAGAGCTCCTCCTACACAATTTGATCATTTCCTCTGTCCGTATGTATTGATTTGCTCACTATGTCTCTAATCCTCCATCTCTCACCTCACCATGTAACAGTATGAATGTGCTCAGAATTGCATAACATTATAATCTATTAGAGCAGTATGTTCACACTTACAGGCCACATCTGAAGAATTGGGCAAGTGGTCTGAGAAAACAGTGAATGTGTTCACGTCAATCACATAAGTTTGATCAACTATTTCTGAATGTCAGCTCGTGGTGTAACAAATCAGCTATCATTTGGTAGTTATAAATCAGCTCTTATTTGGTGCTTATAAATCAGCTTTTGTTTGCTGATTATAAATTAGATTTTGTTTAGTGGTTATAAATCAGCCCTTTTTTGGTTATAAATCAGTTACATTTCAATGATATCCACTATTACTCAGTGAAAGGTATTGGTGGTTACAATTCAACTAAAACATTTTAACAGAAAATAAGGGTGCGTAGAACAATATAGGATTTTAAATTATCAAGATATACAAACAATAGGTTGCACAGTTTACTGCCTGGCATATTTCACTACATCTCGCCAAGTGTGTACTGCAGACGTCAATCAATTAAATCAAAAATTAAGCAAACAATATACGATTCTCCAAGTTTTTGTCTCTTTATCTTTGATCATTGAATGTTTTAAAAAAAAATCAGGATAAATTGTTTCTTTGTGTTTTATTTACCCTGGTGATGTAGAGACTTGGTACCTAATTAATGCTTGTCTGTTATTTTGCTGAATGCTTGTATCTCTCAGAGTTTGTGCTGTTGTTTGTATTCTTAGCTGGATTCTATATCCTGCTGGAGTTGTTGTATATTGCCAAGATAGCAGCTTTGTGCCACACAGTAAGATAAGACCAGTTTAAAAATATTATAGAAAATAAACATAGTAAGTGATTTCATGTTAAGATGCGTTTTGTTGTTCATCATCATCATGTGCCGTGTAGATAAGTGTGGGCGATCATATTTTGCCATCTCACTTGATCACCAGAGTCGTGGATCAGCTCAGTGTACTTGTCTCGACCATGCCACATGGTCAAGCCATCCAGGTAATTCTTCTCTGTCTTCCCCTTGTTCTCTTCCCACGATTTTGCCAGTTGTCACCAAGTACTCTAATTTATTTATTTTCATAACATGTCCAAAAAATGCTGTCTACATCTAATTTCTCTAATCAGTTTACGATTTTCATTTGTTTCTTGTAGGACTTGGTCATTGTTTTTTCTGTCTGTCCATCGTATTCTTTGCATTTTCCTCAGAAACCACATTTCCACAGCCATCAGGTGTTTTTCAGCTTGACTGCTCATTGTCGACGCTTCACATCCATCCAAAAGTACAGGTTCTATGTAGCACTTCAACTCTCTTTTTCTCATAGCAATTGACATCTTTTTATTGGTCATTATGTTTTTCATCTTGCGAAATGTTACCTTCACCATGGTGATCCTTTTTCTAATCTCTTCAAGGCATCTCCCATCAGATGTTATGACTGTTTTGAGATAATTATACCGATTCACTTGTTTAAAGTATATTCCCATTTATTGTTTAAAGTATATTCCCATTTACCTGTATATTACATTGTGGTATTTCATTCTTCCTAGTGACGACCATAATCTGTATCTTCTTACAATTTAATTCTAACCCTAGTTGTTCACTGTGTGCAACGACAGCATCTAATAAATGTTGCAGATCCTGCTCATTGTCTGCAATCAATACTGTATCATCTGCATATCTAATTGCTTGTTTGCTTGCATTCACTAATTGTGAACTCCAGTGTGAAGTCCTGTATGTCGGATGGTGACATCCTGTTGTCCAACATCAGTGTGATGTCATACCAGACTGAGGTTTGCTAGAATATCCATTGTTCCATGTCTGGCTTATTGGTGTGCAGACTGGTGGTTCCTCGCTGTGCAGGCAGACACTCTCCGACTTTGGAGGAATCAGCGATCATACTGACGTAAGCCAGGACCCCGAAGGGGCATGTTGCCCATGACGCACGACTAGGACGTGTCAGTAGGTCTTGGCCAGTATAGAACCTGGCCCTGGTGCCTTGGAAACACCTCTGGATCCATGTATATCTAATGTTATTGATGGTTCTTCCTTCAATGATGATACCTTTCATATCTTGTACATTTGTGAAAATATTTTCACTATACAGGGAAAACAGATCTGGAGACATTGCACATCCCTGTCTCACACCTCTCTTAATAGGCTGATATTGGGAATCTAGGTCTTGTAATAATCATGTGGTGAACAAAACATCCTGTCTCAAAAACAACATCCTAATTCATGTCTGAAATTATAATCAACATCTAAGAAAGAATGCAATAAGAAAATATGGTAAAAACATAAAGACCTTTCATTTTATGTTATAAGAATTTGTTATACATGGTTGTAAGTAAAATACCTTAAGTTGTGTTCAGTATATGATGCTAGTTCCATTTTTACATATGTATATAGATCAAGTGGCACTTGATGGGTGATGTGGTTAATATCATCCCATCTGCCTTTACTTCCTGGAATGTTTCCTGGTATCTCATTTAGGCTGGGTCAGCCTGGGAGCAGATAAATTTGAACAGAAATTTTCTCCACCATGGGTGTACTTTTCATTATACGTCATGCACAGTTACTGGTATACTTTTCTTTACACTGCACACATATTTAGTTTTAAATGATTCGTACCATTTACAGAACGTTGTGTGATAACCCCACGTTGATTTTGGTTAACCACAATAAGTAGTTACTAGAATACATTACACTCCACACATATTTAGTTTTAAATGATTCATATTCTTTGCAGAATGTTGTGATCAAGCCTAGGTTGATTTAGGTTATACACCATGAATGGTTACTAGAAAATTTTACAATCCAAACATATTTACTGTATCCTTGTTGTTACACTCCACACATAGTTGCTAATATATTGTTCTTTACACTCCACGCATATTTACAGTATACTTTTTGTTATAATCCATACACAGTTACTGGTATCCTGTTATTTACACTCCATGAATATTCGCTGAATACTGAATACTTGTCATTATTCTTCATGCACAGTTACTTGTATATTTTTCTTCATACTCCACACTTATCTACTGTTTACTTTTGTTATACTCCATATATAGTTACCGGTACACTTTTTAAATACTCCATATATAGTTACTAGAATACTCTTTTTAACACTCCACACATATTTGTTATATACTTTTTTGTTATACTTCATTCACAGTTGCTAGCATGTTTTTCAGTACACTCCAAAAATATTTACAGTATGCATTTCATTACACTCCATACATAGTTGCTAATATCCATGTATAAACTAGACATTAACCCTCTCTTCTCCTGTTACTACTTTATCTCCTTTGCCTCATAGTGTTATGTTTTTAAAGTTGAAAGGATTGAAAAAGTGACTTTAAGTGTTAACTACAGGGGATAGAAAAATGAGAAGTAACTACTACCTAGGAGGTGGTATTCATTTAACAGGCCAGTCCAAAAGTATTAATAAGACCGCATTAAATCCTTTCCAGCTTTTGCCTTTACATAATGAGGTGGGCATGGACTATTCTCTTCCTCCTTGTCTTCCGTTCCTTCCTCTTTGCCTTTTATCCCATGACAATGCTCAGACATTTCTGAAATTTGTTTGTTGTCAATTTTTGTATGGCTGGGTTGACCCCAGAGTCGTTTTAGTGGATAAAAAAATAACAGTCCCTGCTGTGTATAGAACTTGGACCATGTCTTGGCAGGCACACGCACTCAATCAATCAATCATGTGCCATGCCGGAAAGCGTGGATGGTCACTCGATCACCAGAGTCGTGGATCAGCTCAGTGTTCCTGTCTCAACCATGTCATGTGGCCAAACCATCCAGGTATTTACTTCTTGGTCTTCCTCTTGGTCTGTTCCCTTCGATCTTGCCAGTTGTCACCAAGTTCTCCAATCCATTTTTTCTCATAACATGTCGTCCAAAAAATTTTGACTGTCTACGTCTAATTTCTCTAATCAATTTGCGATTTTCATTTGTCTCCTGAAGTGCTTGGTCATTGGTTTTTCTGTCTGTCCATGGTATTCTTTGCATTCTCCCAAGAAACCACATGTCTGCACTCACAACAATTAAAAGATTTAGAGGTACTTTGTTCTATCAAGACTCATCATGCACCCCACACTTGGCAGTTTCATTACGACTAATCTCCCTTCATTGTACACTCAGATCCAGTCTTTTAAAAACTAGTTGCGCCCCTTTACTAGGAAACTTCCACTCACCAACGAAAAACGTTCTTTGACGTAAACATTTTAACTCGTCGCTTTCGGTTGTCCATTCTTGCAGTACTTAGATAATTAGGGGATCTGATGATAAGCTGGTTTTATCCGTGTGTTACTGGGGCCTTTAAGGGAATCAAACCAACCTTGACGATTCTACAGATCAGTGTGTTGAGGCAATCAAGATAGCCACAGAGAAATTACAAAATACCAGCCATGGTACACAATCTGTGGTGATATTGACAGGTGCAAAATCCGTAATAGAGGCGCTCCTGTCTGGGAAATTGCCAGTTCTGAGGACACTACTTTCTGAACTTAGCAGTCAGCGTAAGATCACCATACAGTGGATACCATCCCACTGTGGAGTCCCCGGAAACGACAGAGCTGATCGATTGGCTAAGGAAGGAGCAAAAGAAGAACAACCTGATGTGCCTATTACATACCACCAAAAGAAAAGAATGATCAAATCAGTCAGAAGGCCACCAAACCTTACTCAAGACCAGGGGCGTCACGCGGGGGGTGCGGGCCGCACCGGGTGACACCATCAAGGGGTGACACCAAAATAAAAAAATTGCAAATTTGACAAAGCAGACATAGCAAAATAACAAAAATTTAACTTTGTCCGAGTTTGTCGAAGTTCTTTATTTATGTTTTACCTGAAGTATTGAAGTTATATTGTTCAATTTGTTTTCTTTCTTATGTCCTTATTAACTTTTTGACTTATTTTACAAACATTACTATATGCGATTATATATGGTACAGGAACACTCGGAAGAAGACCATGGTGAAAGTCTAGAGGGGTGACACCAAGAGTTTACCGCACTGGGTGACACCAACCCCAGTGACGCCACTGCTCAAGACGACTACCACGTTATGGACAGACCAGAACAGGTCATTCTTCTGCGCCTCAGAACAGGACATTTCCACCATCATGCACCATCTTACGTCTCTCACGCTCTGTGTATGTTTTATCTGCAATCATTTTCTCCTTTGTCTTTACTCCATTTCTGATAGTTGCTCTCCATGTAACACGTTCAGCGGCGACTTGCCGCAGTGAAGCCTAGTCAACTTACTTACTCCAAGCGAAACGTTTAAACAGCTTTCATATGCGGTGGCTGCGAAGAACACTTGGTATTAAGTGGCAAGACAAAATCACAAACACTGAAGTATTGGAAAGATCTGGGTGTGGGACGGTTTGTTCTATATTCAGTCTTTGTAGACTTAGATGGATAGGACACGCTAGGAGTATAGATGATGGTAGAATACCAAAGGACATCTTTTTTGATGAATTACAGATGGGTAAGAGATCTCAGGGTCGGCTTTTACTACGATACAAAGATGTGTGTAAGCGGGACATGATTGATACAGGCATTGATAATGCACATTGGGAGCAAGTCGTCACTGAACATGTTGCATGGAGGGCACATATCAGACATGGAATAAAGACAACGGAGAAAATGATAGCAGATAGGTCACAAACGGAACGTATGAGACGTAAGATGGTACATGATGGTGAAAATGACCATGTGTTCACATGCATCCACTGTGGACGAATTGCGCGAATTGGTCTTATCAATCACATTCGATACCGCCATGGGTAGTAGTTATTATGCCTTTTTGAAGCACAATGTAACAAACAATCGTCTGTCAAGACTGAAGGTGCCAATGTTGTATCTTTCACACTGCAGTATTATCTAGTTTTTTAATATGACCATTGTTTCGGTTTTCTTGATATGCAGTCCTTTTTTTGCACTCGCTGTTACTACAAAGTCTGACAAAGTTGCAGATCTGTAGTTTTTAAAGCTATCAATGCTGTGTCCCCTGAGACTTGGACTGTCTGTTTATTTTATGGCCTGCAACTGGTGCTCCTTGCTTATCTTTGATACCTCTCACTATTATTTCGCTACAGGGGGAGAAGAAATCCAGTGGCAAACACATCCTTGTCTTACTGCTTGCTTTCATCATCATTATCTTCCACTTCTGCCGTCAAGCGTCGCGGGGAGAAATAATTTGCGCTTCAGCACCCGATGGGCGGCACTGGATAGTATCGTTCCGTGTGATTGTACAATGTCTTTGATGTCGTCAATCCATTTTTTTTTATTGGACGCCCCCTTGGTCTCGTCGCAGATGATCTTCGATGTAAGGCCAGTGATGATAGTTGATGGTGTTGCATTCTAATGACATGGCCAAACCACTTGATCGTCTGTCTGTCAATAAATGTGGCACAAATTGTTGTTCGGATTGTGAAACTGGCAGCTCTCCTCAGGCATCTCATCTAGCAGGTGTTGATTTTGCGAAAGTGTGATTTGGATAAAGTCCAAGTTTGAGATTGGTAGCATAGGGTTGGTGTTGTGCTATTTATCTGTATACTTAGTGGACCTGGCGATCTGCTCACTTGCATTACTTCGGTTTTGGCTGTGTTTATGCTCATATTATATCTGCTGCAGGTTGAACTCAGATTATTAATATGATTTTGTAGTCTGCCCTCATCGCTGTAAAACAGGCACTGGTCATCTGCAAATAGAAGTTCATTTATTTCCTGTGGATAAGTTGTTTCATCCAACTTGCTTGCTTTACTTGATCATATTTCGTTCATTCATTATGTGCCATTCCGATAAGCGTGGGCGGTCATGTTCTGCCATCTCACTCGATCACTAGAGTCGTGGATCAGCTCCATGTCTCTGTCTCGACCATGCCACGTGACCAAGTCGTCCAGGTACTTAATTCTTGGTCTTCCCCTTGGTCTGTTTCCCTCGATCTTGCCAGTTGTCACCAAGTTCTCCAAATCATTTCTCCTCATAACATGCCCAAAAAATTGTGTCAGTCTACATCTAATGTCTCTAATCAGTTTACGATCTTCATTTGTTTCTTGAAGGACTTGTTCATTGGCTTTTCTATCTGTCCATGGTATTCTTTGCATTTTCCACAGAAACCACACCCCCACAGCCATCAGATGTTTTTCAGCTTGGCTGCTCATTGTCCACGCCTCACATCCATATAAAAGTACAGGTTCTATGTAGCACTTTAACACTCTTTTTCTCGTTTCAATTGATATATTTTTATTGGTCAGTATGTTTTTCAACTTGCAAAAGACTACCTTCGCCATGGCAATTCTTGTTCTAATTTCTTCAAGGCATCTTCCATCAGATGTTATGACTGTTCCGAGATAGTTGTACCGATTCACTTGTTTAAGAATATGCCCATTTACTTGTATATTACATTGTGGTATTTCTTCCTTCCTAGTGACGACCATAATCTGTGTCTTCTTACAATTCAATTCTAACCCCAGTTGTTCACTGTGTGCAACAACCGCATCTACTAATTTTGCAGGTCCTGTTCATTGTCTGCAATCAAGACTGTATCATCTGCGTATCTAATGTTATTGATGTATCGTCCCCCAATGTTGATTCCTTCCATATCTTCTATATTTCTGAAAATATGTTCACTGTACAGGAAAAAAAAAGATCCGAAGATATTACACATCCCTGTCTCACCTCTCTCTTAAACATATCTCTGATCATATTTGCCCACTTTATTTTCCAATTTAATTGCTTCTATTTGCTTAAAAGTAATTTTTGAAACATTTTTTCTGATATCCCTCCCATAAATTGTAATATCCTGCAACATTTTGATAGTTGCATCATGTTTCTTTATATCAAATGTTTTGGTGTAATCTACGAGGGGGCGTCAATACGTAAGTCACAAATGGCTGTAGAAAAATAACTAAATATGATAACAACTTGAAACCAGTTTATTTTTATACATACACTGTCCCTTTATTTCTCAACATAATTTCCACCAACATTGATGCACTTATCCCATCGTTTTATCAGTCCTTCCGAACCGGCTTCATAGACCTGTGTGTTCTGTTTTCTAAACCACGTTTTCACCGGCGTATTGTTTTCAGTGGACCAAAAAGGTGGAAATCGCTAGGTTGGGGCTGTAAGGTGGATGTTCCAAAACTTACCACCTTAGTTGGTTAATTTTCTCCTGAATTAATCAAGCCGTATGTGGTCTGGCATTGTCATGAAGAACCAACACTCCTCTAGTCAGCAGTCTTGGACGTTTTCTTCGAATTGCATCATGAAGCATCGATAAAACTTCACAGTACGATTCAGAATTCACATTGTCACCTTTCTTCTTAAAATTGGTTAAAATCACTCCTTGACAATCCCAGAACACTGTCAGCATAACCTTTCCTGCTGATGGCGTAACCTTGAATTTTCGGACACAAGGCGAAGAAGGGTGTTTCCATTGCATTAAAGCACGCTTTGATTCGTGCTGGTAGTGATGCACCCATGATTCGTCCCCAGTAACAATGCTGTTCAGCATGTCTTCTTCGTATCGACAGAGATGATACAAGGACAGGCCAAACCTTCAATTGTCTGGGTACCCACCTTAAGCACACATTCTTTAATTTCAATCAGTCATGCATTATGCTGTATGCTGAACCATGTGAGCACCCTTTTGCAGATGCTACAGAGTCTATCGTTACTCGCCTGTCACCTCTAATCATCTCCTCTATCCGCTGCACGGATGCTTCTGTTGCAATCTCAACAGGACGACCAGATTGAATTTTATCAATTCAATTCAAGTTTATTATAAAAGGGTCACAAATTGGGCAAGCAGGCCCTTCTTACATTCGGCCCTTCCAATCACTCGTCTTTCACTCAATAGTGCATGGTACATTCACATAGGAAAATACATTGTCAAATGAATGTTGTGAATATAAACAATGCATATTACAATGTTATGAGACACATCCCTCACCCACCCACACATTCCCCTCCCACCCACATAAACCCCCACCCACCCACACAATACCCATCCACCCACTCAAACCCTCAACCACCCACATATATCACCCACCCATACACACACACCCTCCATCCACTTACACAATCCCCCACCCACACACCCCACCCTCCCACATACCCACCTCACCCACCCACACACACCCTCACCCAGCCATACACATCCCTCACCCACCCACACACATTCCCCTACACACCCCCCACACACACCACCAACCCACACACACCCCACCCAAACACCCACCAACACACTCTTCCCTATTAACACACATCCCCACACACATCCTCCCACAAACACACCCATCCCCCAGCCCACACACACACCACCCACCCAGCCATATCCACACACCTCTAACCACTCAGCCAAACACTCATCCCCCACCCACACACCCCCACCAATCAACATACCCCGCACCCACCCACATTCCCCACCCACCAATCCACATAATCCCTCACCCACCAACACCCACACTTCCTACCATCTACCCAAACACCCCCACCCATCCCCCACCAACGACACATCCCTTAACCCGCCCACACATCCCCCACACATCTCCCCATCCACCCATACATATTACACCTACCGGCACATCCCTCACTCACATCCGCACCCACATCCCCCACCCACACACATCTACCCACACATACATCCCCTCACCCACCCATCCCCAACCCCCACACACATCCCCCTACATACACTCCCTCCACACATACATCCCCTACACCAACACTACATCAATACTTTTACAGCGTCCTTGAGAATATTTTTCTATCCAGCTATACACCGCTTTACGGGACAAATATTTGTCAGCATAAACAGGAAGCATATCCTTATGAATGGCCTTTGCAGGCAGTCCCTTTGCTCACAAAAAAAAACGCACAACAGCACGTTGCTCTTTGGTTGTACACTCCGTAAGTACAGTTGCCATTTTGTTTATGCGCTGCGCATGCGCATGACACACATAGCGCCACCTGACGAAGGGAATATAAAGTTCGATGTTGCTGTCACCTAATGACACCTGTAGAAAACACCAACTACATTTACCTGCCATCCCACAGAACTGTGTGACTTACTTATTGACTCGCCTTCGTATAACGCAAACGTATAGTATTTTTGTGACTCAAGTGATCTCTCTATTAGTGTTTGTAATGTGTCTCATCTCAGCTTGTTCATCTTGTACCTTGCGGTGTCACGGTGAAGTATAAACAGCGGAGAGTGGCCATATTTTGTTCTTTTTTTTTAAGTCTTCATGTAATGTGTATGTTACATTATTCTTGATCTTCTCATTATAAGCCAGAGAAACTTATACTTATAATATATTAAGTTATATCCATATTAAAAGTCATTTTGATTTGATAAAAAAAGTTATGGAGGGCATGGTTCCTGGAAGAAAAGGCAATGGTCGACCAGCAAAATGAAGGGCACTCGTCGCTGAAGCCATCGCAAGCATTAACATGCATGAGCCAGGGATACTATCAAAGAATCAAGTGGACTAATTTGCAGCAAAGGAAATCCGTGATGACGATGAGACACACAAACCATCTGACCTCTGGTTGTAGGGGACGAATGACGTAACCAAACACTTCGCCAGGAAGTTGATGTACCTGTTGCCAGCAGACGAACCAGGTGTGTCCCCGGCAGACATCAAGTCAAACCTTACTTGTGTAAACATGACAGCCTTAGCAAGATGAACACAAATGGACAATAAATAAACAGTTCACTTACCAGGTAGGCAGTTTATTTAACAATGCCATTTCACACACACTATCACTGCTTTTCTTTTTAGTGGCTTTTACTTTTAGTTGGTTATGTTATCCCTGCAGTTTCGTGGAAACAGATGTTGACTTTGTCTTTCAGTGTTGAGACGTTGAAGTTAAAGCACGCAAAGTTTGTACTTTTAGACTCTAAATTAGAGTATATCATGCTGTCCTTCTTCTAGGAAGGTTTAGTTTTGGCTCTATACTTTAATGCTTAACTTCTTAGCTGTACTACACACATTTTACTAGCAACACGTTTATTCGCTTTTTATTCGCAGATTAAAAGTGCAAGTAAAACGGAATATTTTAAATAATTAACCCCAGTTGTAATGTTTATGTGTGACAGTGTCACCTCAGTGTGTCGTGTGTGATTATAAAATAAATGTAACGGCAGTAACGCTGTTGCAGGAATAACCCCTGACCTATTCACTGCGGAACTATTTGGGACCGGAATTCGGAAGAGTGCCCAATGTTTTAGTATTATTCAAAACGTATGTTGTTTTCTCTGTTAATTGTTAATGTTTTTGTTGTGTATGAAAGGTTAACAACAATCTGAGTGAGGTCAAGATCTTGGTGATGAACATTATTTTAAAACTACAAAAGTTTAATAGAAATCAATACATTACATATGTGATAACTAACAGGTGCTCAGGGTGGCTCGTGGAGATGTATAACATAAGCATAAGGGATACAGTAGAAATAAATTTACATAATCTAATATGATATATCCATGTTTTACTTTGTATGTCCATTCAACTGTGCTATATTTACTTTGTATGTCAATTCAACTGTGCTATATTTACTTTGTATGTAAATTCAACTTTGCTATATTTACTTTGTATGTCAATTCAACTTAGCTGTATTTACTTTGTATGTCAATTCAACTTAGCTGTATTTACTTTGTATGTCAATTCAACTTTGGTATATTTACTTTGTATGTCAATTCAACTGTGCTATATTTACTTTGTATGTCAATTCAACTTAGCTGTATTTACTTTGTATGTCAATTCAACTTTGGTATATTTACTTTGTATGTCAATTCAACTGTGCTATATTTACTTTGTATGTCAATTCAACTTTGCTATATTTACTTTGTATGTCAATTCAACTTTGCTATATTTACTTTGTATGTCAATTCAACTTTGGTATATTTACTTTGTATGTCAATTCAACTGTGCTATATCTACTTTGTATGTCAATTCAACTGTGCTACATTTACTTTGTATGTCAATTCAACTGTGCTACATTTACTTTGTATGTCAATTCAGCTGTGCTATATCTACTTTGTATGTCTATGTAACTGTGCTATATTTACTGTGTATAGCTACTTAATTTTAATATTTTTACTTTTCTTTATATAGTGCTATATTTATTTGTGTGTGTTCATTTCACCTTTCGATAGTTGCCTTCTAAGTCAGTTTAATTGTGCAATATTTACTTAGTTTGTCTGTTTAACTGGCTATATTTACTTTGCACATCCATTTATATAACTGAGCTAGATTCACTTTGTAGGTCTAACTGACTAGAGTATATTGACTTTTGTTTGTCTATTTAACCAGGTAATAATATCTTAATATTAATTCTGTTAGTGCACAGTAACAGGCCGTGTGTGATTAGTTCTTCTCTGTGTGACCAACACATCACATCATGTGTATACTTCAGGTTGCAAATGCTTAACAAATTTGGTACACCAGTGGAGGATTACTCACTCCGTGGCGAAGGGGCTACACAGCAGTTCATAATCCCGCATACCACGTTTGAAACACAGCTGCGGGTGATTTGGCAGCGGATTGCCTTGCATTGGCTTTTTATGAAATGGTATGGGTGCCAGCCGTTCAGAAAGCAACAGCAAACTACTTAACATAAACTTGCCTAGAGATCACAAACAAAAAATGCTGGGGTTGACTGTGACATCCTGTAAAGGATATGCAACTAACTTTTAGTGGGGGATTACATTCTTTTTATATTGCAAAACCACATATGGTATTCAGTAGCTTGTTTTGTGACATTATTTAATGAATAAAGAAGATTGTGTGCACAATCTTCTGGGCTTGGAAAAGTTAAGTAATAATACGAGTAGTAATTAGTGGTATAAATTGTTTGTGCATATTGTGCCAACAGTATAATGCAGTTGATTATGAATGATGCTGTTCAAGACACAAATGTTCTGAAATGGTTAGAAAAACTGAGAGTATAGTAAATTCAATTAATCAAAAAACAGTTAATCGATTGATCAATCAATCAAGTGCTATTTATACAACATAGGTTGACCGCAGTGGATCTCCAACACTTTTTATCTCTTGCTATAATGTCCCCAAATTTGAGACAAGTATTGGTAGATCTTCATTAAACTGTTATCACAGCTGCTTGCACATAATCTTTTGTTTTAGGAAATACAAAACAATGTGTTCCCTTAATGAATTCAAACACACACGCCATAAGTGTGAAAGGGCTTCAAATCAAAACCTTAAAAGTGTGAAAGAAATTACAATAATCATGCCATTGTCTTGTAAACTGTTGTTAACTGATTGCCTGCCAAACAAAAAAATGGCCATACCCAAACAGAGATTCAAGGCAGAAAATTTGAACTAGAGGTATGCCACAATTTTGCTTGTAAAATGGTTATAATTGTAGCAGATCTATTGTATTGCATATCAAAGTAAAGAGGATTGCACAAGGAACATGACAGTGTTAATAATAAATTGATAGGTTACAAATATTAGGACAATAATGACAGGTTTAATAATAACAACTGAAATTAAAGAGGTAAAAATTATTTAAAAAATTGCACATATAAGTTCTTTTCTACATTCCTATACTACTAATCATGTTTAATTTACTGAATAATCAAACAAACACCACTTGTCTTCAAGAATATAAACAGTATTGCTCCATAAAATACACCAAAAGGAAATTTTGGTGCATATTCTGAACCATGTCTTTTTCACAACAAATGACAACAAATAATGGCCGCAACCTTCAAGTTAGGGTCTATCACAATAATGTTATGAAAATGGTTAACATTGTAGCAGAAATGTTGTATTATATATCAAAATAAAGGGGATTGCACAAGGAATGTGATGGTAATGGATTTATTGCTGTAGTTTAGAAATATAATAAAATAATAATATAATTTGTCAAATAATTTGACAAAAATAGGTAAAATTAATGTAAACATTGCACATATAAGTTCTTTTCTACATTCCTATACTACTAATCATGTTTAATTTACTGAATAATCAAACAAACACCACTTGTCTTCAAGAATATAAACAGTATTGCTCCATAAAATACACCAAAAGGAAATTTTGGTGCATAATCTGAACCATGTCTTTTTCACAACAAATGACAACAAATAATGGCCGCAACCTTCAAGTTAGGGTCTATCACAATAATGTTATGAAAATGGTTAACATTGTAGCAGAAATGTTGTATTATATATCAAAATAAAGGGGATTGCACAAGGAATGTGATGGTAATGGATTTATTGCTGTAGTTTAGAAATATAATAAAATAATAATATAATTTGTCAAATAATTTGACAAAAATAGGTAAAATTAATGTAAACATTGCACATATAAGTTCTTTTCTACATTCCTATACTACTAATCATGTTTAATTTACTGAATAATCAAACAAACACCACTTGTCTTCAAGAATATAAACAGTATTGCTCCATAAAATACACCAAAAGGAAATTTTGGTGCATAATCTGAACCATGTCTTTTTCACAACAAATGACAACAAATAATGGCCGCAACCTTCAAGTTAGGGTCTATCACAATAATGTTATGAAAATGGTTAACATTGTAGCAGAAATGTTGTATTATATATCAAAATAAAGGGGATTGCACAAGGAATGTGATGGTAATGGATTTATTGCTGTAGTTTAGAAATATAATAAAATAATAATATAATTTGTCAAATAATTTGACAAAAATAGGTAAAATTAATGTAAACATTGCACATATAAGTTCTTTTCTACATTCCTATACTACTAATCATGTTTAATTTACTGAATAATCAAACAAACACCACTTGTCTTCAAGAATATAAACAGTATTGCTCCATAAAATACACCAAAAGGAAATTTTGGTGCATATTCTGAACCATGTCTTTTTCACAACAAATGACAACAAATAATGGCCGCAACCTTCAAGTTAGGGTCTATCACAATAATGTTATGAAATGGTAGCAGAAATGTTGTATTATATATGAAAGTAAAGGGGATTGCATAAGGAACATGTTAGTGTTGTTTCTATTGCTGTAGTTTAGAAGTATAATAAAAATAATGTATAGATAAAAATTAATAAAAAAAATTGCACTCACCAAGGGGTTTAGTGTACTCCTCTGCAGCTAATCCTGTTGAATTTACTGAATTATTACACAAACACCACTTGTCCAACGTTAGGAACAGAATTATTCCTAACAAATATCCAAAAATAAGTTTTGTTGCAGATTCTGAAGCATGTCTTTTTAACACAAGATTTAGGAAATCAGGAAAACACTTGGCAGATTTTTTTGCACATAGATAAAAGATTACTATTTACAAATGTCAGTTTATTGTTATTTACAATATATGACAGTCTATTTGTGATAGGCTGCGAAGCAAACTTTGGGGCACAAGTGTGGTCTATTAGTGCAGCCAGAGCAAACATACGATGATCTGCGTCGTTTAGCTGGAATGCTGCACACAACACAGATTCTCTGAACACCAACAAACTCTATCAAATGCTTGGCTCCTGTAACTCTGTCAACAAAATTTCCTGCTGTAGATTTTTTTTTATTCTTGGGCATGCAGAGTGTGGCACTTTCAGGAATACTCTTCGCTGCTTCGCGGTGTGCACTTTCCAGTAAACTTTGCTTGAAATCCTTCAATGACAGTTTTTTGTCTCCATTCTCTGTTTGGCAGATGGAGTGGAGGATGTGTGCATTTATCTGTGCAATTTCAAAGATCCAGTAATAGATCTTCTTCCACCACTTAATAGTTTTCCTATCATGCATATTATAATAGCCGACCATTTGGTCCATTCTGTCGCAGCCATTCATCGCCATGTTATATTCATGGATCATCGTCGGCTTGTTGACCAGTTTCCTCATTCCCGTCGAAACAGTTCCAACTTCAGACTTGGTAGAGACAACAATGCATGGTTTTTTAGCTTTTTTATCTCTCCATGCCACACACAATATTTTGTCTCCTTCAAGAAACCATTTCATCTCTTGATGCTGAAGTCGCAAACACTTCAACTCTGGAGGAAAGCCTACTCTGTTGACATTCAGTGTGCCTGTATAATTGAAATTGTTGGAATGCAGATAGTCAATCAGAGCTTTCGAAGTGTAGAATCTGTCAGCAAAGATGTGATGACCAGGTCCGAGAACATTCAGTAGTGTGGCAAACACTTTCACTGCATGAGCAGATGTGGGATCTAACTCCGGATTGTACGCGGTGTTTCTTCCATAGTATATTTTTAAATTCATCACATAGCCAGTCGCAGAATCACAAAGGCCAAATGTTTTGATGTGGTACTTGTGCGGCTTTTTTGCATTGTATTGTTTGTACTGAAATCTGCCCTGCCACCCAATAACCATTTCATCAATGGACACATTTTCAAATGGGTAATATGCTGCCTGGAATTTCTTGAGAATCATGTCCACAAGAGGTTCAATTTTAGTTGCACCCACTGCGTCTGGTTCACATACGTGAAACATGGTGTGATAAATAGATTCAAATCTATTTCTGGAAAACATTGTGGCATACCAAGGAGTATAGAAATGTGAAGCAGTACTCCAGTAGTCCTTGATCCATGGTCTTCGATCAAGTCCCATAGAAATAATGACAGACGTAAACTTCAACCATTCGTGCTTCGTGAGTGGGGTCCAGGAATGCAGACGAGAATGTTTTCTTTTAGGAGTGTTCTGCATCAGCATCTTTTCTGCATATTCATTTACATTTGTAATTATACAGTCTACTATGTGATCGTCAAAAAACACATTGAGAAAATCCATTGGTGTTTGAAGTTTATAAAGTTCAGGATTGACGTGAATCCTGCGAGGACGAATCTCAAACTTAGGTTTTGTTTTTCCTTCTGACACATCATGCCATGTGGATGCTGTTGAAGAAGATGGTAGAGCTGCTTCAATCTCTAAAGTGTCTGGTAAAATTAAAGAGCTTTTACCTCCAGATTTATTCTTTTTTTGAACTGTTTGCATTTGTTTGCGCTTAGTAGTAATTCTGACTTGCTGATATTCATTGTGAGACCCATCAGCTGATGACAAACTTTCACTGTCGTAAGTTTCCCTATCACCATGTGCTAACACTTTACCTGATTCACTATAAGAACTACAACTATCAGAATCTTCATTCAAATCGGAATCACTATCGTCCAAAACTGTTTCAAATAACAATCTTGCTTGGTCTGATGTGAGTCTACGAGGCCGCAAACTAGAAGGAGGCGTTGCCATTTGTAAGAAAATTCAAAACAAAACTTTGAAAAAGTCCTTTCTAACAGTCTAACACAGAAAATGGATCCCAATATCACAATGCCGGAAGCGAAATCTTGCGCTGGGGAGATTAATTTAATGGGACACTAAAATAGTGGACTGGAATGGAGAAATGGTTCAGTTTAAACCACGATAATAACAAATCTTTAAAGTGGATTGCGGGCGTCGCACAAGGGTTACGGGGTCTATCAGACGGTCTCCGGCAGGCAATCAGTTTTAAGGATGTCAAGAATGTTAAGCATGTGGCATCTTGGTGCAGGCGAACATGGTGATTCATAAGGACAGTTTAAAGATGGCCGCCCCACTTTTGACATGAACCATTATTTTATTAGTGAAGGGGTGAAATCTATAGAAATTCATCGGTGAATGAACGTCCAATATGGTGATGCATGCCTGTCAGTCCAACTAGTGTATGAGTGGAGTAGGGAGTCACCGTGGTAAAGTGGGCAAGCCATTTGCCTCACTCTCTGAAGGTTGTGGGTTTGATTCCGGGCTATGTCTTTCGGTTCACAAATGTATTTTTATCTGAGACTCCTGGGGGTCTTTGCTAGAGCTACGGAGTCCATGCTTTGTGTGACGCTTTCGGCAGGGCGCCCTGTGGAAAGAGACTAAGCCATATGGGATAAACCCTGGTGCAATGAAATCGATCATTCTCGACTTTTAAGACTTTTTTAAAGGAAGCTTCAAAACTTTTCGAATAGTAGTACCCTTATGTGAAATACTATAAAGGTAAGCCTACACTGAGTTTTAATACTTCCACTGGCACCCTTATGTGAAATACTAATGATGGTTAGCCTACACTGAGTTTTTAAGCTTTTATCATGGTATCCCTACCTATGTGAAATATTATAAAGGTTAGCCAAGACTGAGTTTTGAGGCTTCCATCATGGTTTCCCTATTACACACACCAGGGTTATGGGTTGATTTGATATTATTTCATTCACATAACTTAAGCATAAAATTTGATTAATTATATTCAAGAAGAGTTTATAATTAAACACAACTAGAAAAATAAGTTTTTAAGTCGGACAATGGAATTCAAAAGCTAATTTACTCAATGTTAGTCTAATAATGGAATATTAATTCCTCAATTTACTGGAAGTTGTTCTGTTTATTGAATCTTCACCTGACATTTTGCTGTTGCACTGACAGCTTTCAATGTCATACTGTGCTTTTGTATGTTTGTAACTGGTAATTGTGTGAATTCAGCCAAGCAAAATGGAAATCCATAAACTTGCTGATGTGTGATGGTACCGGTCCTGCGGGTCACAAATGCCTGTTTTGTTTGCAGTTTGAATGTGTTTACTTTTAGCTGCATCTAATGAGATTATTGTTGATAACAGTGTTCTTTTCATCTCTTCTGTATCAGGATGTGGTTAGTTTAGAGACGTACACATGTTCTTCTTCTTCTTCTTCTTCTTCGTTCATGTACACATGTTCTAGGTCTAAAGGTGTCCAGGGTGTTGATTGATTTTAAACCAAGCCACTCACCAAACATCAATCAGTGATTCCTTATGTCTTCTTCTACTCTTTGTGTCCCATTGAAGCATAGACCAGGAACAATCTTACGCCAAGCCATCCCATCCTTTGCTGTCTTTCAGCTGCCTCCATGTTCTGCCCATATTGTACATGTCTGTCTCTAGTTATCTTCTCCATGTGTTTTAAGGTCTCCATGTTCTCCCTATATTGTTAATGTCTGTCTCTAATTATCTTCTCCATGTGTTTTTAGATCTCCATGTTCTCCCTATATTGCTCATGTCTGTCTCTAATTATCTTCTCTCTGTGTTTTTAGATCTCCATGTTCTCCCTATATTGTTAATGTCTGTCTCTAATTATCTTCTCTGTGTGTTTTTAGATCTCCATGTTCTCCCTATATTGCTCATGTCTGTCTCTAATTATCTTCTCTGTGTGTTTTTAGATCTCCATGTTCTCCCTATATTGTTAATGTCTGTCTCTGATTATCTTTTCCATGTGTTTTTAGGTCTTGTGTGGTTTTAAGTTTCCATCAAGTGATTTCCTAGTTATAATGGTATGAGGTTTTCTCAGTGTGTTCTTGGCAGTGCCAGTGTCTTTTCCTTATCTTTTTATTTACTGTTATTTGTTAGTTCTCTCCATGATCTCCAAACTGATGATTCTGTCATTCAGTGTTAGTCCTTTGTTTCTCCGCAGGCATCAGTTGTTGAATATTTGTAGTTTATTATTAATATTTGCTTTTGCCATTCTCCATGTTTCTGATCTATACAGTAGTACTGATTTACTGTTAGATTTAGCAATTCTAAGTTTGCTGCTAAGTTTAATTTCCTTCCACTTACATTTCCTAGTACTATGAAATCTTTTGTTATTTTCTTAAAACTTATGTTAATATCTCTACCTGTTCTCTTATCTTTGTTTCCATTGCTACCTAAGTAGGTGTATGATTCCACCTCTTGAAGTTAGGCTTCACGAAGGGAGAGTGGGTAACTATTAGCTTTGTCTATTCTCATTATCTTTGTCCTTCCACTATGAATTTTTACACTAAGTTATCATAACTGCCATCAAGTGTGTTTAGTTTACCTTGCATCTGATTTCTTGTGTGCGACAGGAGGACAATATCATCAACATAATCCAGATCATCGAGCTGCTTTGCCAGAGAAGTCCATTGAATTCCATAGAATTCCATTTCTGGCAGTGCATGTTGTTTTCATAATCCAGTCTATAGTCAGTAAGAATAACAGAGGGGAAAAGAGGCATCCCTGTTTCCCTCTTGCTGATATTTCAAATGCCTCTATTAATTGTCCCTCATGGACAGATTTCACCTTGTCTCTTTATGTTGCCTATTTATTAAGTTAATGATCTTCTAAAGCCAAACCTGAACAATGACAGAAAAAGAGAAAAGAAAAATCACAACAGAAATGAGATTCCTGAGAATACTCAATGTATCAAGAAGAGAGAAGATCAGAAATTAAGAAATCAGGACTGAAGTGGAGGTTATAGCAGCGCTAGATTTTGTTAGAAGGCAGCAAGTCTAATGGTTTGACCATGCAAGTAGGCTACCAACTAACAGTATACCACAGCAAGCAATGATGTACAGACCAGATGGAAACAAAGGAAGAGGCCGACCACGTAAACGATGGACGGATGGAATAGCAGAATCCATGGGAATATCGATACATGAAGCCCATAAGCGGGCACTCTCCCGCTGTTTATACTTCACATGGACACCACAATGTACAAGAGGAACATGATGAGATGAATGATCTTCTATCTTCTTCTTTTGTCCTTTATCCTCCATTGGGGCATATATTCTCAACGTACTCAATCTAAGCCATTCTATACGTAGCTATCCCATGCAGCCATATCCATGCACTCCCCATATTCATTTCTGTTGTTACTTACCTTCCCCATGCGTTTTGGGGATCTTCCTCTATTTCTTTTGCCATGTGGACTCCAGACAGCCCTTTCTAGTTATACTATTCTGAGGTTTTCTCAGTATATGGCTTTTCCAGCGCCAGCATCTTTTATTCATCTCTTGATTCACTGGTGTTTGTCAAGTTCTCTCCATGAGCTCCATGTTCGTAATTCTTCATACCATTATATTCATTTTATTTCGCTATTAATGCAATTAATGAGTGTCAGCAATTAGCTGTAATCGCTGTAGTCACTCTGCATATTTCTCCGTTGCGAAGGAGTTAAGTCGCCTGTCTTGCGCTCTGAAAGTTGTGGGTTTGATTCTGGGCGACGTTTTTCGGTTCACGAGTGCATTATTCTCGGAGACTCCTGGGGATCATCGCTGTAGCTATGGAGTTCGTGCTTTGTGCGACATATTTGGCAGGCCGGCCTGCTGAAAGAGAACAAGCCGTATGGGATAAAACTCGGTGCAATTGAGTCGATCCTGTCGACCTTTAAGACTTTTAAAAGACATATTTCTACTCCAGACGGTAGCATTATTTAACGTTAGAATACAACATTCTAAGTTTAGTTCTAAGTTTAATTTCATTTGATTCCTATTAATTTTCTAATGCTATAAAAGCTTTTCTTGTTTGTATTCTTATTTTGATATCTTTGTCTGTTCCCCCATCTTTGCCTACATTTTGCTACCCATATCTAAAAACAAAAATGGGGGTGGGGTGGGGTGGGGGGGGGGGGTTAAGTCATCAACAAAGTCCAGATAATCTGAATGCTTTGTCAAAGAAGTTCATTGAATTCCATTTCTGGCAGTCCTTGTTGTTGTCTTAGTCCGGTCTATAGTCAGTAAGAATAGCACGGGTGAAACGAGACATCCTTGTCTCCCTCTTGCTCATATTTCTAATGCCTCTGTTTTCCCTCACGGGTAATTTGTACCCCATGTCTTTATATGTTGCCTTAAAAAAATAATGATATCTGTTGAGTCCCATAATGCCCCACCTTTTCCAAAGAGATTCCCTATCAATGCTATCAAAGCTATTTTCATTGTGCATTAACTCCAGCATAAAGTGGTGAATTCAATTCGTTGCTTTGCTGTTTTATTATGCGCATTGTGGCTTTCTGGTAAAATAAGGGTCTGTTTGGTTGAAAGCCTGCCTGTTCATCCTTTAATTGTTTGTCAGTAACATCTCTTGTGCGACAGGGCAGGGGTATACGTACGTAAGTCCTTACACACAGTCGTACATACATGTATACATGCATACACACAGACAGGCACACACCCCCTCTCGTAGACCGACACAGTCCAGCGCTCACGCTCAGTTGCATGCCCACCCCCACACAAATGCACACAGTGAGAGAGAGAGAGAGAGAGAGAGAGAGAGAGAGAGAGAGAGAGAGAGAGAGAGAGAGAGAGATTCTGCCTGTATCTCAGTGTGCCTGTCTGGATGTCGGTCTTTGCATTTACCTATATATATGTCCGTCCATCCATTCATAAGTCATACTGTTCATCCATCTTTGTAAAGGTCAGAAAAAGCCCATTTGTTTGTCTGTCCATGTATCTGTCTGCATGACTGTCCCTCCTTCCAACCATTAACCAGTGGCAGACAGGCTATGGTATTATCTTGCTCGACAGCAAGTGGACCCCTGATGAATTCTCCTTCCCCTAAACATTAGACAATATTTCAAACATGTTAATATACTTTTAGTAGCTTCACCTTCTGGCAACCACAATATTTAGACCCAGTCCGCCACTGCAATCGCACATTCCTGAGTTGTAGTGTTCATTGTCCGGCTGGCTGCCTTGTGACAGTACGCTAGCGTTACATACAACACTGCAAGTTCACATTTACCAAGGCATTCATGCCTGTATACTTCAGTTTAAATACAACAACCAGCAAGCAAGAGATCTTGTTTACATGTCTTTATGCAAATTAAGAATATGGCGCTAGCCCTATAATCTATATTTGTATAGATCAATCGGGACTCGAAGAGTGTCAGTTGTCAGTTTCACATTGATCGCAACTACTTTCTAAGACATTTCCTGGCATCTGTTTTAGGATGGGTCGACCTTGGAACCAATTAAATTTTAAAATCGACCTTAGTGAAAATTCGAACCCATCATTACCACAGCACTACCGCTGCTTTCCCGCCTTTACATTTAGTGCAATCGTTTGACGCCTCAAAATAATTGCGTGTGAAGTAAGTATTCTAATAGTGAACTAATACTGAAAATGTATTCCTAATACCACAACAAGCAATGAAGTACAGACCAAATGGAACCAAAGGAAGAAGCCGACAGTGTACGCGATGGACAGAGGGAATAACAAGAGTCCATGGGAATCTCGATATATGAAGCCCATAATCGGACACTCTCCCGCTGTTTATGCTTGAACTCGACATCGCAAGGTACAAGAGGAACAAGATGAGATGAGATGTGCATTCCTTCTACTGTATAATGGGCCTAGCTGTCAGACTGTTGCTACAGCACTTCCTAGTGCATACAGCCAGCGTTCACAAGCCGGTATAGAATATTTACAGGGCTGTCGGCGACAGACGGTTGTAGAATTAAAAAAAAGGACAACCCACACGGTTCATTTAAGATAAGCAAGGCTAGTTCTCTCAAGTGGCCTACAGGAGCCGGTCTGTTGACTTATGGAAGGCGCGTGTCACGGGCGGATTACTGTTATCTTCTGTTGGGTTTTACCAAATGTGTACATTTTGAACAAGTAAGAAATAAACCTGAAAGAGGTTTATGCACAAGGCCGTCTTATAACAAACATCAGAAGGAGGTCATATTCTATCTGAAGAAAAAAAAACTGGAACATCGTGTTACATTTCCCGGTACCCGTTTTAAGATGGATATACCTAGGAGCCAGTTAAATTTAAAAAAAATATATTCGGTAAAAATTCGAAACCATGACTACCGACCCTACAGGAAATCGGGCTGGCCCATGCGCCATTGCGGATAGTGGACAAAGGGGTATAGGGGGCTAGTGAGAGAGGATTGTTGACAGCTGTTCACCATACATGGATAGATATACAAGCAAGTAGATCGAAGGATTCTGTTTGCGAACGGGACGCGTGGAGAAGCATATCACGTTAAACTTCGTGTAAAGCATAAATAGATAGCCCATCCTCTGGAACTCAAGGGTTAAGAACAATCAATCAATCAATCAATCATGTGCCATGCCGGAAAGCGTGGGCGGTCATGACTCGCCATTTCACTCGATCACCAGTGTCGTGGATCAGCTCAGTGTTCCTGTCTCGTCCATGCCATGTGGCCAAGCCATCCAGGTATTTTCCTCTCGGTCTTCCTCTTGGTCTGTTCCCCTCGATCTTGCCAGTTGTCACTAAGTTCTCCAATCCATTTCTTCTCATAACATGTCCAAAAAATTTTGACTGTCTACGTCTAATTTCTCTAATCAATCTACGATTTTCATTTGTCTCTTGTAGTACTTGGTCATTGGTTTTTCTATCTGTCCATGGTATTCTTTGCATTTTCCTCAGAAACCACATTTCTGCAGCCATCAGATGTTTTCTGCTTGACTGCACATTGTCCAAGTTTCACATCCATACAAAAGAACAGGCTCTATGTATCCCCTCAACACTCTTTTTCTCGTTTCAATTGACATCATTTTATTGGTCAGAATGTTTTTCATCTTGCTAAAGGCTACTTTCGCAATGGCGATTCTTGTTCTAATCTCTTCAAGGCATCTGCCATCAGATGTTATGACTGTTCCGAGATAATTGAACCGATTCACTTGTTGAAGAATATTCCCATTTACTTGTATATTACATTGTGGTACTTCGTTCTTCCTAGTGACGACCATAACCTGTGTCTTCCTACAATTTAATTCCAACCCCAGCTGCTCACTGTGTACAACCACAGCGTCTACTAATTGTTGCAGGTCCTGCTCATTGTCTGCAATTAATACTGTATCATCTGCATATTTAATGTTATTGATGTTTTGTCCTCCAATGCTGATTCCATTTATATCCTCTACATTTCTGAAAATATTTTCACTGTACAGGGAAAAAAGATCTGGAGACATCACACATCCCTGCCTAACACCTCTCTTAATTGGCTGATACTGTCCCACTTCATTATCAATCCTTATTGCAGCTTGTTGGTTCCAATATATGTTTTTTATAAGTCTAATGTCTTTCCCATCAATTTGTAGATCTGCAAGCATATCCACCATGCTGACATGTCTAACGCTATCAAAAGCCTTTGTATAGTCAATAAAGCAAAGATGTATATCCTTGTTTACTTCTATAGCACGTTCAATAACTGTTCGCAGCATATACACAGCATTTACTGTACCCTTTCCTTCTACAAACCCGCATTGTTTTTCCCCTATTTCAGGTTGTATCTTCTTCCTCATTCTTTGCATGATAATTCTTAGCAAAATCTTTGTGATGTGACTCATTATACTAATTGTTCTATGTTGATCACATTCCAAGGTTCCTGATTTCTTTGGGATTGCAATAAATATAGAGTTACATAATTCAGGAGGTATATCTCCAGTATCATATAATGTGTTCAGCAGTCTGGTGACTTGATCTAGTCCAAATTCTTCTAAAGCTTTAATCATTTCTGTTGTGATGTTATCTGCACCGGGGGCCTTGCCAGCTTTCATATGCTTAAGAACATTTCGAACCTCCATCTCCAAAATTGGCGGTCCTTCATTATTAAATCTAATATCATACTGTTCGTCTCTGTTATCATCATAAAGGTGTTTCACATAATCTGTCCATACCTGTAGAATCTGGTCTTTTTCTATGATGATTTTGCCATCTTCAGTTTTTAGGCACCCGGTTGATGTACTTGTTCTTTTATTAGTAAGTTCCTGAATTCTTTGTGCACTAATTTGGTATTTTGACTGTTGTGTTGGCTTTCAATTTCTAAGCACTTTTCCTCAAGCCATGCTTCTTTTGCCTCCTTACATAATGTTCTGACTTGTCTGTGAATTTTTTCATATTTGACAGAATTATTTTTGCTGAGTCTTCTTGTTTCCATGAGGTGTAAAATTTCTTCAGTCGTCCATTTCTTACGACCCCACTTTCTTTAATTGTGGAATAGTTGTTTCTGCAGCCACATTGATTGAATTCTTCAACGTTTCCCATTGATCATCCACATCCTGGAATAGGATCTCTAGATCAGACAAAATTTCAAATCTGTTCTATACTTCTATGTTGAATTTAGAGATGTTAAAACGGAAGAAGATAAGATGAGAAAGCATTTAGGCTTTTGTGTGTGTGTGTGTGTGCCGTGTGTGCGTGTGTGTGTGTGTGTGTGTGTGTGTGTGTGTGTGTGAGAGAGAGAGAGAGAGAGAGAGAGAGAGAGAGAGAGAGAGAGAGAGAGAGAGAGAGGCATTGAGTTAAACTACAATCGATGGCAAGGGAAGGACAGTTTGGTAATTGACAAATGTCGCTTACTCTCTCTTGAGAGCTATTTGACAGTTGTCGCTGCCTCTTCTGCTGCTGCGTCGTCTTCTTCCGCTGCTGCTGCTTCTTCTTCTTCCGCCGCCGCTTCCTCCTCCTCCTTCTCCTCCCCCTCCCTCCTCCTCCTCCTCCTCCTCCTCCAAATAGATCAAAATCCCTCAACTAACTCACGCTTAGCCCTTTGTAGACTTATTCATGAATGGTTGGCTTAAGCAGCTCAAATTTTCTATGGAAAGAGACTGTCGATCTCATGCCAACCCTCTTTAGTCGCCTCTTGCGACATGCATTATAAGCTACATTGGTATTATTCTGCACTTTCCTTATGGGCCCCGGTAACACGCGGATGACATGGCTGTTTCTTTGATTGTGATTCTTCTGGAAGTTGCAATTCAGTCTAATGTATTGGCATTCAGCACGTCTAGACCAAATGTGTGCCTTCTAGTTTTTTAGTGACTGCCGCCGCTTCCATCGACGGTGAACTATATTTTTCGGTATTCTGGTAGCGGCATTATGCATAGTATACTTGTGCGGGCTATTGGTTTGTCGAGACTCCAGTCTGTTCCACTTTTCACATAGGACAGTGAGGAGTATTTTGTGTGATATTTACTGACACAAGCATGGAGCATAATGGAGCGACATTTTGCCATGAAGTTGGAACCGTGACTAACTGACTAACTAACGTCTAGACCAGTGGTTCTCAGCCATTTTTGGGCCATGCACCCCTTCACCATATGTTCAGAATGTCATTCCTCACTCTTTCGTATTTCCTCCATTAAATCCCCCATCCCGCCCCGCCCATATACAGTATACGTAAAAATGGAGGCTAAAATTAATAACGCATACTAGAACAAGTCTAGACGTCCTACATAAAACGTGATTTGTGGGTCTACTTACGTTATAAAACGAATTTCGGAAGGGCGAGAAGTACAGAACCATAAAGAATGGAGGGAAAAACTATATCAAGTAATCAGTTCTTTTATTAACGCGAACTTGAAATAATCTTAATTCCCTCCCTGGAAACTCTAAATCCCCCCTCCCCCTGTGGGGAGGGGGAAATTCCCCACTGGTTGGGAACCACTGGTCTAGACTCTGAAAAGGCATGCACCTATTGGGGTGAGATTTGTGTAGAGACTTTTCTCCCGCCCCGGTAAAGTACCATCTCTATGAAGACTTGCAGAGCTCTCATTCACATTGTAAGCCAAGGAATCAGATGGGACGTGCGAGACCGGTACTGAAATTCCACACATTCCTAGAGGCATATTATGATATATCATAAAGAAACACACGTGAATTGTTTGTGCTCATAGAAGTTAGTTAAGTAGTCAGTTAGTCGCAGTTCCAACTTCACGGCAAAGGGTCGCCCCATTATGCTCAGTTCCTGTGCCAGTGAATATCACACACAATGCTTCTCACTGCCCCATACGAAAAGTGGAACAGACAGGAGTCTCGTCAAACCAACAGCCCGCACAGGTATACTTTGCATAATGCCGCTATCATAATGCCAACACAAAAGTCCACTACGAAAGATGCAGTTCACCGTCGATGGATGCGACAGTTACTAAAAAAACCAGCAGCCACACATTACTGCATAAGTTAACCTAGTTAGTTCAGCGACCGACCGGCCGCCACTTTTCTAAACATGCAGCTCACGCTACAAACAACTGCGGACAGATGTAAAAAAGCACCACACACAAAATTCACAGCTCACAGTGTCGCCCCAGCCCTCAACTCAGTATGTGGGCGACGGAACCATGCTCACAGAAGTAGAAGAAAGAAGCAGACACTGCAGAACGCACCAGACAACGTAACAATTAATGGTTCTCTCAGCATATCATGTCGCTCTGGGTAAGCTCCGTCTTATCACGTGTCTCTCGGTGAGCTCGGTTATATCACATGCCTCTTTCAGTAAGCTCCGTCATATCACGTGTCTCTCGGTAAGCTCCGTTACACCATGTGTCTCTCGGTAAGCTCCGTCATATCACGTGCCTGTCGTTAAACTCTGTACTATCATGTCTCTCTCGGTAAACTCCGTCATATTACGCGGCTCTCTTCGTAAGCTCCGGTATAACGTGTCTCTCTCGGTAAGCTCCGTTATATTTGCCTCTTTCGGTAAGCTCTGTAATATCACGTCTCTCTCGGTAAGCTTCGTCATATCATGTATTTCTAGGTAAGTTCCGCAATGTCCCGTGTCTCTCGCTATCCTCAACCATATCATGTGTCTCTTGGTGAGTTCCGGTGAGCTCTTTCATTGCATGGCTTGGTTGAAGGCCTGTGCTAGTGCCACTGGGAGATGAAAGGTAGTAGAAGCCGAAGGAGGAGGAGGAGAAGAAGAAGAAGAAGAAGAAGAAGAAGAAGAAGAAGAAGAAGAAGAAGAAGAAGAAGAAGAAGCAGCAGCAGCAGCAGCAGCAGCAGCAGCAGCAGAAGAAGAAGAAGAAATGTAACACTTAAAGGTTCTTAAGTTCACGCGTAAGAAACTGTTCCATCTTGTTAAATGTTACTTTTGTCATCTATACGCTCTCTTTTTCTGGCTCACATCTACCAATTAATTGCCCCAAGAAAAACGATTGACTATATGTAATATAGCTACGTCCAAATGTATATGTGTGGATGACAGAGGCGGGAATGAGCTCAAGACGTAAGCATTTAAAGTAACATTGAAGCAAGCGTTAAAAGTAGGACTATAACATCACCACGATCATCATGTGCCGTGGCGATAAGCGTGGACTATTGTAGTTCGCCATCTTACGAGATTGCTTGAGTCTCGAATCACGTCAACGTTTCTGTCTCGATTACACCACGTGGCCAAGCCATCTTGATCTCTTTATCTTGCCCTTACTCTTTTCTAATCAAGTTTCCAGTTCTCGCTAGGTTTCCCAGCTTATTTTTCTTATCAAGTTTCCATTTCTCACTAGGTTTGCAAGCTTATTTCTCTTATCGTGAGCAAACAATCTTGACAACTTCGTCCAATTTCTCTAATCAATTACGGTTTTCATTTGTTTCTTGAAGTTTTGTCTCGCTGGTTTTTCTGTCAGTCCATGGTATTGTTTGCAGTTTTCTCAGGAACCAAATTTCCATCCCCATTAGATTGTAAGCCGGTCTCCCTGCCGAGGAGTTAGCAGCTTTCTCCGTAACCCCGAATACTCTCGTGGTTGACGTGAGCGCACGAGAATTGGAAGCGGTTCGAGTCGCGCCAGTGACTTATGGGAGTATGGAGCCGCTTAAAAGTCTCTTAAAAGTCGACAGGGTCGACTTCATTGCACCGGGTTTTATCCCATATGGCTCGGTCTCTTTCTGAAGCGCGGAAAGCGTCGCACAAAGCACGAACTCCGTAGCTCTAGCGAAGACCCACAGGAGTCTCCGAAAAATTTAACTCGTGAACCGAAGGACGCGGCCCGGAATCGAACCCACAACCTTGGAGCCCGAGTTAAACGGCTTGACCACTTCGCCACATGGAGTCTGTCGCTCAGAAAGCAATGGCAAACTACTGAGCGTAATCTTGCCAAGAAATCAGCAATCAGCTGAAAGATGCTGATGTTGACAGCGATGTCCTGTAAAGGATATGCAAAACATTAGACTGTAACGACGCTGCCCCAAAACAAAAGACAACACACATCCGGTACAAGTAACACTGTTTTCTGGAATTCAAAAAGCAAAGCGTCATGGTCGTTGATTGATTAATTTGCAACAGCTTTTGGGGAATACTACGCTACAGTTTGCGTGTGTCTCAATCGATATGTCGTTGCTGGACCGACGTTGATAACAACAGCCCGGCATAGCTTTGTTGGTAACTGCTAACGGTTAATCCGCTACACGATTGTTTGGTCTCGTTGAGAGATCGAGGTCTTTAGTCATTAGACTTAACTCTTGCTACTTCTGACAGTTTTTACTTTAACTCTTTCTATCCCAAGGAATGGTATTTTAAAGTAATAGCTGTTTCTTTCTGAAGGAGTTACAGCAATAACATTATGGGGCAGCTGAAGATAAACTTCTGATAATGTGTTACTGTAAACAGAAAGAAACAAGTTAGACCTTTGTAGGACGGCTCAATTAACGCCATCGTTTATTGGCTGTTTGTGACTTTCTATAGTCAATTTTACCATCTGTTATTTGCCTTTGCCTTCTGAACGGCTGGCGCTCAATGCAAAGCGGTCTCCTCCCAAATCGTCTGTACCTCATTTCGAACCTAAGGCACAGACGCTAGCGTCAGAAAGAAAAAGAGGAAAGGATATCACGTTTGTAGTAACCAATGAACGGACGGCGAGCGGTCTGGTATACACAGACGTTTTCAAAGGAGGATGATTAACCGTAAAGAGACTTGCGTATTATAATCATCATGATCATGTCGGTAAGCGTGGGCGGTCATGTTTCGCCATTTTACACGATCACCAGAGTCGTGGATTAGCTCTGTGTTCTTATCCAGACCCTGCTATGTGGTCAAGCCATCCAGATATTTACTTCTCTGAATTCCGCATTGTTCACTCCCCGCCCCTACCTTCTTGCCAGTTGTCACCAAGTTCTCTAGTTTATTTCTTCTCATAACGTGCCCAAAAGCATTTTGACTATCTACTTCTAATTAGTAGTAAAAACTCCACCGCGGAGCAAAACACGGCAGGGGCTTCTGATCGTTAGAAAGTACTTCGTGATTCGACTGGCCATGATCGAGAAGAATATTTTCCCCTCGACGTTCAGGAGAGAGATCGGCCTGAATTGGGCAATGCCGGTTGAGTTATGCTCTTTGGGGATGTAGATTCCGTGCTGACATGCTTGTGTTTCCACGCGGATCTCAATATCCGGTGTAGCTTCTTAAGGACATTCGGGCATCTTTTATAGACTGTGTAAGGCACACCGTTGGGCCCCTGTGCCGACTTACCTCTTGCTTTCTTAACTACCGCAATCACCACGCTCCACAACGGAGGCCTGGCATTTAACTCCACAGTTGGTTCTTCCGGGCATTTGAGCCCTTCAGTCTCTCCGAGTGGGACGTCCCGTTGGGCATCGGAGTACGTCGTCACGAAGTGGTTCACCAGCTCCTCTTTTGCTGACAATGAGGATGCCGGAACGCGGCTGCTCGAACAAGTCCCGTGCAAACTTCTATGGTTCCCGGAATAATCTCTCACGTTCCTTCTGGGTTTTCTGCCTGTTCCCGCAGAACCTTTCCGCTTGGGGTAGGGCATTGTGCCTGGCTTTCACATGTTGCCACAACTGGCGCAAGCCCTCTTTCTCATGATCTGCCGCTGTTTTCCACCGTTTCCGAGCGGCATTCTTTTGTTTTCTTACTTCCTCCAGCAGTTCTGCCGCCTGGTCTTCTGCGGAGTAGCTGCTTGCTTCTTCTCGCTGCAACCGAAGTAAGTGGGTATTACAATGGGATGCACGATATTAGTATTATAATACCGTCTAATATTATGCTTTCCGTGTGTTACCGTGGCCCATAGGGGAAGCAACCCTGTTACCTACCATGCGTGTCATGGGAGGCGACTCCGGTGGTTAGACGTGAGGCCGTCTACCTCCTCCTCATCATCATATCAGGTTCCTATTGTACCTTGCTGTGTCGAGGTGAAGCATAAACAGGGGGAGAGTGCCCGTTTGTGGGCTTCATGTATCGAGATTCCCATGGACTCTTATTATTCCCCCTGTCCATCGTTTACGTTGTCGGCCTCTTCTTCTGGTTCCATATGGGCTGTACACAATTGCTTGTTGTGGTATACTGTAAGTTGGTGGTCTAGTTATGCAGCCGAACCGTTTCACCAGCTGTTTTCCAATAATATCTAGCGCTGCTATTACCCCAGACTTTAGTCCTGATTTAATCATTTCTGATTTTCTGTCATGATTCGCCATTTCACTCGATCACCAGAGTCGTGGATCATCTCAGTATTCTTGTCTCGACCATGCCACGTGGTCAAGCCATCAGGTGTTTACTTCTCTGTCTTCCACTTGTTCTCTTACCCTCGATCTTGCCAGTTGTCACCAAGTTCTCCAATTTATTTCATCTCATAACATGTCCAAACAATTTTGACTGTCTACGTTTAATTTCTCCACTCAGTTTACAATTTTCATTTGTTTCTTGTAGTCTTTGGTCATTGGTTTTTCTGTCTGTCCATGGTGCCCTTTGCATCCTCCTCAGAAACCACATTTCCACAGCCAACAGTTGTTTTTCAGCTTGGATGCTCATTGTCCAAGCTTCACATCCATACAAAAGTACAGGCTCTATGTAGCACCTCAACACTCTTTTTCTATTTTCAATTGACATCGATTTATTGATCAGTATGTTTTTCATCTTGCTAAAGGCTACTTTCACCACGGCGATTCTGGTTCTAATCTCTTCAAGGCATCTCCCATCAGATGTTATTACTGTTCCGAGATAATTATACCTATTCACTTGTTGAAGAATATTCCCGTTTACTTGTATATTACATTGTAATATTTCATTCTTCTTAGTGACGACCATAATCTGTGTCTTCTTACAATTTAATTGTAACCCTAGTTGTTCATTGTGTGCAACAACCGCATCTACTAATTGTTGCAGATCCTGCTCATTGTCTGCAATCAATGCTGTATCATCTACACATCTAATGTTATTGATGTTTCGTCCCCCTATGATGATTCCATTTATACGAGGGGAAGTCAATAAGTAAGTCACAAATGACTGTAGAAAAATAACTAAATATGATAAAAACTTGAAACCGATTTATTTTTTATACATAATACATTGTCCCTTTATTTATCAACATAATTTCCACCAACACTGATGCACTTATCCTATCGTTTTATCAGTGCTCCCAAACCGGCTGCATAGAACTGCGTTCTCTGTTTTCTAAACCATTTCACAACTTCGGCGTCATTCGCGAAATGTCTCCCACAAAGGTGGGTGGGTTTTCAGTGGACCAAAAAGGTAGAAATCGCTAGGGGCTAAGTCGGGGCTACAAGGTGGATGTTCCAGAAATTCCCACCTTAGTTCGTTAATTTTCTCTTGAGTTAATCGAGCCGTATGTGGTCTGGCATTGTCATGAAGAAGCAACACTCCTCTTGTCAACAGTCCTGGACTGCTTCTTCGAATTGCATCATGAAGCATCGATAGAATTTCACATTACCATTCAGAATTCACATTGTCATCTTTCTTCTTGAAATTGGTTAAAAGCACTCCTTGACAGTCCCAGAACACTGTCAGCTTCCCTGCTGATCGCGTAACCTTGAATTTTTGGACACAAGGCGAAGAAGGATGTTTCCATTGCATTGAAATACGCTTTGATTCGGGCTTGTATTCAGTATAAACAAGACGCATTTCCTTATGAATGTCCTTTGCAGGCAGTCCTTTTGCCACAAAAAACGCACAACAGCACATTGCTCTTTGGTTGTACACCCCGTAAGTACAGTGGCCATTTTGTTTATGCACTGCGCATGAGACACCTAGCGCCACCTGACGAACGGGAATATAAAGTTCGATGTTGCTGTCACCTAATGACACCTGTAGAAAACACCAACGACACTTACCTGCCATCCCACATAACTGTGTGACTTACTTATTGACTCGCCCTCGTATCTTTTACATTTCTAAAAATATTTTCACTGTATAGGGAAAGAAGATATGGAGACATTACACATCCCTGTCTCACGCCTCTCTTAATAGGCTGATATTCACCCACTTCACTATCAGTACTTATGGCAGCTTGTTGTTTCCAATATATGTTTTTTAAATGTCTAATGTTTTCCCCCATCAATTTTTTGATCTGCAAGCATCTCTACCATGTTGACATGTCTTACTCTACCGAAAGCCTTGGTGTAGTCAATAAAGCACAGATGTATATCTGTCAGAGCCTAGCAGCGACATCGTTACGGCACCCGGCGGACAAGAGTTGTCGGCTGGCAAGATTCTTACCTGACACGCGACCAGCGCTGACGACAGACGCACGCAAAGCCACGTGACCCCACGAGAGGCAGTGGGCAGTGTGTGTGATAATCTCAGACCAAGCTGGGACTGGACATCTGAACGGACGTGTGTGTCGAGAGCAAGGCGTTGTGTGAATCTCCGTGGTTGTGAGCTGAACGACTGATATTGTGAGCGTCAGACCTATGAGCTGTATTGTGGTAGTGAGTTGTTATATGTTGTACATTGCTGTAACTATTGTTATGTATTTAATGTGGTAATAAATCCATAGAACTTGTGTTGCTGTGTCTTACGTCGAATCACGTTGTACTTGTACTGTCTCACATGTGTTAGCCAACGAGCCTAATATAAGATCCTGACATGTGTGGACGTGGGTTGCTCGTCATTATTTAAAGAACCTAATATATTTAGACGTGTGTTGTTCGTCTTTGTGATTTAAAACTATAATTCTTGTACGTGTAAAATTTGTCAAGGTTATAGTGATGTACATGTGATCGGAAAAGTCTCAGTGTGATCCATTACTACATTGTCTAAATATGTTTAAGATCATTAGTAAATGTACAGTACATATTATTTGATCCTGTAAACGTGTTAAACATTTGTGATTTGTGAAACTTGTTACCGTTTGACCTTGTCAACCTTGTGATTTTGCCGCCATTTTGACCTTGTCGCCATCTTGTTAACTTGATGTCTTTGTCCTTACTGAATGTCATCTTGATGTAAGTGATGTGTCATCAATGTTATTGAGTGTTCAAATACATATAGATTGTTTTTGTGTATCGAGTTTGTGGAACGCGAAGAGTTTTGGAAAGAGTGTAACTTCTGTTGAAAGAAACACTGTTGACGACAAATTTACGACATACAATTATACTCGACGCCACTCAAACCTAATCAACACTTAGTGACTTACAGGCACACACCAACAAACACACGCTAACTTATTTCTCTCCAAAAACAAAGCAGGTTTTTTGCGTACCATCCATAACCCTGCCGTAGAGGTCATTAGTGGTTCTGAAGTACGACCTTACAGTTTTCTAGCCCGATTGCCCAACCTTTCGTCATCATATCCAAGGGCACTTGAGTATATTTTTTTTCTTCACTTTAACTTTACGTATGCATTAGTAGGCACGCATCGTATAGTCAAATCAATTGTAAGTTGTTTTTCTACTAACCATTTACAACATATTGTCTGATTGATTTTCATTGACATATTTTCTCCATCATGTCGTCATTATTTGATTTCATCGATATGGGTTTAAAATTAAAGTTGGAAGGTGATGAATTAACAAAATGGAGTGAGAACAAATACGCAGAATACCTACTTGTTCAGGAAAAAGCTGCCGAACGCGATGAAAGAGCAGCAGAAAGAGCTCTAAAACAAGCAGAAATGGCTGCAAAACAAGCTGAGGCACAAACAGCTGCCAAGCAAGTAGAGGCAGAAACAGCCCTAAAACAGGCAGAGATTGAAAAGGCGGCCAAACAAGCTGAGATAGACAGTGAACTTAAGAAAGCAGAAATAGCAGCTCAGAGCAAGAGAGAAGAACTTGAATTACAGTTGAAAATGAAACAACTGGACACTGAGACTGCAATGAATAAAGAGTCAAAGAAATCTGAAAGACTGGAAAAAGAAAACCAGTATAAGAAGTACCAAGGTATCGTTCGTAACTATACCTCGGTGACTGCATAGCAGCCTTCACCCAAATTTTGAGACTTTAATGGAACATTACCAAGTTCCACTTTCGGAATGGAATATTTTATATATGAGAAGTCTATCTGGGGAACCTCTGAAAGTCATTGAAACCATCCCCAAAGACCTCAGAAAAGAGTACCATTACATTAAATCTAAAATAATGGCACATTTCATGCTAGATGAAGCAGGGTACAGAGAACAATTCAGTAATCTGAGTCCAAAATCAACTCAAACGTTCTCTGACTACCTCTGTTTAGTCCGAGACATTTTCAGCAAATGGACTTCATCAGCCAAAATTAACAAAAATTATGATAAATTAGAAGATCTCATCATTCGAGATAAAGTTATTTCTTCTATCCCACCATCTTTTTCTAAGTTCTTGCAGGAGAATGAATGCACAAGTGTGGAAGAAATGGAAAGACGTGGGTCGGCCTATTATACGGCAAATAAACAGTGTTTTGCCACTGAAGCTACTGACAGTAACTGGGTAGCAGCTGCCAACTATGAGGAAAACTAACATTCCATAAAGGTTACATCAATAACACAGTATGCACATGTGTACGCGACACAGGGTCCTGTCTTATTGGTCTTCGAAAGACCTTAGCTGATCCTAAAGACTACCTAGATGAGTACATCTATTGCAGAACTGTTTCAGGGACATTAGAGAAATATCCCATGGCATGGGCCAATATAAAATCACCTTTCCTATCAGGCAGAGTAACTTGCGCGTTATTAGACAATCCATGTTGTGATTTATTAATTGGAAATGTATTGAATGTGACAGATTACACAGAGTCCAAACCTCACACAAGGCAAAAAGTTAACACCACCACAAATACTGCCTTAACTACCCCACTCATCATACAACAGCATGATGAACAGACCAAGGTAACACACCATACCAACTTCATTACCATCTCAGAACAAGAAGAAACAGAAACTGGTGTGTATCAGCACAAAGAAAAAGGTGCAGAAAACAAACAATTCACAACAGCGATGATCGGTTACAAATCATCATGGTATATACTATACCTCCTGTACTCCCTGTTAACTACACACATAACCAAATGCACACAGTGGACAGTCATACTTGCACTACTGATTGTAAATACAAAACACATGTTTTCACAAACAGGTTCATTTCCACATTATCATGACACAACACAGATGATATTACTCATGACAAACCAGCAGACTTTGTTACGTATGTCATTACTGTTGAACCAAATTTTGTTACTGCTATTCATAATCTATATGTTAAATCAACTCATACGAATACCTATGCTGAACATTGTAAAGCATCAGTCGGTGGAATTACTGACAAAAATCAGAAACAAATTACCCTACATATTTTGGAAAATATACACAAAGTGCAAAAGATCATACAAACATGCACGATTACATTTCACAACTATACATGGTGTATTATTATTGTTTGAACTATTGAATGTATACACACATGTACGAGTGCAGGTTTGGAGATAGCACTCAAAATGATCTCAACATGAAATTTGAAAATCCTTTCGGAATATTTTAACCGTAACCCACTCTATATCCTTAGATCCAGTAACTCCAGACTGGCCTTGTCTGCTATACGACTCCTCCTATCTAACATTCCTAATATCATTCACTATACTAACGACATCTGTGTCCATACAGAGACAACGACGGAACTATAACATTGACAGATGGACAGGACGTTCTACTACTACTACCTAGGATCAGACAGCACTGACTAACAGTGAAGCCTTCAAAGGTGAGCATGGCTTACCAAGAGATATCATTTTTGGGGTACAGAATATCCAATGGCTTTGTCATGACAGACAACAAAATTGTCTCGAAAATTCTAAAACTGTCACTTCCAACAAATAAGAAACAAGTCCGCAGTTTATTGGGACTTATTAATTATTACCGGAACTTTATTCCTGATTTTTCAGAACTGACTGAGGTTTTTTCTAACTTACTAACCAAAAATAAACCCGAAAAAGTTGTAAACGATGAATGCCTACGAAATGCATTTGATAAAGTTTTGGCACATTTTTCTGATAAGAATTCACCCAATTTAATCCTTAAATTGCCCAACATTCGTTTACCTTTCAGATTGAGAACAGATGCTAGCTCCATTGCGATCGGTGCAGTCCTATTGCAGGAATACAACGACATCTTGCATCCCGTTTGTTTTCTATCAAGAAAACTAAAGCCCAGAGAGCGGGCCTGGTCCATTCCGCAATTAGAGGCATTGGCCTTAGTAGAAAGTGTCACAAAGCTGTCCAAATATCTTCTAGGACGTCACTTTATCATCGAAACTGACAACAGTCCATTAAGGTATATCAATTCTGCAGTACCATCAAATAACATGATTGCTCGCTGGTCCTTAAAGCTTCAGAATTTCAGTTTTGAAGTTCGCCATATTCCCGGCAGAATGAATACAATCGCCGACCTGTTGTCCCGTTGTCCGACAGACCCAGTAAGCAATGTCTGAGTGCACTGTGTAATATTACACTCAGCCCAACACAGCCACCAATGTGTGAATTTTTTTCATTCACCTACTGTGTAAGGTCTACATGTAAAATTGTGATACGGTTTGCAAACCGACATGTATAATATTCTTATTTTAATCAATTTATGTCGTATGTAATGAGTGTAGTATAATTGTGTAGTGTGTGTTAGAATGAGAACAATATTAATTGTATATAGATACCAACAACAATGTCACAGACGCTTATCCATTTACCATAAGCGAACTTTACCATGGTGACATTTGTGGGTGATTTTTTTTCACCGTGATATTTTAACATGTGCAAATGAGGACCGAACATAGACTCCTACACCACCTTTACAGCAAATTTACTCCAAATGGTTCGAAGTTGTGAACACATCGGAAATAAGAACATTCCACCATAATCCGTTGTCATACTATAACATCAAACACCAATTGTGAGAACATTTTACTATCCGTTCCGAAATAAAACCGGATCATTTGTGTTCATAAAATGTAACATCAACCAAAATTTTCGTTTCGTGTGCATTTCTGTTATAATTTAAAAAGTATAACATAATTAGCAGACTATGTACAAATTTCCAAAAATTTATGACACTTGTAAAATCTTTTCCAATCTATAAAATATAATATACCAATTGGGTACATATTTATTTTGATTAGTGTAATCTTAGAATCATATCTTGATTAACGTATTCATATTACCGACTTTTTCTCGTTGATATGAAGAAACGTCAAGCAATGACGCTAAGAAATTAAATAATTATTGTAATGTATGGAATTTCTTAAATGTCAAAATTACTTCCCTTGCATTTGTGAATTACATCAAGGGCCATAATTTGAAACATATTCATTAATGTATATTGTATAGATAGACATTTTGTTGCTCAAATGATTGGCACAGCAGGTAGGCGTCCACCAACCATGTCATAGAGCTGCCAACATTGCAAACCAACATAAGAGCGCCTGACCAAATGAGGGCAGAGTTTAAGTGTTTAATACGACTAATACAAAGCCGTATTTCAGTCTGGCCTAGATGGTTGTTGCGAAACAATCATATTATTACGTTTTTTTCAAAATGGCTGCGAGGTAGATGCGTGAAGCTGGAACTACTGATCTGACTGGGTATTATTGCAATGAAGGTAACCAGGCATCGGGGGGATGAAACCTGAATTGTGTTAAAAATTGTACTTCATTTGTCATTTCGATGCAACTTACATTTTTTTTGTATATATTTCTATGCCTTATATGTAGTTTCATGCATAGCACTGGGAAAGAGTAGTCTCTGACATGAAATTAACACTACCCCAGTATATACATACATCATGAATGAAAGATGGCATCTTTCATTGAAGTACCCGGGGAGAATGTCAGAGCCTAGCAGCGACATCGTTACGGCACCCGGCGGACAAGAGTTGTCGGCTGGCAAGATTCTTACCTGACACGCGACCAGCGCTGACGACAGACGCACGCAAAGCCACGTGACCCCACGAGAGGCAGTGGGCAGTGTGTGTGATAATCTCAGACCAAGCTGGGACTGGACATCTGAACGGACGTGTGTGTCGAGAGCAAGGCGTTGTGTGAATCTCCGTGGTTGTGAGCTGAACGACTGATATTGTGAGCGTCAGACCTATGAGCTGTATTGTGGTAGTGAGTTGTTATATGTTGTACATTGCTGTAACTATTGTTATGTATTTAATGTGGTAATAAATCCATAGAACTTGTGTTGCTGTGTCTTACGTCGAATCACGTTGTACTTGTACTGTCTCACATGTGTTAGCCAACGAGCCTAATATAAGATCCTGACAATATCTTTGTTTACTTTTATAGAACATTCAGTTAATGTGCGCAGCATATACACATCATTTATTGTATCCTTGTCTTCTACAAACCCAGATTGTTCTTCTCCTATTTCAGGTCGTATTTTCTTCCTAACTCTTTGAATAACTCAAGAATATCAGTTCCGTTATTGTAATTTTTCTTTTCTCTTTTTCTGTCATTATCCAGCTTTGGCATCGAGCCTAAAGAGTTAGTAGAAAGATTGTTTGCTTTAGTCATTTTTTTAAAGTATATACTGATACGTGTTTGTTTCTTAGTGTTGAATCCATTTGTCCAATGACTTGTTTTTCCTTATTGCATATAATATCCTGGATCTTGTCTTCGGATTTGCTATTTTATGATATTATTCTTCCTAAGTACATGAAGCTTTTAAATTGTTTCAGGAGGTGTTCTTTTTTTCTTCTTTGGTCATGGCTACCTCATCCTGTTGAAAACTATAGTTGCATAATCCAACCAGTCATGCACAAGTCTGAAAAATAGATCTGTGTGGGTTGGTTGATGGCCTAAGCTCCAGTTGAAGATGTAAGGCAGCAGCAGAATGATTGTGCGTGGTGAAGGGCCACATCCGCCTCGTAGTGGTCCCTCCGACTGGGGGTGCGAACTCCTTGGCTACACACGAAGGATCTAGAGGAGCAAACCTGGATAATGCACACTGTGAATCAACACTGTCTAGAGCAGTGGTTCTCAACCAGTGGGGGACTTCCCCCCTAGGGGGAAATTTTAGGGTTTCGGGGGGGGGGAATGTTAATTATTTCAAGAACCGATTACTTGATATTGTTTTTCCCTTCATACTTTACGGTTCTGTACTCATCGCCCTTCTGAAATTCATCTTCTAACGTAAGTAGACTCACAAATCACGTTTTATGTAGACATCTAAACTTGTTATAGTATGTGTTATTAAAGTTAGCGTCCATTTTTACGTATACTATGTAGGGGCAGGGTGGGGTGGGGGGATTTATAGGGAGGAAATACGAAAGGGGAGGAATGACATTCTCAACATATGGTGAAGGGGGGCATGGGTAAAAAAAAAGGTTGAGAACCACCGGTCTAGAGTTTGTTGTCTCTGGGAGGGAGCCAGAATGCAACTGAACAGAAATAGTGTTAGTACTGTCTATTTCTGGCTTCCCCCCGGGATGGGAAGAAAATTCAACAGGCTTCCTAGAATTGTAATTTTTGTATAAGCACATGGCATTGGGGCGAAGGAAGGAAGAACAGACGCTGCTGTATCATCATCATTATCATGAACAACAACAGCAGCAGCAGTAATAACAATAATGAGAGTAATAGAAAAACCAGCAGCAGCAGCAACAACACCAAATACAACAACAGCAGCAACAACAAAGGCACATATTCAATAACAACAGCATCAACAATAGCAGCATAAGCAACAACAGCAGCAGCAACAACAACAGCATTAGCAGCAACAACATTAACTGCAACAACATCAACAATAATTGCAACAACAACATCAACAGTTAAATCAAAATCAACAGCAGCAGCAAATATGTGTAAATAAACACTTTTCCTCTGACCTGCTCTAGCATGCGATGTCATGCACATTTGTAGCCTTTAGGCCCTTAGCACACATTTCGTTTTAGCCCTTAGCGCACGTGTCTTTGGCCCAGCGCACAAGTAGATGAAATAACGACACATCCAGCAGAAAGTACAACAGCAAGGATATTACTGGTCATGCAGTATAAACAAACACACAAACGTTACACATTTAATGTTGAGTTGACATCTTCTTCAGGTAAACATGACACTTCAAATAGCAGCTAACAACAATGAAAATGAAGTGGGCAGAAGACGAGATGTAATGTTGAAATAATAAAAATATTAAAACGAAAACAGAGAGAGAGAGAGAGAGAGAGAGAGAGAGAGAGAGAGAGAGAGAGAGACTCACGCATGCACGCACGCACGCACATACACACACACTCTCTCTCTCTCACTCTCTCTCTCTCCGGCTTCTTCTACCCCCTCCTCTACTTCTCCCCCCCCCCCTCCTCCTTCGCTGCTGCTGCTGTTTCTTATACTTCTGCTGCTACGCCGCCTTCAGTTGTCTGGTCTGGAGCGGACATCGACGATCGTGACACTCTAAGTCCCTGATACTTGATATTTTAATACAATTTATATTACTTATATTTGTTGCCCGCCTATTTAAGCTTTCCACACACACCTGTCTCTGTCTTCCTCAGCTTTGTTGCCCAGTATTCTCCTCACATAATGCCAACTGCTCTATTCCACCTTTTCTGTTCACATGTCGCATAAATTTCATTTATGTCTTTTCATTATGGTTTTAGTGAGTGATCTCGCATACCTCCAGCGGTCAGTATCTTAGTGTTTTGTTTTCTTCTCTGGTCACGATATTCTCAATACTGTTTGCAAAAGTGGTATTAAGAAGTCTTCATGTCTTCTTTCTGAGTATAAATATGTAGAGTAGAGTGCGTGGAGCGACACTGTGCAGCTGTGAATTTCGTGTGGAGTGCTTTTACATCGGTCCGCGGTTGTTTGTAGCGTGAACTGCATGTTCAGAAAATTGGCGGCCGGCAGGTTGGTCGCTGAACTAACTGGGTTGCCTTTTGCAGTAATGTGTGGCTGCTGGTTTTTCAGTGACTGCCGCTTCCATCGACGATGAACTGTATTTTTCGTGGTGGACTTTTGTTTTGGCATTCTAGCAGCGGCATTATGCATAGTATACCTGTACGGGCTGTTGGTTTGGCGAGACTCCTGTCTGTTCCACTTTTCACATGGGACAGTGAGGAGAATTTTGTGTGATATTCACTGGCACAGGAGCGGAGCATAATTGGGCGACCCTTTGCAGTGAAGTTCGAACCGCGACTAACTAACTGATATGTAGAGTTTGTATTCATCTTTATCTTTTGGACCTTGACGTACCAGTTTATCACACAGAGAAGCAGCCACGGCAACGTGTAACCTAGATACCTATCTCAGCGTGACGCAAATATTTCATACATATTTATGAGGTCTAGTCCTACAGATCACCTATTAAATTATCTGCAGTCACAAGGTTAAGTATTGATTGAAGGCCAAATGACACGCTTCGCTGCTTAATTATGTAAACATTTACACGTGAAAAGAGGTGTGTTCACGTTCATTGATATGATCTCAGTGAGAATTTTGAGCTGTATCGGAGAACGTCTAAGCTTTTAACATTTTTAGAATATATGCCACCTGCCTACCTGCCTTCCTACCTACCTGCCTACCTACCTGCCTGCCTGCCTGCCTGCCTGCCTTTCTGCCTACCTACCTTTACCGCCCACCCACCGCACGACGTTTCTACCATTTTACATACTCATCCACCGGCTTACAACCCACCCACTAACCGACTTATCACCCAGGTAACCACCCAACCTACCTGCTGATACACTTACATACTCATCTACTTACCTGCCTGTCTACCTACCTACCAACTTACTTACCTGTATATAATCTCGGCCATAATCACTTATACACGCACATACCGGCTTACAATTCACCCACATACGTGCATACCCACTTACTAATCCATTTACTTACCCACCCACTCACCCAACTACCTACCTACCAACCTACCTACATATAATACCCAACTAACAACTTTTCTACGTACTTACATACCCACCGGCTTACAACCCACCCACTAACCGACTTATCAACCTACTAACCACCCATCCTGCCTGCTGACTTACTTACCTAGTTATCTACGTACCTGTCTGCCTGCCTACCTGCCTGTTTACATCTACCTACTTACTTACCTGTAAAGAATCTCGGCCATAATCACTTATACATCCACCTACTGGCTTACAATTAATCCACATGCGTGCATACCCACTTACTAACCCACTTACTTACCAACTAACCAACATACAACCAACCAACCTACCTACCTACCTATCTACATACCTACCTACCTACCTGTATAGAATCTCGGTCATAATGGATAGTGAGCGCGTTTCTGTCGATAAATTAACTTGTCAGTGACGGCGCGACCGTCCATTTGTCTATATGCACCAACTCTCACGCGTGTGTATATCACTCGTGTGTGTAATCGTTCGTCTACTTATGTACGTGCGTGTATGTTGGTATATGCACATTCGTGTATGTACGAGCTTATAACAGTCCGTCAGTATATGTGTGTTGTGTGTGTGTGCGTGCGTGCGCGCGCGTGTATGTGTGAGTGTGTGTGTGTGTGTGTGTGTGTAGGGGCGGCTGTTAGTGGGTGGGATCCCTAACTGGCCTAATATATTCATGCCAGTAAATAGGTATGGATCGATCCTTGGATTGATTTAAATATCCTGCAGCAATTTTCAGATGAGATTTTCACATGACTATATTTAATGTTGGGGTAATTGTGTTTATTGTAAATCGACTTAACACAAACACTATGAGGTTTATAATTAACACGTGATCTCTGAATGATAGGAAGTACAGCATGTTTGACTGACGTAGGTGCCCAGTTCTTAAGTTGTTAAAAATAGAGTTCTTTCTCTCAGTTTGTACATCCATCCATCCGTCCCTCCATCCACCCAGCAACCCACCTGTATATATCTCTGCCTGACTTTCTTATCTGTTTCTTAATATCTCTCTTTATTGTGAATTCTTAGACCTTCAGACATACTAGATTACTACACAATGATGTGTATTTGCAAGGACCGCCAAGGCCCTAAAGTACATGAAAACTATTTAATCCACCACTATCAGGTAGCTGTTTATACATTACGTCTACTGTAAAGGTAGCCTACGTGAGTGAGTTTTTGCAGACAGGTATCGTTAACGCAAGTCGCATACCGCTCTTAACCGAAACGAGATATATTCATGGTTCCTGAAATTTCAGAATTAAACCAAACAAGGTGAGGGTTTTAATCTGCAGACTGTTGCGCCTTGGGTCTACCAAAGCTTTGATATTGTTTGTAAATTCTATGAAAAACTGCGAGTTGTTGCGCCGTGAGTTTACCAAAGCTTTGATATTGTTGTTTGTAAATCCTCTGAAAAGCAGCGAGTTGTCACTCTAAAGTTCGATGCACTGGCTTCAGATCGTTTGAGCCTTGACAAAGTCTTGCAGCTATCAGAGCGATGTATTGTAGTGGCTTTTCCCGCCGACCCGGAACCAACGGGGCCGTGTTGCAGAATACTGCTTTCTGCAACAGAAGAGGCAAGATCCCCCCCCCCTCCCCCCCACTCGTTTATTTACAGTGCTGGGGCCGTGGCTTAGGGACAGTGAACACTTTTAACATTTCCCCGACATACTGAATCGAAGATTTGCAATCAGCTGCTGACGATTTGGAAGCGGACCGCCTTGCGTTGATTTCGATGGTATGAGCTTCGGTCGTTCATAAAGCTCCGGCAAACTACTGAACGTAAAATATTGCCGAGTAAATCATTGCCATAAAATGTTGGGTTTATTGCGGCGTCCTGTAAGGGACACGTAACTAACTTTAAATTTAAGATATAATATAAACACTTATCAAATACAGTAAATGTATCAAGTGTGTCCCACACCCAGAACATAAATATCCAGTAATGTAAAAACACTAGTTGCATATCCTTTACAGGTGGTTTCAGTCAACCCCCATAATTATTTGGCTGTTTGTGATTTCTTGGCAAGTTTACGTTCAGTATTACACAGACATATCAATTAGGGAACCCCTTGAGGCTATAAAGACAGTTTATAAGTAAACACACATGTATTATTTGGCGCTCAAAAAAGGAGAAGAAAGAAGCAGAGATCATAGGACGCACTAGACAACATAAAAATATATAGCTATAGTTACCGACCGGGATTCGAACCTCTCACCTCCAAAAGACGACTGTGCCTCGCTGCAAGAACAAGTGTACTTCTACGCATGACTAACAAGGTGTCTCGCATCCCGGTCGGTAACTATAGATTTCAATTGTTATGTCGTCTAGTGCGTCCTCTAGTCTCTGCTTCTTTCTTTTCCTTCAATGACATCTGTATTCCTGTGTGTTTATTTATAAACTGTCTTACGTTCAGTAGTTTACCATTGCTTTCCTAACGACCAGCACTCATACCATTGTATGAAAACACAACGCAAGGCGGTCTGCTGCGAAATCACCTGCAGCTGTGTTTCGAACGCGGTATGCAGGATTTCGAATTGCGCCCAGATTAATATACATACAGACCTACAAGCACTTGGAATCAGCGACTGGCAAGAGAAGGTCAACCAGAGAGACGAATGGAGACGGCTTGTATCTGCAGCAAAGAACATCAATGGCTCGGAATGCTGAAGAAGAAGAAGAGAAGAAGTCCAGAACCCCACCGCCCAGAAAACCGGCTCCAGTAATTTACCTTCAAATATTTCCCTCTTATGACCATTATATCTAGTCCAAAGTAATGTCGTGGAAATTTGTGAGTCGCGCTCAGTCATAAACTGTAGATTCTAAATGGGGAAAAAAAGAGACAGGCCTCGACGTCAGTGGCCATGTGCACGCGATGTCGTTGACATTCACCCCCTTGTGAAAGTATCTTCTACGGGATTAACTGTTTGACATTTTTCATGGTCATCGTGTGCCATACCGACAGGCGCGGGCGGTCATGATTCGACGTCTCAGCCTATCACCAGTCTTGGGCTGGGTCTGTGTTCTTGTCTCGATCATGTGCCATACCGACAGGCGCGGGCGGTCATGGTTCGACGGCTCAGCCTACCGCCAGTCTTGGGCTGGGTCTGTGTTCTTGTCTCGATTATGCCAAGTCACCTAGGTATTTAGTTCTTATTACTTCCCATTACTCATTTCCCTTCATATTTGCCAGTTGTCACAAATCTTTTACGTTTATTTCTCCGCATAAAATCCCCAAACAATTTTGTTTGTCTGTGTCTAATTTCTCTAATTATTTTACTTTTTTTCATTTGTGTCTGTAAGGACTCTCATTCGTTTGTCTGTCAATCAATTTCCAACGCTACGAAAAGTTTTTCAGCTAATGTGCTTGTTGTTCATGTTTCATACGCATATAACTTCAGCATTCTTTATTCTCACAGCAATTGACAGCATTTTATTGTTGAGTGTGTTTGCCATCTTGTAAAAGGGTAAATTTTTACAATAGGGTTATACACGATTAATCAATCCTTCAATCAGGTGCAATCTCCACAATTAAGGTTGGCTGCAATGGATCTCCAACGCGACATGTTCTTTATAATAACGTATCGCGTCATGAGAGACTGCATTTACGACCGACTATGGTCCGATCGCCGGTCTCCCTGGCCTAGGTGTTAGCGACTTTCTCCGTAATCCCGTATACTCTCGTGAGTAACGTGACGTGCGTGAGAATCGGTGGCGGTTCTCTCCGAGTCGGTAACTTACGGGGTATGTGAGCCGGTCGCTGAGAAAGCAATAGCAAACTACTGAGCGTAATCTTGCCAAGAAATCAACAATCAGCTGAAAGATGCTGATGTTGACAGCAATGTCCTGTAAAGGATATGCGAAGAAAAAAAAAGGTCCAATCATATCATCACCATCAAGTGGCCTGCTAACGTTCTTGTCCCTCCACAGGTCATGGTCTCTGGTGCTCTGCAATGACTCTATTGATTATATTCCTCTTTGCCATCGTCTCAGTCCATGAAGCATAATCTCTCTTGGTCTGCCTCTGCCCCCGCTGATCTTTCCAGTCGGTCACGAGTATTCGCCTCGCTGAAGGAACCACTCATGACCACTAAAACGATTGACTGCTAGACGGTGATTTGCAATAAACAATGAGAACATCGGTAACTTGCAATAAAGAATGCGAACATCGTCAAAACGTTCAACGGTCTAGGGATTTCACCAATCCAAGTGTCCAGAAGTAGAATATAAAAGGTGATCAAGGACTCGAAGCCGGTATTCAAAATGCTGAGGCAATATTTATTTGCCTAAGTCCAAACTTGTTACACATTTACAATCCAAATCATCAATTCTGATTTATTGTTACCGTGCCTCTTATGGCCAAGCGGGACGGTAGAGAAACATTATTAATTATGAATCGTAAACGGTTGAACATATTAAATATTTATAACTATCATGTTCCGGTACTTCTGTCCTTCACCAATTTGCCTATGTGTCAGCTTTCTGTGACTTACTGAGTCCCATTCTAATATTGTCACATCTGTCCGTGGCTTTCAGGCCGATATACATAATGCATTAATAGTCTCGTCCTTCTTTCCAATATTTGTTAGCCATCATAATAAGTGTCCAGCCAGTACATAAGTTCTCTTCTTGCTGAGAATCGAAACGTGCTACCTCCTCTTTCAAGCTCTAAGATCCGACCGTTTGTTGTTGTTGACAATCTCCCTGACGTTTTCTCCTTTTTACGTCACTTCTTTGATTTCTTGTACAAGGTGGTTCGCGACTTTCTCCCCAACTCTCCTTTACATCATTTCTCCTGTACTGCTACTTGGCATTGACCAATAGCCTGGTATAAGTATATCATCCTTCTGAACCTACTGTGTCATCTACTGCCTATAGCTCTAAGCGGGTTAGGGTTTTCTCTTTGCCTCCGACATAAATAAATGCACAGCTTACCGAGGATTCGAACCCGAAAGAAAACCCAGAGTTCTAGCCATTCGGCCAGCCGCTACTTTCTGAACCTACAACTATGGAATATGAACGTAATTTATACCCAGTCTCTTTTGTAGCACAATAAGTCTTATACATTTAAATTAACCAAATGTAGGCGAAATAAAATACACGCCGGACCATTCTGTCCACACTCGTAGTTTTAGATTCATCTGAATGAACAAACTGGCAAATGCTGACACCTCGTTTAGAGTGTCTAGTGGTTCTTGTTGATTGGTGGCGGCAGGTTCGAATTCCTGTTTGCGTTAGCTTTCAGAGTTTGAATTGTTTAGTGCTTCCTCTGAACTCCAGTTCGTTACTTTACTTCCATGAGTGCTGATCATACTTTGGAATTTATTTCCCGTGTCATTTCAATTGCTGCAAAGGATCTCCAACAGTTAGTATGTTTGTATAGTTAGTGTAAACATTCTGCGATGCCAATGCCGGGCTATGAAAAAAAAGGTATGACACATGTCCAGCCATGCGGCTCCATTCATGACAAGCGCCCTATATAGGTGTATCATTTTGTATCGTGTACGTGGTATTTTAACTGCACCGTTTCTATATTTAGGTATGCCTAAATACACAGATACCTACCATTGTGGTAGAGTTGCCTGCAGTACTTGTATTAAATGCTGAAACATGCCGTGCCGGTTTCTTCTTAGCAGCAACAGGAAGACTAGCCTAGTAGTGTTAGTTATATATAATTGCGGTATGTATTCTGCAGCGTTCGTATAAAGACGCAGTCGACCAACGTCACTTTCCCCAGAATGTTTCCCCTTTGTTTTAATCTGGCATTTGTGTTTAATAGATTGTCTGTCCTGAAAGAAAATTACTAATCTGTGTGCTGAAACGAAGATAGCACTTGCGCCTATTCCACGCCTAGATTAGATGGTATATTTTATTTATTGCTTCCGAGTAAAACATCTGCATGCTTTCAGCTGGGTATGCCTGATATATTATATACTGAATGTCTGTGAATCGTGGACACCGATTAGGAATTTATATACTCTCCTTACTACTGAATGCCTGTAAATCACGGACAGCGATTGGGAATGTATATACTGTCCTTACTACTCAATGTCTGTCAATTTACTGACACCGAATACGATTACCTCTTCTTGCTTGCGTTCTTTCATGTATACACTAACACACGAGCGGTCTGTTGATGTAGTCACTATTTTGGGAGAGGGGATGGGGGTGGAGTTTCTCTTTGGTTACATACAGTTTTGAATTTAGTGCCGTTTCACTAGGCCAGTATTCCCGTCTTAGCTGGCTGTACTGGAAGAAATCCCGAAGAACATATTCTGCAGTTTGATCAGACTGCACACATGAGCATACTGTTGAGTAACTCAGACCATGTGTGTACAAATGCTTGTTTAGTCTGTTATGCCCTGTCCGAAATCTTAAAACGATGACCTTGTCCATACCGGTCAAGAGAATGATAGTCGTCATAAGCCTGTTTCATTTCTTTTCTGGTAGTTCGGATACATCCTTTTTATCTCATAGCATGTAAGTTCATTCTCTTCCTTTTCACATCCTCCATCTTTCTTGGCAAGTTCAACTGCCTTCTAATTTCTGGGTACACCGAATACAAACAGTAGACATACACTGGAGGCTACAGAGACGCAGAATAATAAAAATCTTATGGACAGCTAACAAAAAACTCCGGAAGCAGAAGCTTGCTGTAGATCTGTGCCAACACATTTTGTAGGCCTGAATGCACCGAGAGCTAGGTGGTCAGTCTTTCTCTCATGCTAATTTTATCTGCTCAACCCCATTTATGAATCTAGGACATTATACACAAGATGTGGCAATTCCTTGGTGTCTGGGTGGGGAATCGCCATTTTCTGCCCGTTTTTCCTTCCTTGAAGGGGAATTCGGGGGGGGGGGGGGGGGGGGCACAGATTCGGCTGTTCTGGAGGACCTTTTGGGACGCATCACCTGTAGGTGAAAAGTGAAGATGACGTCACCACACTGACTCGTGGAATGTCCTACAACACTTCACAGGAAGGCTAACCCGGTCAGTAGATGCGAGGCGAATACCTCACACAGACTGAAAAGACCAGTGGGGAAAGAGACAGAGGCAGAGACAGACCAAGAGAAACGATACTGGAATGGACTGAGACAGTGGCATGGAGAAATATCATCAGCAGAATCTTCCCGGAGCACCATAGATCTGTGGATGAGCGTCCCACGAGTCCTCCTAATTTTTCGCCATTATGTGAGATGGATAGATGTCCGATTCACCACTCCGTGGCCATACGGGTTTATACCATCGGTTTTTCTTAATGTGTAAATAATTAGTGCAGTCGCTGGTGCGAACATGGCCAGATCTGCTCTAGATGGAAGCGGTCGTTTTACCTTTAACCCACTCCGCCCACACGTAAATAATTCTGCCAGATTCCCGAAACCTGGGACTTACTTTTGTAACCGATAGTCTTTAAGACGGAAGCTAGCAAATTGTTTTCGCGATGTAGTAATACAATGCAAAACCAGACTACATTACTGTAATAGATATACGCGTTTATAATCCTGCGTGGGTGTAGATTGTTGTAGGGCAACAAATGACGCATTCGTCAGTATTTATTTACACAAACTACCACACAGCCAATACATCAACAGCAATAAATAAAAACAAAGAATAGCAATGCCAGCTATAACATCAACAACAGCAATGCCAGCTATAACATCAACCACAGCACTGCCAGCTACAACATCAACCACAGCACTGCCAGCTATAACATCAACCACAGCACTGCCAGCTATAACATCAACCACAGCACTGCCAGCTATAACATCAACCACAGCAATGCCAGCTATAACATCAACCACAGCACTGCCAGCTATAACATCAACCACAGCACTGCCAGCTATAACATCAACCACAGCAATGCCAGCTATAAGATCAACCACAGCACTGCCAGCTACAACATCAACCACAGCACTGCCAGCTATAACATCAACCACAGCACTGCCAGCTATAACATCAACCACAGCAATGCCAGCTATAACATCAACCACAGCACTGCCAGCTATAACATCAACCACAACACTGCCAGCTATAACATCAACCACAGCAATGCCAGCTATAACATCAACCACAGCAATGCCAGCTATAACATCAACCACAGCAATGCCAGCTACAACATCAACCACAGCAATGCCAGCTACAACATCAACCACAGCACTGCCAGCTACAACATCAACCACAGCACTGCCAGCTATAACATCAACCACAGCACTGCCAGCTATAACATCAACCACAGCACTGCCAGCTATAACATCAACCACAGCACTGCCAGCTATAACATCAACCACAGCACTGCCAGCTATAACATCAACCACAGCACTGCCAGCTATAACATCAACCACAGCAATGCCAGCTATAACATCAACCACAGCAATGCCAGCTATAACATCAACCACAGCAATGCCAGCTATAACATCAACCACAGCAATGCCAGCTATAACATCAACCACAGCAATGCCAGCTACAACATCAACCACAGCAATGCCAGCTATAACATCAACCACAGCAATGCCAGCTATAACATCAACCACAGCATTGCCAGCTATAACATCAACCACAGCACTGCCAGCTATAACATCAACCACAGCAATGCCAGCTATAACATCAACCACAGCAATGCCAGCTACAACATCAACCACAGCACTGCCAGCTATAACATCAACCACAGCAATGCCAGCTATAACATCAACCACAGCAATGCCAGCTATAACATCAACCACAGCAATGCCAGCTATAACATCAACCACAGCAATGCCAGCTACAACATCAACCACAGCAATGCCAGCTACAACATCAACCACAGCAATGCCAGCTATAACATCAACCACAGCAATGCCAGCTATAACATCACCACAGCATGCCAGCTACAACATCAACCACAGCACTGCCAGCTACAACATCAACCACAGCAATGCCAGCTACAACATCAACCACAGCACTGCCAGTTATAACATCAACCACAGCAATGCCAGCTATAACATCAACCACAGCAATGCCAGCTATAACATCAACCACAGCACTGCCAGTTATAACATCAACCACAGCAATGCCAGCTACAACATCAACCACAGCAATGCCAGCTATAACATCAACCACAGCAATGCCAGCTATAACATCAACCACAGCAATGCCAGCTACAACATCAACCACAGCAATGCCAGCTACAACATCAACCACAGTACTGCCAGCTACAACATCAACCACAGTACTGCCAGCTATAACATCAACCACAGCAATGCCAGCTACAACATCAACCACAGCAATGCCAGCTATAACATCAACCACAGCACTGCCAGCTATAACATCAACCACAGCAATGCCAGCTACAACATCAACCACAGCAATGCCAGCTACAACATCAACCACAGCAATGCCAGCTACAACATCAACCACAGCAATGCCAGCTACAACATCAACCACAGCACTGCCAGCTATAACATCAAACCACAGCAATGCCAGCTACAACATCAACCACAGCAATGCCAGTCTATAACATCAACCACAGCAATGCCAGCTACAACATCAACCACAGCACTGCCAGCTACAACATCAACCACAGCAATGCCAGCTACAACATCAACCACAGTACTGCCAGCTACAACATCAACCACAGCACTGCCAGCTATAACATCAACCACAGCACTGCCAGCTACAACATCAACCACAGCAATGCAGCTACAACATCAACCACAGCAATGCCAGCTATAACATCAACCACAGCAATGCCAGCTATAACATCAACCACAGCAATGCCAGTTATAACAGCAACCACAGCACTGCCAGCTATAACATCACCACAGCACTGCCAGCTATAACATCAACCACAGCACTGCCAGCTACAACATCAACCACAGCACTGCCAGCTACAACATCAACCACAGCAATGCCAGTTATAACATCAACCACAGCACTGCCAGCTATAACATCAACCACAAGCACTGCCAGCTACAACATCAACCACAGTACTGCCAGCTACAACATCAACCACAGTACGGCCCAGCTATAACCATCCAACCACAGCAATGCAGCTATAACATCAACCACAGCACTGCAGCTACAACATCAAACCACAGTACTGCCAGCTACAACATCAACCACAGCACTGCCGCTACAACATCAACCAAAGTACTATGCCAGCTACAACATCAACCACAGCAATGCCAAGCTATACATCAAACCACAGTCAAATGCCCAGTACAACATCAACCAGCAATGCCAGCTATAACTATCAACCACAGCAATGCCAGCTACAACATCAACCACAGCTACAACATCAACCACAGCAATGCCAGCTATAACATCAACCACAGCACTGCCAGCTACAACATCAACCACAGCAATGCCAGCTATAACATCAACCACAGCACTGCCAGTTACAACATCAACCACAGCAATGCCAGCTATAACCATCACCACAGCAATGCCAGCTATAAAATCAAACCACAGCAATGCCAGCTACAAACTCACAACACAGCAATGCCAGTTATAACATCACCACAGCACTGCCGCTATAACATCAACCACAAGCAATGCCAGCTATAACATCAACCACAGCAATGCCAGTTACAACATCAACCACAGCACTGGCCAGCTATACATCAACCACAGCAATGCCAGCTATAACATCAACCCACAGCATGCCAGTTACAACATCAACCACAGCACTGGCCAGCTATAACATCAACCACAGCAATGCCAGCTATAACATCAACCACAGCACTGCCAGCTATAACATCAACCACAGCAAATGCCAGTTACAACAATCAACCACAGCACTGCCATCTACAACATCAACCACAGCAATGCCAGCTATAACATCAACCACAGCAATGCCAGTTACAACTCAACCACAGCACTGCCAGCTATAACATCAACCACAGCAATGCAAGCTATAACATCACCACAGCACTGCCAGCTATAACATCAACCACAGCAATGCCAGTTACAACTCAACCACAGCACTGCCAGCTATAACATCAACCACAGCAATGCCAGCTACAACATCAACCACAGCAATGCCAGCTATAACATCAACCACAGCACTGCCAGCTACAACATCAACCACAGCAATGCCAGCTATAACATCAACCACAGCACTGCCAGTTACAACATCAACCACAGCACTGCCAGCTACAACATCAACCACAGTACTGCCAGCTACAACATCAACCACAGTACTGCCAGCTATAACATCAACCACAGCAATGCCAGTTACAACATCAACCACAGCACTGCCAGCTACAACATCAACCACAGTACTGCCAGCTACAACATCAACCACAGTACTGCCAGCTATAACATCAACCACAGCACTGCCAGCTATAACATCAACCACAGCACTGCCAGCTACAACATCAACCACAGCAATGCCAGCTACAACATCAACCACAGCAATGCCAGCTAGAACATCAACCACAGTACTGCCAGCTACAACATCAACCACAGTACTGCCAGCTATAACATCAACCACAGCACTGCCAGCTACAACATCAACCACAGCAATGCCAGCTATAACATCAACCACAGCAATGCCAGTTACAACATCAACCACAGCAATGCCAGCTACAACATCAACCACAGTACTGCCAGCTACAACATCAACCACAGTACTGCCAGCTATAACATCAACCACAGCACTGCCAGATACAACATCAACCACAGCAATGCCAGCTATAACATCAACCACAGCAATGCCAGCTACAACATCAACCACAGCAATGCCAGCTACAACATCAACCACAGTACTGCCAGCTATAACATCAACCACAGCACTGCCAGCTATAACATCAACCACAGCAATGCCAGTTACAACATCAACCACAGTACTGCCAGCTACAACATCAACCACAGCAATGCCAGCTACAACATCAACCACAGCAATGCCAGCTATAACATCAACCACAGCACTGCCAGCTATAACATCAACCACAGCAATGCCAGCTACAACATCAACCACAGCACTGCCAGCTACAACATCAACCACAGCAATGCCAGCTATAACATCAACCACAGCACTGCCAGCTATAACATCAACCACAGCAATGCCAGCTATAACATCAACCACAGCAATGCCAGCTACAACATCAACCACAGCAATGCCAGCTACAACATCAACCACAGCACTGCCAGTTACAACATCAACCAGAAGAGCAACTTCTGTTACCGCCTCCGCATTATCTGCTGCAACTATCACCCTCATTAGCGTTACTGCAAACGTTTCCGCAAGCTCTGCTGCTTCAAGCAACTATGCTACAAGTACCACTACCACTTCAAGCGCCGTCACCACCACAATTATCTCACAACAACAACAACAACAACAACAACAATAATAATTACTACTACTACTACTACTACTACTACTACTACTACTACTACTACTACTACTACTACTACTACTACTACTACTACTACTACTACTACTACTACTAATACTACTACTACTACTACTACTACTATTACGAGGCTAAGTTATTAAGTAAGTCACAAATGGCTGTAGAAAAATAACTAAATATGATACCAACTTGAAACCAATTTATTTTTACACATACATTGTCCCTTTATTTCTCAACATAATTTCCACCAACATTGATGCATTCATCCCATCGTTTTATGTATCCTCACATACCGGCTGCATATATTTATGTGTGTGTGTGTGCGTGCGTGCGTGTTTTTTTTTAAAAAATAGGTTGTACACAGTTCAGCATTCTTTCTGAACGTCAGTGTTGCATCGGACTTAACATTCATCGTCTTCTAATGATTCACAAGCAGCAGCAGCAACAACAACAACAACAACAACAAAAACAACAACAACAACAACAACAACAACAACAACAACGTCTACATACTAGACCATTTACCAGCGGACTTCCACCCAGCATCACCTTGCGGGATAAGTGATATCATTTAAATATTCCGTGCCAAACGTAGCTCGTAAAGGTCCTGCATTGATTACTCCGCGATTAACCTCTTTTTCCTCCAAAGCCTTCTGGGCCGGGTCTCTTCATCATCTACTCATGAATTTGAATGCCTTAATAAGTATGCTGGTTTTTATAGTTGTTGCTTTAAACTAATCGCACATTAGAACTTTGTCTGGGGGTTTTAAAAGATTAATTCTATCTTGTATAATTCACACCTTTCAATGTTGGCAGGGTGCAAGGACGCGTAGTTGTTGCGCCTCATTCACACCGTACTTTGTAGACCGTTTGGTCATAAATCAGAAGATATAGAGAAGCGTGATCGCCCACTCCTGTTGGTAAGGCACTTGATAATGATGACAAAAGCACACATGCCCACCGACCCATCCACACATATACACACGCGCAGAGAGAGAGAGAGAGAGAGAGAGAGAGAGAGAGAGGGAGGGAGGAGAGAGAGAGAGGAGAGAGAGAGAGAGAGAGAGAGAGAGAGAGAGAGAGAGAGAGAGAGAGAGAGAGTCTAGCTTTGTAGAGTGCCTTAACACATTTGCTTCCTTCATCAAGGCCTGGGCTAGTTTGGACTGACTTGTTAGAATATCTGGTCGTTTGCCCTGTGCTTTCGCAATACCTGTAATTTTATTGATCGGTTACGTTTTTGTTTGCATATCTCCTACAGGACGTTGCAGTCAACATCAGCATTTTCAGCTGCTGTTGATGTACTAGGCAAGATTACGCTCAGTAGTTTGCATTGCTTTCTGAGCGACCGGCTCACATACTACGTAAGTTACTAACGCGGCGAGAACCGCTACCGATTCTCGCGCAGGTTACGTTGCTTACGAGAATATACGGGATTACGGAGAAAGACGTTAACACCTAGACGAGGGAGACCGGCTGTTTGTATAGTTTGTTTACGTTTGTTTAGTCAATGTAATAAATTAAGCAATGCATTTAAATAAATTTGAGGCGTATAAAACACTGCGAGAAGTTTGATAAAGGAATAATGTGACTGGAAATGTTGAGAAGTTTCATATATAGTTAAACGACATAGACAGTGTGTGGTGAACTGGGTATTGTATCCTAGAATTCTGCAGCGACGTGATTTTTCGGATGAATACTGACACTTGCCATACATAGGTGTGTGTATTTTCTTATACGAAACTGAAATGGAATGTACTAGATCTCACATTGAAGCAGTGCGCATGTTTATACTACAGTTTGAGAAGGATATAGCTGGAGTTGATTGTAATACTTAACAAACAATGATATGTACAGCTGAAGAGAGAATGCTAATGCTTGTCTAGTGTCATCACATCCGTCTTCGACAAGTTAATGGCTGTGTCTTTAAAACGTATCCCATTGGTTACTTCAGATCCTCATAGCATCAGCCAAAGCTTTACTCGGTATGTCTGACTTTGTGTGTTGGGCATTCGCGAAGAACGTGTTAAGCATATTAAAACTCTATATTAGCATTCGGATGCGTAGAGAAACCTATGATTGTCAATCTGCCAGTGGCAGGCTTTGTGCCAAAGAGTCAAATATCGTCTTTGCTATCACTAACTCATGTGTGATCAGGGCAGTAAATTCACATCAATTAACCAAGACAGGACTAGTCTGTGTGTAGAATTAACTCTTGTCGTGCCAAAGAGTCAAATATTGTCTTCACTCTCACTACTCATGTGTGATCAGGGCAGTAAATTCACCTCAGTTCACCAAGACGGGACTAGTCTGTGTGTAGAACTAACCCTTGTCGTGCATTTTCTTTGAACTTTCTGAAGCATTGCATGTCTTTCTTAGTATGTCGTGCCACGCTTATAGTGGTCCAAGAATTGTCCCAAATTCACAAATTTCACTTAGAGTGGCTTGAGTAGTTGAGATTCTACATGTCCAGATTAAGTGAGATAATTCGCTCATATTATGTTTCAGTATCTCTATGTGTCATGTCTGGTAATCAAGCGGTGTCTTAGAAATGCTGCGGAAGAATTTCGTGAGAGAACAGCATTAGAAAGTGCGCATAAATATCTCCACCGAACTCTTCATTGAGATAAATGGATGAAGAGAAGAAGAGGAAGAAGAAGAACTTTTGGTAATCTATGTGTTGATGCGGGGGAAGTTTTAGTTATGAGTCAATCTGAAGGCCTTAAATTACTATCACCAGTCTTGACCCGACATTTATTCTTACAAATGAGATTTAAAACAAAGGCGTTTGAACACGTAGAGTAAGAGTCGGGGGTCGTATTGGTGCAAAGGTGGCTAAAACAGGGCTGCATTCTCTCTCCATGCCGGTTCAACATTGTTGCAGAAAATGCAGCGAGACACGTCAAGAACTTTGCGACCACCAGTGACAAATTTGATCTACTCATAGCTTGTGGAAATTCATTTTCAGAAACCACAGATATTCAAATGCCACGATCCTTATTGAGACATTGCTAAAGGGTTGTAAGAGTTATAATTATATTAATTAAAATAATTATTAATATTATCTGTCATAGGACTCAGCAAAGATCTAAATCCTTTACTGAACGTACAAAAAATGGATAAAACATTCCACACACAAAAACTGCATGTCAACTAAAAATCACAAACAGTATTGATGAAATTGAAAATGTCACAAATTTGTGGCTCTATAATTACTAAAAGTCTGGAATTATACAAAAGAAGACATACCATAGCAATACAGATGCTAAAGTATATTGAGGTCCTTTCCTACAACACCTGCAAATACAGTAAGGCAGCATTTGTAAAAACATACATCTTCCTCTTGACAACATGGATGCGAGTCGTGGACTAGTTAGCAATCACTACAGAATAAAATCGGTACTTGTGAACTTAAATTCAAAACTTCTTCATATGTGGGAACACTTGGTACCGAGTGACTACTTCCTTTTCCAAATATGAATAATCCGCTTCGTGGGCATCGTCTTTCCAACAACCAGAACAACTTTCCGAGACCAGACCGGGGAGTTCTACAATCAGGGCATCAGTATGGCGAAGAAGAGATTGGAGACGCGCACGGCCTTGAAGGGTGAACACTTGGAGAAGAACTAAAGTTCCAACCAATTTACAGGTGTGTGCCTTGATTCCTTCATAGTTGTTGACGGCCCCTTATATGTACGTAAAAGTACACAGCCTCGTTCGGTTATCACTGGCACCGTACCGTCTTGACAGACGATAGTTTGTTATATTGTGCATTTAACAAGGTACCACAACAACAATACACAGGGGTAGCAATTGTTATGCCTGTCCATAGCACACAGCCTGTGTTGAATTGTAGAAACCACGTGTTACCCACGCAGAGTGACATGGGTCTGCATCGGTCTGCCTAATTTACTCCAGAGGAAAGGTAACACCTATATATCTAGAATAAGAAAAGCCGCAGAAGCTGCCAGATAAACAAAGCAATACTTTAACTCTCCGCCTGTCGGATCTTCGATCCTAGACCAGTTACCAATCAAGGCTTAGGGTCTGATCTTCCCTGCCAGGACATTTAGTCCTTAGATTGCATTTCCCCTCACTAGGATAAGGCTTGAACCCTCCAAATTGGGCTCCTCCGCTCGATGCCGGTGGCACAGTGTGGGGTGTCGGGTTTCGGCTCTTACAGAAAGCAGGTAGTACCATCTACTGTCATACAGTAGCTCAGTTATAGTTATATCTGACTCAGATCTGGGTTAGGTTATATAAACTGAGAAAATATTTAAAAAATATGAAAAATATAAAAGCATATAGAACATACAGCTGGAACAGATCAGAAGCCCGCCACATAACAGTGTATCAGCTCTAACAAAGCCAAGCAAGAATGTGTAAATATTTAACTTAAGAGATTCTACAGGAAATTGACACGAGCGAACCCGAACCTCATGTAGAAGCAACCATGCAGTGTATAATTTTTCTGCCTCTACCTGGTCTGTTTGACTGCCATTCGGGCACAATGATTTGTTCGTTGTCAGCGTGAAGCTGTAGGTTGAGGAGACACAGACAGAACCGTGTCTGCTTGCCCTAGTCTTGTGTTTGGAGTTGCTTACCGTAAATGCCCTCACACAATGCCTTATGTCGTGTTTATTGGCGTGTATAATGCACAGAAACATCAATTGTTGCGGAACTCTTGAGGCGTCTAAAACAGCACACAAACACATTTGAGGCTATTAAGACAGCACATAAACACACCTTGAGGCTACTAAGACAGGGCGTAAATATTGAGACTCTCAAGACAGGACATTATTGAGGCTTTAAGACAAGACATACCGACCTCCCTGGCGAAGGGGTTAAGGACGCTGTTCGTAATCCCGTATACCCACGTACGAAACACAGCTGCGCGAGATCCGGCAGTGGACCGAGTCGTTTTGGTTTCTTACGGAACGGTATGTGAGCCGGTCGTTCAGAAAGCAATGGCAAATTACTGAACGTAAGACTTATAAGACATCTAAAGCAGCTGAAAAATGCTGGTAGGTATTGATTGCAATGTCCTGTAAATAGGATATGCAAAAAAAAAAAAAAAAAAAGACAAGACATTAACAAATCTGGAGACTACTAAGGCAGAACATAAACAAATCTTGAGGCTACTAAGACAGTACATAAACAAATAAATATAACTTTTATTTTTATTGTTGTCTAGCGCAGCCTCTAATACCTACTTCTTTCTTCTCCTTCTGTGAGTGCCAGTCAGATTAGGATGGGTTCGCATGTTAACTCATTCTTTCCTAGTAATTCCCCCCTCCTTCTCCACTTCCGTCTCCTCCCCCTCTTCCTCATCCCTCTCTTCCGCTTCTTCTTCTGTTTAATCGCCCAGCCACTCTGATTCACTATATCACCTCGATCCTATGCTTGTCCTGTTTATAATGTAAAGTAAAGCAAAGGATCCTTTTTAAACCCCTTTAGGAGTATTTGACATATGGTGCTAAACCCATACTTATATCGACCAATCAGTATTCCAGGAATGAAATTGTCAGTATCCCACCGACCGCCTATACTTCCAAAGACCCTGGTTCCCTCACTTTAGGCTCCGTCGACCTAGGTCATGTTTACAAATCCGCTCCAATGCAAATTCAAATCTGTGCCCACCGACCCGGCAGGCGAGCGTGCTAGTGCTAGCCACTGCACCGCCGCGGCTCCCATATGTTGTAAACAGGCTCAACGTGAATACTCCCGCAATAGAATTTTTAAAAAAATTGCACGAAAGAAGAAGAAGAAGGAAAACAACAGAAGAAGACGGAAGAAATACTTAATTATCCATGGGAAAAGCCTTAAACAATTTAGAACAGTGGTTCTTAACCTTTTTGGATCCCATGCACCCCTTTACCATATGTTCAGAATGTTATCCCCCCTTTCGTATTTCCTCCTTATAAATTCCCCCACCCCCTCCCACCCATACACAGTATACGTAAAAATGGAAGCTAAATTGAATAACACATACTAGAACAAGTCTAGACGTCTACATAAAACGTAATGTTCGGGTCTACTTACATTATAAAACGAATTTCAGAAAGGCGAGAAGTAAAATATGGAGGGAAAAACAATATCAGTAATCGGTTCTTGTATTAACACGATCTTAAAACAATCTTAATTCCCCCCCCCCCCCCCCCCCCCCCCCGGGGGGGGGGGTATTCCCCACCGGTTGAGAACCACTGATTTAGAAGTTGTGATCTACCTGCCATACCCATCTCCTCTCTCCGCAAACTGCTCGGCAACCACTCTTTTCAGTGCCGTCACGGACAGAGGCGCAACAAGGTTCTAAACTGGGGGGAAGAGAAAGGGGGTGGGGGTCATTTACCTGTGAACTCCCAGGATGACATATTGTATAACGTACAAGGGAAGTAGACGCTACTTTAAGGAAACACAATTGAGTTGTCAACAAACTCAAGTTGATGAAGGGTTCCTTGCATTTATTCATACTGACGCCTGAAGGTGTTCAGTGATGACAACCAAGAAGAGGAAGAAGAAGGGAGGTCAGCATGACCACTTGTATAAGACCGCTCGTTCTTAAGCATCCGGTGTGCTGATGCCGAGGTAGCAGGTTCAACCCCTGCACCGGTCAGTTGTGTTGATTTCTCATCTCCCTCTCAAATAAAACTCAGCAACCTAAGCTGGTATTGAATGGAAAAATATTGCGCCATGAAGAAAATCCAAACTATCTGGGAGTCACCTTTGATCGTCGTCTGACATGGAAGACACAGGTTGAGAAAAATCGAACAAGAGGTAGGCAAAGAATGGCAATCATGAAAAAGCTTGCTGGCACAACATGGGGAGCAGATGAGAAAGTTCTCAAGAAGTTATATACTGGACGGGTGAGGCCAGTACTGGAATATGGCATTGTAGCTTGGGCAACAGCAGCTAAGTCAAACTTTAACAAAATAAGTAAAGTCCAAAATCAAGGAATGCGAATCATAACTGGAAGCCTGAAGACAACGCCTATTAATGAATTAGAAAAGATCACTTGTTTACAACCAATTCAGGATAGAAGAGATTGCACAGCCCAGCAACAAGCAGAAAAATTTAGAAGATTGACAGACCACCCTATGTATAACAGGTTTAATGGTTTTGGAAAGGGAAGACTGAAGCGTAGCAACTTTGTAGAAACTGCAAAACGAAAAATTAGGGCAGATCCCATACTTAACATATCAACAGTCAAACCCATTTACAATGCACACAAGTTCCCAGCTTGGAGACAGCAGCAACTGCCTGAGATGATAGAAAACATTCCTGGTATTGAGAAAAAAACCACTCAGAATGAAACCGAAAGAAGAAAAATAACCCTAAACTACATAAAAGAACATTACCCAAGCAGAAATTGGACCCATACATATACAGATGGATCAGCCAAAAATTCAATTAAAAGTGGAGGAGGAGGAATTCTCCTTAATTTAAACAATGGAGTGAAAAACAACAATGTCAGTGGCAACTGGAAAATTTTCAAGTAACTTCAAAGCGGAGGTAGAGGCTCTGAAAACTGCAGCAGAAATGCTCTCGATGGAGGAAAATAAAGAGAAGCAAATAGCTATCTTCACAGATGCAAAGTCAGCTGTCTCAATACTGAAGAGCAAAAACAGCACAGAACTAGCTGACCTAAGAGCAGCACTCCATGGTCTATGCCAGAAATCCAAAAAAGTTGTAATACAGTGGATCCCATCACATTGCAGTATATCTGGAAATGAAGAGGCTGACAGACTAGCAAAAGAGGGCGGACGATTACCACAGCCTGACATAGACATAACCTATAATGAGGCAAAAAGGTTTATAAAAAACACTTATAGAACCAAATGGGAATCAGAGCATCCAGGCCACCAGAAGGATGATGCATATTACAAACTCGACCGAAGAGAACAAGTAGCAATCTTCAGACTCCGCACAGGACATAACAGGCTGAAATACCACTTGTTCAATAAACTAAAGATAGGAGATACCGACGAATGTAATTGTGGAACTGGTAAAATGACAGCTAAACATTTGCTGCAGGAGTGCCCAATATATGCAGAACAGAGAAAGATATGTTGGCCCACACCTGCTTCATTTGAGGACAAGCTCTATGGAGATATCAACAAGCTGAAGTTGACCGCAGCTTACTTTAACTACATACAGGTTGACATTTAAAGGTGCATGAAGAAGTATTTAGACTGCTGCACTTCATACCACAGGTATGTCGGTTACAAAAGCGTCCCAGAGGCATGAAATGGAATATTGCTCGGATAGCAAATCCATTACGTGGAAAGTCCGAATCAAAAGCTCACTGTGTGGGCTTCATAAAAGGTGGAAAAAGTGTCCTAGTGGCACGAAATGGAATATTGCTTGGATAGCAAATCCATTATGCGGAAAGTCCGAATCGAAAGCTCACTGTGTGGATGTCATCTACAGACTGCATTCTTCTGGTTTCCGGAAGAACAGCCTATTGTGAACGGAAGGCCCAGTATACGGAAGTGAGGCTAAGCAGCCATGTGCAGGACGTGACGATTCCTTGGGTGAGCCCAGTACCAGAGCGCTGTGTGACGGCTCTGCAAGTATGGAAGCCTCCTTGGATGGCGTTGAATGCCCATGGTTTGCTCCTGCCTTCCCTTGAGGGCTGACCAGGATGTCCTTGGCTGTTCTATATGGGCCAGCTGGGATGGGAGATAACACCACAGCAGTGAGAGTCAAACGTCCTAAGAAATCCCCGGGAAGGTTAACCCGGTCAACAAATGCCCGCAGAAGTCGGATGTGTCGGTCCTAACGGCGCAAGAACGCAGCTCTGCTGTAAACAGGCACAACGCAATCAGCGTCCGAAAAAAAAAGTCCGGATGAACGCAGAAGAAGAAGAAGAAAGAAGAAGAAGAAGAAGAAGAAGAAGAAGAAGAAGAAGAAGAATTGGGGACTTAAATTTCAAATACCTCTGAATTCGGAGTGGGTTCACCTGATGGTGAGGGACCTGGTAATAAGGAAAGCTTATCTACACGCAAGAAGAAGAAGAAGAAGAAGAAGAAGAAGAAGAATAAGAAGAAGAAGATGAAGACATCTTGACTGTATTACACCACCATTTTCGTGGCGGTCTTTTGTGTTGGATTTCTGGCAGCGGCATTATGCATATTTTAACTGTGTGGGCCGTTGGTTTGTCTAGACTCCTGTCTGTTCCACTTTTTACATGGGACTGTGATTAGCATTTTGTGTGATATTCACTAGCACCGGAACGGAGCATTATAGGGCGACCCTTTGTTGTGAAGTTGGAACCGCGACTAATTAACTAACTAATTGGTCGAGATAAGAACACTGAGCTGATTCACGACTCTGGTGATCGAGTGAAGTGACGAATCATGACCACCCACGCTTACCGGCATAGCACATGATGGATGGATGGATGGATGGATGGAACTAACTGACTGACTGACTGACTGACTGACTGACTGACTAAACATGCAACAATTAGTCCATTGCACTAAAAATAGTAGTACGTGTATGGTCTACGCTTGAGTTCAAAATGAGCGAAGGCTCAACTAGACACCCCCCACCCCGCCCTTTCCCCTACCTTCCATCCACACCACTGGTAATGTATATCTGGCACTTAACTCGACATTCTAACCTTGGCAGTGAATGACTGACTGTTCAGTCCACAACGATCAATCTGCTAGGTATGTCAAGCCTGCGAGTACACACTTGTGAACAGTGATTGCCGAGGTTGGTACCTACTTGGTTTAGGTCTAGATTCGGTCGTTGGTTACAACACGCTGGTGTCGGCTTGTGGATCTTGCTGTGTCATGTGTGAACCTCTCTAGCGGTTCTGTAAGTCTGATTTGTAACTTGGCAATTGGTGACACTGTCGCATGTAGAGGAGATTCTGTGACATGTGAATAAGGACCATGTTGCGGATGACTAGTCACTATGCGGCATGTGAAGAATGATTATGTGACTTGTGACATGTGAGTGGTGACTTGATTTGTGTTTCTGTGACATATGTGGGAGTCTTCGTGGCGAAGTGGTTGCGTCGCCTGCTTCGCGCTTCCAAGGTTGGCGGTTGTATTCCGGTCTACGTCGTTCGGATTACGTGTGAAATTTTCTCCTGGGGGTCGTCGCTGGAGTTATGGAGTTCGTGCTTTGTACGAAGGGGATTCAAATGGAAACCTTAAAAGTATGTTAGAAATTACAATAACCATGCCATTGCATTGTAACCTGTCAATATTGTTGTTAAGGGTGTTAAGCCCGTGACATCACGGCTCAGACGAGTACGGTGACGTCATATGGGCAGTTTAAAGATGGCCGCCCCACGCTTGACATGCACCAGAGGAGCAGCGTTCTGTTATCCGTTTTTTATCATTGAAAGGATGAAATCTATAGAAATTCATCGGCGAATGAAAGTCCAATATGGTGATGCATGCATGCATGTCAGTCCAGCAAGTGTATGAGTGGAGTAAGAAGTTTCAAAACGGCGTGACTTCTGTGACATACAGAAGATGTCCGATGAAGAGGATGAGCACACCCGGATAAGATAATTCTTTTTTACAGGAGTACAAGCACTTTGCAGTGGTGACTACATTGAAAAATGATGCATTTTTTTTTCTTTACTTTTTCAGAATATATTCACCTAAAAATTTAAAAAAAAAAAAAGAAGAATAATTTAAGGTTCTCATTTGAAGCCCCCTTTCTCGACGCTTTCCGTAGGCCACCCTGTGGAAAGAGACCGAGCCATATGGGATAAAATCCGGGACAATGAAGATCCTCTTGCTTTGCTTTGCCTTTCTTTTGTCTGTGACATTTGACTTGTGAATCATTGGCTGGTGGATTGTGGATCTGCAGAATGTGACTCTGGAACTGCGGTAGAGTAGAGGCTAGACGCTTGCCTGTCTGCCCGGTGGTCATGTTCGAATCGACAGTGGGCGGATGTTAAAAATTGTCGATGAAGCCTCTAATGGGTACCAGGGTATGTCCTGGGTAATAAAAGCGGCCGGCGTGACGCTGACCACATCTCCCACCGAGTGCCCATGGGTCCCCACATTATGGAGCCAGCACCATTTGCCAAATGCTCATTAAAGTGTCTATACAGATCCTTGTATTATGTGACTAAGTGGCATACATGACGCGTGATTGTGACATGAGGCTTGTGATATGTAAATCTTTGGCTGCCGAGAATTTGTCTTCTTGGCGCTGATCTCTTGGTCTTTCCTGTCTGTCAGTGTTAAAGTAGGCCTTCAACCAAACCATGCCAAGCCGTCCTATCTTTTACTATGTTCAGCTGCTGCCGCCATGTCCTCCCAACATTATTTCATCTCTGTACTTCTCTTCTCCATTACGTCTCCCGTCATATCGTTTGCCTTGTGGGTTCCCTGACAAGAGAGTGTCTGGTTATATTGTCCTCAGGTTTTATCAGTGTCCTATCCACGCCATCGCCTTTTCCTCACCTCTTGGTTCACTGGAATTTGTTTAGTTCTCTCCACGAGCTCTATATTATACCTGATCTTACTTTAAGTAAATGCCATGCATTATTTTTCATGTTTTCAGTATGGTCTTTTGTTTACTTTGCCCCGAAAGAAGCTTTTATGTGTTTTTTTGTTGTTGTTGTTTTTTTGTGTGTGGCTGTGACACAATTGATAGATTCGCACCGAAAGAAGCTTTTATAGAAGTTTTTGCCGTGTCATACGTTTGTAAATTCAATCCGAATAGAACATTTAATGTGTTGTGTTCATTTACATGAAACTGCGATATTTGTGGCTTCCCGCCACAACACCGGACTTCAGCACGACATTCTGTAGGACCGGAGGTTGTCCAAAAGAGATGTTCCACCTCTAACTTCTGACAGACTACAGTTTGTTTCCATGACCGCCACCGGTTTCCGTGGCCACTCACTATCTTTAGGTGAGCTCGGTGAGCTCTGGTTTACTGACTCTAATGCAAGCTGCCAAGCGTTTAGAAACTCACTACATTAACTCATAAACGGTGTCAGTGGCTTAGTGAATAGTGTAACGGGCAGATTCACAATTCCCCGACATACTGAGTCCAGGGTTCGAAACCAGCCGCTGGCGGTTTGCATTTAGATCACTTTGCGTTGATTTCTATGATATGAGATGTTGGCCTTTCAAGCAATGGCAAACTACTGAACTAAAATTGCATAATAAATCACCAACAGCCAACACATGCCGGGGTTGATTACAAGGTTGTGTAAAGGACGTAAAACTAACTTTAACACGATCGCATTCTGTACCGAGCACCCCGTCATACGTTAAAGCGAAACACCTTATGTGATATATCTCTCTTAACCCATTCTGTCCCAGCCAGTTTTTTCACGAGTCACCCTATATCTGTTGTTACTTTGATCCTTTCTATCACACTGCCACGAAGCTGCCGTGTTTCATTCTCGCTCATTCATGCCTGCAGCCCCCTCCAAGACATATAATCGTCACTGCACAAGTGACATAACGTCAACAACAGTCTATAGGACTTCTATTATAAACTAAAACATGTCCACTGTCATCTCACAAACAATATCTGAACTGTCTAATGTATTCTTTACATTTGTCCCGCACTATCTAATCGACATTACTGCAGTAGGACCACCACACTTGTGGCGCGTCTTCTGTGACGTTTGATCCGGCAATGCTGACGAGTCCATTACTGGTGTGGATTATAATCACGTTCGCTTGAAAACCAGGCAGTTCACGTGTTGTAAAACACCTCTCTATCAGGTTCATTGTTTTCATCATACTGCCATTTTTTGCTCACCCATCCCCCCTCCCTCCCTTCCTCCCTTCCTCCCCCTCTTCCTCCCTCTCTTCCTCCCTCACTCCCTCCCTCACTCCCTTCCTTCCTCCCCCTTCCTTCCTCTCTTCCTTCCTTCCTTCCCTCCCGCCTGCCTGCCTGCATGATTTCCTGTCTGTTTTGTTCCTTACTCTACAACAGTGTATTAACGTAGATCTGCCCTTGGAGTAATACTCACATACTTTGTTTATACCTCACAAGCCTCTGATTTCACCAGAAACAGATATGTTTGCCACTCTACCAAATGTACACTGAGAAACACAATCCTTATTTTATTTTTATTTAACAAAAAATGCAACCCAGATATGAATTGCTAGCAATGTGAACAATGCAACATCTGCTTTAATTCGTTGGACTGCCCATCTGTTCACGCTGTGCTTTCCTTCTGGTTTGTTTGTTTTTGATTTAGGATGATTATAATTGCACACAGATATCTCCATAAGTGCTCCAGCCTTCTATCATAGATCACCCACGGCGAGTTTCGGCACTGTACATGAACTCTGTAGCTAGGATTCATCTGTGCATACTAGATACAAATGCTATGATTATTCATTTCCTGTGGGTTTTCTTACCTAGAAGTTAAGCCTAAGTGGGCAACGGCCTATTTGGCCTGCTTTCTTTGATTTTCAAAATGTCAAGGTATTTGTATCGCGTGGAACGTTCACACTGGTCATCTGAATTTATCTCCCGTGTCCAAAGAGCTAGATATCATTTTCATTAACCTGTTTATCAAGTTGTGGTTATCTAAACGATTTTATTAACATTAGTTAAGCATCCTCTGTGTTATTATAATGTTGTTATAATCTTCTTTGAAAGAATTGGATTTACTCCTTATTAATATATTTATTTGTTTGTTATCTTTTCTCCCCAGACATCCAACTTATAAAAGAGTCTTAGTACAATTAACACAGTAACCATGGTGATTCTGGCAAAGGTAAGGATATTTCTGTTAACACTTTATTATGTGTGTTATTCTTCTTCTTCTTTTCTTAACATTTGTCCCTTCTGACCTTTAGTTTCCATGAAATTTGACATTTAACACTTCAGCTCTACCCAGCTTAAAATGGGTACCTGGACATGTCCTGGGCAGTTAAAGTGGCTGGCATGATATTGACCACATCACCCATTGAGTAGCGGTTGGTCTATTAAAATCTGGAGCAAGCACCATATACCCAAAACACTTCAAGACCTGTAAAATGGTCTTTTACTTCTGATGTTTAATACAATTTCTCCGATCAAGGAACACAACAAAAAGACATGCAAGATAAGATACATGTAAGAGGCATATTAAGCCTCCTTTGTTTTAAAGTATCTAGGTGTATACCAGGTATTGATTTTCTTACACTCATATAGTTCAGGTATTGATTTTCTTAAACTCATATGGTTACAAGGCTCCCTATAGAGTAAGTGACTTTATCTTTTTGATTAAATAAAGAGGAGCTCTTATCATGCATGAACATTACTAACAACATAAGTAGGGAATGAAACAGTAAGATTCTTGATGTACAAGGCATAATTGACTTCTACGAAACAATGCATGTAAAGGTAATCACGCAGCAGATACTGCCACCAAGGTATGGAGTATTACACACACACTAAAACCAGCCATGAAACAGGAACCTGCCGTTCATGTCTAAAGTACTAGGGCTATCACATTTTGTTGGCCTGAGTGCATGTAGAAACTGGTGGCCAGTCTTTCCCTCGCCTTGCAAACAGAAAACATACTCTCCAACCAGAAAACATACTCTCCAACCAAAAAACATACTCTCCAACAAACAGCTGTTCTATATACAAAGTGGTGTGAGACTTTACAAACACCTTGTATTTATATACATATATGTATATTTTTGTTTGTTTGTTTGTTTGTTGTTGTTGCTGTTGTGCCATTGGGGATATTGATATTTGGCAGGAAGGTTTTGTTAAGGATTGAGAATTACAAGCCAACTGTCCAGGCAGCCTACAGGCAGGATTTTTATTTCACTCCTGACAGATAAAAATCCCTTGCTTTACCCATTTTCCTTGATACAGCAGTATGGTTTAGTTCTAGCTGGATTATTTTGTCTGTTTATATGTAAAACAAACATCTATGTTGCCAGAAGTTATCATGGTTTAGAGAGCATTAGAGTACAGCCTTCAAAATTAACAAGCCTTTTAAAGAATGTATGTTCAGATAAGATCATTTAGGCATCTTTCCTACATAATGGATCAGCAGCAAATGCAGTCAAGCTTGTATGTGCCAGTATCTTTATCTCATATCTCGGCAATCACTATAATAATTCCCATTTTTATAACCTTGTAGTGTATTGGGCATATGGTGCTAGCCCCATATTTGTATAGACCAAGTGACACTCGAGGGGTCATGTGATCAATATCATGCCAGCAAGACATTTTCTCATACCTATTTTAGTCTAAGTTGACCCGAGAGCCCAGGTTAATTTAAAAAAAAAATCTGCCTCAAATTGAATTTGAACCCATGACCATTTGGCCGACAGGTCAGCATTCTAGCCACTTCACTTTTGCTACTGCTAACAATCACTATGGGACAGGTTAAATCCCCAGTGAAAACTAGTTAATGTAAAATGTCACCAGGGAACTTTATGCTTGCAAGACACATACAGATTAAAATGTTTCCATCGAGTTATATGACTTTTTTGTATTCACAACAGGGAGATCACGTATGGATAGAGCCAGACAAACCAGGGGAGTTTGCAGTCTCCATTGGGGCCAAAGTTGTGTCCTCCAACTCTGGTCAGATCCTGCTGTTGGATGATGACAAATGTGAGCACTGGGTGGATGGATCCAAGAAACTTCGGCACATGCACATCACATCTGTGGATGGTGTGGAGGACATGATTAGCTTGGGTGACCTGAACGAGTCTGGTATCTTAAGGAATCTGTTTATAAGATACATGGAACATCATATATATGTAATTATTGCATGTATTGTTTCTTATAATTAGATGTCATCATAGTTAGTCAACAGATCATCCTCATAGCACATCAAATTATAAGCCCATAAATCCTAGTTTTACTTGATGTTCTTGCAGTCGAGTAAAACTTGCAGAGTCACTTCCATCCCTTGAGTCCTTTACTTGTCCTGCCTCCCTGAGGGTGTTCAGGATGTGATTGCTCATCCACAATTTGTATGTCGTCATGTTATTATTTACAGAAAGAAAAAGCAGCGGCTGCAGCAGGATATAACAATATGAAATGGAAACAAATAGGTATTTTAAACTCCTGTAAGAAAAAACGTACTGAACATCACAACGTTGCACATACCTTACAAGGAGATCCACGTGTCATGAAATACAGGTGAAAAATCCGAAATCAGAAGCACTCAATAAATATAAAAAATGAATAATAAAATAAAATAAGATAAAATACACACAAACGCGTACAATACGATACACAGACGTTTCGATTCTCAGAATCTTTGTCAATGACAACACAGATAGTTAACGACAAACAACGACAAAACACAAACACACGACCTATCACTTATGATGCACAACCTGATATTTTGGTCAACACTTTTGATCTATGTGCACTGAAGAGTGAGGAGATAAAAGGTAAATTCAATAAAGAAGTAATGATTTGATGCATTGTCAGATCTATAAATTCTATTTCAAGATGTCAGCGACCAATGGGAAATATTGAAGAACTGTCAGCCAGGCTTCAGAAACAACTATCCCAAAACTGAAGATAATGGGACATAAGAAATGCATGATGGAAATAAGAAGAAATAAAAAAAAATAACTATGCAAAATATGAGAAAAGAGGCCAAAGAAGCATGGCATGAGGAAAATTTCAGGGAAATTAATAACTAACATAACACTTGGAATACCAAATTAATGCACAAAAGAATTCATGACACACTAAGAAAAGAACACATCCATCAATGGGTTGCTGATGTTGCTATGTTTGCTTCTTATTTTTACTATTATTTGTTGCTATTTTTTGTTGCTGGTGTTTGTTGCTAATGTAATGTTTGTTGCTGATGACTTTTGCAATTGTTTGTTGCTGATTTTTGTTGCTAATGTTTTTTGCTAATGTTTGTAGCTATAATTTGTTGTTAATGTTTCTTTTTAATGTTGTTTGTTGATGCTTGTTGTTACTTTTTGTTGCTGATGTAAATTGTTGGTATTTTTTATTGTTATTGTTTGTTGCTATGTTTAGTTTCTATTTTTTGTTGTTGCTGATGTTGATTTGTTTGTGTCTTATGTTTGTTGCTATTGTTTGTTTCTTATGTTTATTGGTATTTTTTCTTGCTGATTTTTTTGCTATTGTTTGCTTTTATGTTTGTTACTGTTGTTTGTTGCTTTTGTTTGTTGCTGTTAATTTTTGGTCATAAATTTATGTAAACTTTGCATAGACAGATTGTGTCAAATACAACTGATGTAGATGGAATATTTCTAAACTTTACAAAATAAAAATGGGATTTTGCATATATTGGTTTTCTAGTCATCATCACACACATGGAAGAAGAAAGAAGAAGAGGAGAAGAAGAAGAAGAAGAAGAAGAAGAAGAAGAAGAAGAAGAAGAAGAAGAAGAAGAAGAAGAAGAAGAAGAAGAAGAATAGGAGGAGAAGAAGAAGAAGAATAGGAGGAGGAGAAGAGGTCTGGCAATTTTGGCAATTAACTGCACTCCTGCACATTGTTGTTAATAGAAGTCAGATTGAATTGTATTTACATATACACATTTATTATTATTAAGTTACCATTCCAACATTTACTCCCCAGACTTACACAGGATCAATCCTAGTAGCAGTGAATCCTTATGAAGTCCTCCCCATCTACACACCTGAGCAAATCCAACTTTACAGGGATAAGAAAATTGGAGAGTTACCTCCTCATATCTTTGCCATAGCTGACAACTCTTACAGTAGCATGAGGAGATACCAGCATGACCAGTGCATTATTATCAGGTGTACATTTTGTAGCATTTATCATAGTGCGTTGGGTTAAAGGAATTAGATGTAGATGATGAAGACTGTTTTAGGCTTGATATGAAGAAAATATACTTGAAAACTTAGTGATAACTGGCGATTGTGATGGGGATAGAGCAAAAGGAAGATAAAGAGGAAAATACCCTTATGCCCTGGTCAAATGGCATCATTGAGACAAGTACACAGACTTGACTTGAGACATGATACTGTGTATCTGCTGGTGATTATTGACCAGATATAAGATGATGATAATAATGAATGTGGTGGAGATTTCTCTTCTCATATCTTTGCTGTAGTTTACTCTTAAGTAGCATAAGGAGATATTAGCATGACCAGTATATTATAATCTGATACACATGTGGTTACATGTTTCATAGTGTGTTGGGGAGTTAACTCATAACTGTAGAGGGCAGAGTGGCTTAGAGGCAAGGCATCCACCTCCAACTTGAGTAGACATGCTTTGATTCATGGTGTAGATTGTATAAATGTTAAAACAAGAAAAGGATGGTGTACTACAAACATTCAAGACTAGTATGATTAATCACTAGTATTGGAAGCAGAAGATGCTATACAGCAAATGAAAAAAAAAAAGTAAATCCCTCGGACCCGATAACATCATTGTTGAATAAATAAGAACTGTTGGTCACTTGGGCATAGAAATGATAACATATTGTTGAATACCATCAACATCTGTGGATATATACCTGATGATCTCTTGAAATCAATTTTCGTAGCTCTACCAAATAAATCTGGTATGGTAATCTGTGGAGAACATTACAAAATTTGTTTAATTAGTTGTGTAACTAAAATACTGATGGGAATAATGAGAAGAATATGTAGTAAAATAAGACCTGTATTTGGGGAATCAGCCATGTGGATTTATAGAAGGTGAAGGCATTGGAGAACATCGTGACAACTGGAAAGATCGAGGGTAAGAGAGGCAGAGGCAGACCAAGAGAAATGATGCTGGATGGATTGGGACTGTGGCATGGAGGAATATCATCAGCAGAGTTGATCAAGAAAACCAAAGACCATAATCTGTGGAGAGTCATGAATGCCTACACCAGCCGGCATGTCACTTGATGATGATGATGATGATGATGATGATGATGATGATGATGATGATGATGATGATTGAAAGCAAAAACAGTGGCATATGCATCTTGAGTACACATGCTGGCGAAAATACTGTCCAGCAAAACATGAGAAAATGAAAACCACCTGTTTGTGACTGTGTTCAAACAAGCGATAAGCTGACAAGTGCTTGATTTAGTTATACATTCTTTCTTTCTGTGTGAATAGGCACAATGTTGTCATAAAGAAACAGTTTAACTCATTCATGTTCTGTCGACAAATGCTTGATTTAGTTATACAGTCATTCTTTCTGTGTAATAGGCACAACGTTGCCATAAAGAAACAGTTTAACTCATCCATGTTTATTTTTCTTTCTGTGTGAATAGGCGCACGTTTGCCATAAAGAAACAGCTTAACTCATTCATGTTCTGTCATTCTTTCAGGTTATTTGTTCTCTTGTTACTTTTTCTTTATCTTTGTTCTCCTAGTACATTCATTATTGCAACATTCTGTTGCTGTGGTACTACTTCATGTACACTTTATCCTAGTACATTCATCCTATTGCTGTGGTACTACTTCATGTTGTATACTTTATCCTAGTGCATTCATCCTGTTGCTGTGGTACTACTTCATGTACACTTTATCCTAGTACATTCATCCTATTGCTGTGGTACTACTTCATGTACACTTTATCCTAGTACATTCATCCTGTTGCTGTGGTACTACTTCATATACACTTTACCCTAGTACATTCATCCAATTGCTGTGGTACTACTTCATGTTGTACACTTTATCCTAGTACATTCATCCTATTGCTGTGGTACTACTTCATGTACACTTTATCCTAGTACATTCAATCTATTGCTGTGGTACTACTTCATGTACACTTATTGCCTGTCATGTGACTCTGGACACACAGCATGTGTGAATGATTACAAACAAAGACCATCCCTATACTTGCAATTATACATTGACTCAATTCAAGAACTAAGTAGCCGCCCTCATGGAATGACCACTGCCATTTTAAATGTCAGACATTTGAGAAACTGGAGTAGGAAAAGGGCAGTGAAGAATGGAGCTGGCCACCCCACATCGTAATTATGTGACCTTGTGTGTGATTCCTGGTGGCATAGTGGATAGCACATTTGCTTACCACGACTATGGTATGGATTCAATCTCTAGCAGTCGTAATAGTTTTTTTAAAAACCACCAGTACTGCTTCAGGGTAGATCCAGAATCTTCTGGAAATGATCCTTTAAGGGAAATCAGTGAGGAAGTGTACTAGTCAACTCTTCTCATTATACCATGCCATGACCTAGAATATGGTGATTTTTTACAAATTGTTTACGGCGAGCTGCATTTGGTAGAACGTAAAGCATTCTTTGCTCACATTGTCAAAGAATATTTCAAGCCAAAATAGGCCTTACCAGCCATCTTAGAACTCACAGCTCCATACTTTCAACCCCACTGGAGGAAATGTATGGTCATCATCATTCTTGATGGACAAACAACATATGATGATGTAGCACTTAAACCGCTATGACAGTATCTGTCACTGGATTACTTTGACCAGAGTATATGTAAATGACTATATCATTTCCAGATGTATGGCAGTGCATGCTGTGGAATTATTATTCTGTTTTTAAAATTTAAAATGACAGTGGAGAGTCAGGGGCTGGGAAAACAGAAAGTACCAAGCTGATACTGCAGTTTCTGGCTGCTGTGTCAGGCCAACACTCGTGGATAGAGCAGCAGATACTGGAGGCCAACCCCATCATGGAAGGTATGTGTTTACATGTCTGTTAGTTCATATCTCTAAATAGCTGTGTATTATATATGCAACAAGTTTCTCCTATCTTGGAGGAGTAATAACTGATGGTGGCAGAAGTGAAACAGAAATAAAAAAGACAATAGGAATGGGCAAGCATATTTTCAACAATATGAAATCAGTATTAACATCTAGAGAGATTAACAACACATTAAAAGTGAGAATTATCAAACGTTATGTATATTCAACACTACTATATGATATGGAACCCTGAACAATGAACAAACAATTAGAAAATCGAATAGAGGCCCCAGAGATGTGGATAAACAGAAGAATATGTCGTATTTCATGGAAACACAAACAATCAAATGCAGAAGTTCTAGAAAAACTGGGAATAAAAATAGAACTGATGAAAGAAACAAAAAAAAGACACGTTAAATATTTTGGCCATATTAAAAAACGTAACACTCTTATAAAAACCATACTAAAGGGTAAAGTTGAAGGCAAGCGAGCAAGAGGTAGACAATGATACAAGTGGGAAGATAACATCAAGAGATGGACCAACAGCAGTCTGGCAGACTGTACAATCAAGGCGAGAGAGACTGTTGGAGATCCATTGCAGCCAACCTTCATTGTGGAGATGGCTCATGAGTGATTGATATATGCATAGGGAGGCTGGTGTAGAACAGTGGCTAGCATGCTTGCCTGCCAGTCTGGTGGACAGGGGTTTGGTAAAAATATCAGTCTAGCACCATATACCCAGTATACCTTAAGGCTCTTGCCTTGACCACAAGTAGTCTGACTATGGAAGTCATGGCAGTAAGTAAAGCAGTAAAATGGCTCGAGACACAGACATTGACTCCGGCATGTTTCTTAGTGACTCAATGAGTATGCTTAGGAAGATAAAGATGGGGTGGGTCCGAAAACAGTGGTTGTTGTCTCTTGAGTGGTCATGGCTGACAAAGATTAGTTTCATTTTTGTGCCAGGGCATGCGGCTGTACAAGGAAATGAGCAGGCTGACAAGCTCGCAGGTAAGGCTACTGTAGAGGCCGGATGAGCCATGGACCAGGCTGACATACTGAATGCTCTACGAGAAGTAAATCATTTTAAAAAGTCTTTAAAAGTCGAGAGGATCAACTTCATTGCACCCAGTTTGATCCCATATGGCTCGGTCTCTTTCCACAGGGTGGCCTGCCGAAAGCGTCGCACAAAGCACAAACTCCGTAGCTTCAGCGATGACCCCCAAGAGTCTTTAAAAAAATGTACTTGTGAACTAAAAGAAGTAGCCTGGAATTGAACCCATAACCTTTGGAGCACAAGGCAAACGACTTGACCACTTCTCCATGTAGAAGTTATTTGTGAGAACCAAGTGATGGCTGTGAATCTACAACCATGGTCAGACTGCGAGAACAGCAAGTTAAAAGAGGTGTGGCCAAACATGAACACTATGCAGGTAGCCAAAGAAGATTAATAAACCAACACAAAACAGGTGTTGTTAGCCGCTAAATGCTGCAGGATTTACTGAGGAGGGGATCTGAGCATGTATTAACTGAATGGTTCGATGTGCAGTGAGGATGATCTGTCGACTAACTAACTAACTAACCTAAACTAAGGCTTGTGAAAGAGTCCTTTACTTTATTTTACTGATACCTTTTTAAATGAAGAAACCATAAACAGTAGGTGACATGATAATTCTGTTTGAACTCTTTGAGTTCCCTTAAGGCTTTCCATAAGACAAAAAGGGGAAATAACCAGTATAAAACACTGAAGTTTTTTACAGGTTAAAAATGTACATCTGATATGAATCAAGCACTTAGTTTAACGTTAAAATAAAGAGAAAAAGCTGGAGAATTGTTTGATAACTACAATTTTAATAAAGAAGTGGTCAGTAATTAAATATCAGTGTGTGGAGAGAACATGTCTAGAGAATAGTGTAAACTGAAATCATGGTTTTGTCAAGTTTCTTGCATATCCTTTACAGGATGTTACAGTCAATCCCAGCATTAATTGACTGTTTATGAGTTCTTGGCAAGTTTACGTTCAGTATAAAATACCAACTCAAAGCGGTTGGCTTCCAAATCGCTTGCAGCTGTGTTTTGAAGGCAGTATGCGGGATTACGAATAGTGTCTGTAACCCCATCGTTTCGGGTCATTGGTTTGTTGTGCATCAAGACAGATTAAAATTTTAAGAAAATCGACCTGTGTTCCCAGATTGTTCCAGCTGAAAATGGGTACCATAAAATGTCTTGGAAAATAAAGGCAGCTGGTGTGATACTGATCACATGACCTAACAAGTGCTGATTGGTCTATAAAAATAGCAGTCTGTCCAGTGTGCCTTGTAGTGTGTAAAAAGGTCCTTTACTTGAAAAGAAAGCATTACTGGATTAATGGGGTAGAGCCATTCACATGTCACATGGTCTTTTGTACTGAAAGAGTTAGCACAAGCATTATCACAGAGAATGAAATGATAAGAACTCTCGATTTAGTTAGTTAGTTAGTTAGTTATTTAGTTAGTCGCGGTTCCAACTTCATGACAAAGGGTCATCCCCGTTATGCTCTGTTCCTGTGCCTATGAACATCACACAAAATGCTCCTCACTGACCTATGTGAAAAGTAGAACAGACAGGAGTCTCAACAAACCAACAGCCCGCACAGGTACACTGTGCATAATGCTGCTGCCAGAATGCCAACACAAAGGTCCTCCATAAAAAATAGAGTTCATCGCCGATGGAAGTGGCAGTCACTAAGAAACCAGCAGCCACGCATTACTGCATAAGGCAATCCAGTTAGTTCAGCGACTGGCTGGCCGCCATTTTTATGAACATGCAGTTCTTGCTACAAACAACCATGGACAGATGTAAAAGCACTCCACATGAAATTTGCAGCTCACAATGTCACTTCACGCACTGAGATCAGTAGCAGGGTGACGGAACCATGTATTGCCAGTCCAGCATAAGGTAAATGCGTAAACAAACCATAGCCACAAGTAAAAACACTCCAGAAGCCTTAACAGCTCAACCACCCATCTTCCATGTTGGAACCGGAAGTGACTCTAGATTTACATAGACATAATTTCAGATCTTAAAGTTCTGTCCATATTATTATTCATTGCCAAGTAAAGTTGCTCCTACTTTTTCTCAGTAATGATGAGCAGTTCAACATATAACAAATAATTGTTTTATGTCCACAGCTTTTGGAAATGCCAAAACAATCAGAAATGACAACTCAAGTCGATTTGGCAAGTACATTGACATTCACTTCAATGAGAATGGAGTGATAGAGGGAGCAAAAATAGACCAGTACTTGCTGGAAAAATCTCGCATTGTGAGCCAAAGTCACGATGAGAGGAACTACCACATCTTTTACTGTATGCTAGCTGGCATGACACAGGAAGATAAATCCAAACTGGAACTGCAGAATGCCACAAGCTATCAGTACCTGACTCAAGTAAGTTATCAATTTACCATGAGGCACTAGTATGATTATTTGATGTATCACATGATAAATGCATGATTTCTGTTTATTTAGAGGATTGAATAATTTAACCTTTTATGGGTAACATATAGTGGGAAATCTGGCTAATAAATCACAGTCTGCTTCTTCAGATGCCTATTCTAAAGCAGATATTGGAGATCATGGCTCTCCATTCCTTTCTGTCATCTGTTAGTCATTAGTTGGTTGTTAGTCGCAGTTCCAACTTCACGGCAAAGAATCGCCCCACAATGCTCCATTCCTGTGCCAGTGAATATCACACAAAATGCTCCACAGTGTCCCATGTGAAAAGTGGAACAGACAACAGTCTTGACAAACCAGCAGCAAACACAGGCAGACATGCATAAAGCCTCTGCTAGAATGCCAACACAACAGTCTGCCACAAAAATTACAGTTCATCATTGATGGAAGCGGCAGTCACTAGAAAACCAGCAGTTTCACACACATTACTGCATAATGGAAAACCAGCTAGTTCAGCAACTGGCCGATGTGGACAGATGTAAAAGCATTCCACATAAAACTGGCAGCTCACAGTGCTGCTCCTTGCACTTAACTCAGTAGCTGGGCGACGAAACCATGTACTGCCAGTTTAACATAAGGAAAATGCATAAGCAAACCTAGTCAGAAACAAGAACACTCCAGAGGCCCTAACAGCGCAATGGCCTATCTTCCATATTTGACCGGAAGTCTTTCTGTCATCTGATATGTTATTAAAATTGATATTGCTTGTAGTAATATTTATTCCAAGCCATTTAATCTTTTCAGATACATCTTTCTCTCTCTTCCTTTGCCTCTATAACCTAGTATTTTCCCACATATGTTTAATTTCTCTAATACACCTCATCTGTTGATATACCCCATAAATGTCAGTTATCTCTTCCTTATGGTTTTAATATGTGATCTAGTAATACTGTTGATACCTCTACATCATTACTTTCTCTGTCCATGATATTCTCGATATTCTTGTAAAATACCAGACCACTGTCTTCAATTCAGTTAAAATAAAAGGTAAATATTAGGTGTATATACAACATTTCAAGAAAGTATCTGTCATTGTAATCATGTAAAAGAATTTCTCTATCACAGTAAGTCATTGTGTTTCATGTGACAGTAGCAACAATTTACTCTGGTAATGAACTGTTAACATATTTATTTTAAACATACAGATCACTTTTAATGAAAATAGAATAAAGAACGACTGACACAGTAGAGCCGTACCACTTATTAAGATAAAGTGAAAATTTTATACCAAAATCATGCCACTATAGCCTCAAATACATCATGCTCAACATGATATTTACATATGCAAATACGTGTCTACATGAAAAGGGTAAATAGTAAAACAACTCTATCAGCTTCATGAGAGCAAAAGAGTGATTATATTATAATGAATGAAACTTGAGATGGGATGCCAGTTTTATTTTATTATAGAGATAAAGGAGGATAAAGAGGAAGAGTAGGAGGAAGAAGGAGTGAGTATTCCTTTGATTATATTTAATGTTAATGTTTTATGTGATTTTATAAGTGTCATAATTTTCTACCCAAGGGAGGAGATGTTGTTTGTGAAGGTAGAGACGATAAGAAAGATTTTGCTGACATTCGATCTGCCATGAAAGTCCTCATGTTCACTGACAGTGAGATCTGGGAGATTCTTAAAATTCTGGCAGCCCTACTGCATCTTGGGAATGTGAAATATAATGGTTTGTTTCAGAATAAAATCTTGTTTATTGTATTTTATTTGTAAATCAAACTATAGCCAATTTAATATTATTTATGAATTCAATTATGGAATTAAGATTATTCTAAATTATTTTTATATTATGATGGTGTTTTGAATGGCTTGTTATTGTAAAGTATGCCTCATTGCTTTACAATGGTGGCTGAAATGTTTGCCAAAAATCTGAGCTGCACTTCCCCATGGTTGAGGGAAAAGCATGGTGTGGTGTGGCAAACACAGCTCTGTGGACTGAGTATGTGCCAGCATAAGTGGACTTTTATCGTGTGCTCTTTGCTATTGGTAAGAGTATCACAGAATAGATCGGTCTTGTAATCAGTGTATTTGTGTTAAGAAGTTCTTCTTCGTCTTCTTCTTCTTCAGCGTTCCAAGCCATGGAGGTTCTTTGCTGCAGATACAATCCGTCTCCATTCGTCTCTCTGATTTACCTTCTCTTGCCAGTCGTTGATTCCAAGTGCTTGTAGGTCTGTATTTATATTATCTCTCCACCGTCTTCTTGGTCTACCTCGGGGTCTACGAGGTCATTTATTTCCTGAGTGTAAGCGAGTTTTGTTTCCCTATTATCTTCCATTCTTTCTATATGCCCCAGCCATTGTAGTCTATTAACCTTCATGATACCAGTGATTAGGGGGGATTTAAACAGATCATAAATGTCTTTGTTACTTCTTCTTTTCCACTCTCCACTTTGTGTATCCCTAATGGGTCCAAAGATGCGTCTTAAAACTTTGTTCTCAAAGGTTTGTAGCAAGGCTTCGTCTCCTTTCGTTGTACTCCAGGTTTCAGAGCCATACAGCACAACTGGTCTGATCAGTGTTTTGTATATTGTGATCTTGGTGTTACGAGATAGCGCCTTTGATTTTAGTAGATGTTGTAGTGCATAGTATATCTTATTTCCAGAATTGATTCTAGTTTGTATTTCTTCCCTTATGATGTTGGAGCAGTTGAAGATTGTACCCAGGTATTTGTATGTTTCCGTTCTTTTAATGGTCATATTATCTATTTGTATGTGGCCAGAGTTTTTAGCCATTCCTTCTCTTGAAATTACCATATATTCTGTCTTATCTTGGTTGATAACCAGCCCCATCTGTTGGGCTTTTTCCTTTAAGTGAGTCAATATTTCTAATGTCTTTTGTTCATTTTCCCCTATAATATCTATATCATCTGCATAACCAAGCAGCTTGGATGTTCCTCCAATATCACATTCCTCCTTTACCCTCCTTACAACTTTCTCTAGAGCCAGATTGAAGAGTAGCGGCGATAGTGCATCACCCTGTTTCAAGCCAGATGTTATTTGGAAAGGGTCTGATTTCCTGCCTTTATATGTTACTATATTATAAGTATCTTCCATGCATAGTCTGGTCATGTTGATTAACTTCCTTGGTATTCCAAATTCCCGCATAGCATTCCATAGACTATTCCTATGGACACTATCATAAGCCTTTTTAAAATCCACAAAAATGTTATGGAGATCTCTTTTATATTCCCAATTTTTCTCGGCTATTTGTCGTAAGATAAATATCTGATCTATTGTTGATCTGTTTTGTCTAAAACCCGCCTGGTAGTCACCTAATATGTCTTCTGAATATGGTTTTAGTCTATTTAGTAATACTGTGGATAGTATCGATAGCTTGTGGACAGTAGTGATATTCCTCTATAATTTTCTCTTTCTTAAAGATAGGTATCAATAATGACTCTTTCCAGTCATAGGGTAATTCTTCTGTCCTCCAGATTTTTATTATTAGTTCGTATAGCTTTAGATGTAATGCATGGCATGGGGCAGATAGACCTACAAACATTTGATTTGTAAGAGCATGCATCTTTCTCATTACAACATACACCTGTGAGACCTGGACACTTACTTAACAAGCCGAACAGTGCATACTTGCCTTTGAATATAAATATTATAGACAGGTTCTAAGAATATCTTGGATACAGAAAAGAACAAATGCATCCATACGACAAGATCAGAATATTGAAGAAAGTTGGCTTCTAAATATGATAAAACAAGGAAAATTGAAATATTTTGGTCACTTGAAACGTCATGAAAGTTTGGAGAGAGCAATAATGGAAGGGCATATGTCCGGGAAGAGGAAGGCCAAAGAGAAGATGGGTGAAGGATGTGGCAGATGATCTCCAGATGGGTGAATCGGACGCGGGACATCTTGCTTATGATCAAAAAGTTTTCTGGAAGGTTGTTATGGGAGTGAGGTTCAGCAAATGACATGCTACTGAATGAATCAATGAAATATTTGTGTTGACATTTTTGGTTATTAACTTCATTTATACATTACACCTATGCTTTTATCATCTTATCCTCCCAGTTGGCGAAGCAATAATTGACCACTATATTGAATACATTTTTATAATTAGTCGCATGTCCCTTACAGTTCGTTGCAGTCAACCTCAGCATTTTTTGGCTAATGTAATTAACTAGGCAAGTTTACATTCAATAGTTTACCATTGCTCTCTGAATGGCCAAAGCTCATACATTGTATAAAAATCAACTAAGAAGGTCAGCTTCCAAATAACTTGCAGCTGAGTTTGGACTGTGGTATACAAGATTGCAAATCATGTTCACAACACCTTTGCCACAGCACCGGTAATTTTTATAGAGCAGCATAAAATTTTAAATATTTTTCATGTGTCATTGTGGCTTTAGTATATATTATATAGACACCATTAGTATATAAATTCTTAGACAACTGATGGGGATTGATCATAGATAGATTTGCTCTTAGAACATTACCCTTAGCTATGATTTAGAGATTTGTTAAAGGTCTTTGCTGTAAAATTGAAGCTAATTGCTGTTACTGTTTTCTTTTTTATAGAAATTGAGATGGATAATCTAGCAGCCACAGAAATCCAGGATATCTCTTTCATCAACAAAGTGGCCAGACTACTGGAGGTAACAACCTTTTGCAGCCAAAAGACAAAAAAAAAAAAACACACACACACACGCACGCACGCACGCACGCATGCATGCACGCATGCGTGCGCGCGCGAGAGAGAGAAAGAGAGAGAGAGAGAGAGAGAGAGAGACTCAATCATCAGGGCTCCTAGGTCAGCCCAACCTAAAATGGATGAACAGAAATTTCCTGAGAAGTTAAAAAAAAGTCGCCAGGGGCGACTTCATTGCACAGGTTTTTTTTATCCCATATGGTTCAGTCTCTTTCTGCAGCACGGAAAGCGTCGCAGAAAGAGCATACTCTGTAGCTCCAGCGACGACTCTCAGGAGTCTGAAAAAATGCACTCGTAAATTAAAAAATGCACTCGTAAACCGAAGGATGCGACCTGGAATCGAACTCACAACCTTCGGAGCCCGAGTCAGGCGGCTTGACCACTTCCCCACAGAAACTCCTGGGAAGTTAAAACAGTCAGTGTAAAACTGCCCACTTCATCTATCAGGTGCCAATCAGTCTAAAATATGTGCTAGCACTATACATCCGTTACATTTCATTTTGTGAGAAGAGGTCTGCTACAGTTTTATATATGTCTATAATATTTTAATTGTTATCTTCTGTTGTTCAAATACTTCCTCTCTATCTTGACTATATTCTGTCGTCCTCTTATCCTCATATGACTTATGATATATCCTTATATGACTTATGACATATCCTTAAATGACTTATGATATATCTTTATATGATTTATGTCATATCTGTATATGTCTTGTGGCATATCCTTATATTATTTATGACAAATCCTTATATAAAAAAGTTGCATATTCTTTACAGGATGTTTGCAGTCAACACCAGCATTTTTTGCTGTTGTTGATGTCTTGGCAAGTTTTACGTTCAGTAGTTTGCCATTGTTTTCTGAACAACCGGCACCTATACCATTTCGTAAAAAAAGCAGTGCAACATGGTCTGCTTCCAAATCGTGAGCAGCTGTGTTTCAAACGCCAGTATGCGGGATTACAAACTGCGTCCGTAACCCCTTCACCATGGAGATTGATTTATTTATTGATTAATCTAGGAACCGACATCACAGCATTCGGGACATTCCCATAAGCACTCCGTCCCTATCCTCAGCAGCCAGCGAAGAGTTCCAACACTAATAGTTCCAGTAGCAATCTGATTATATGTCCGTCTCGCCTTTCCTCTGAGCGTCGATCGTCGGCCAGATCCCCTCGTCACACCTCGCTGTTCACCACGGAGATCGGCATCCTTATATAACTTACGATATATCCCTAAAAGACTTATGACATATCCTTATATGACATATCCTTATATGACATATCCTTATATGACTTATAACATATCCTTATATGACTGATGACATATCCTTATGTGACTTATGACATATCTTTATGTGACGTATCACATATCCTTGTGTGGCTTATGACATATCCATATATGATTTATGACATATCCTTATATAACTTATGACATATCCTTATATGACATATGACAATGAAACTTACCTGATTTGATCTTTAGAGAGAACAGTTTATTGTCAGCTTAACAGATTCAGTGCCAAACAAACAGTAGGTTATGACTCAAAAGTTGTTAATATGGTAGCAGAAATGTCGTATTATATATCAAATTAAAGGGGGTTGCATAAGAATGCTACTGTATATAGAATCATGGGAGAAGTCGCTTAAGACGATTAATGATCCCATGGCATTTAATCAGTTAACCATACAATTGTTGTTTAAATGATAGTTTTATATGGGGTTCCTCTTGCAGTAATTTAATATGTGAACATGTATTTCTGTTTGTGATTGAACAATGTGTTATTGTATCCTTCACAGTGATATTTCTTGGTGTTGTTTAACCTATGGTTTTATTTGGGGGTTCTCTTGCAGTAATATAACATGTGAACAGTAAAATAACATGTTAACATATATTTCTGTTTGTGATTGAACAATATGTTGTTGTATCCTTCCAGTGACATTTCTTGTTGTTTAACTGATGGTTTTATTTGGGCTTCCTCTTGCAGTAATATAACATGTGAACAGTATTATAACATGTGAACAGTTATATAACATCTGAATATGTATTTTTGTTTGTGATTGAACAATGCGTTATTGTATCCTTTTAGTGATATTTCTTATTGTTAAATGTTTGTGGAATTGATCACAGGTCAATGCCCAGGAGCTGGTGGATGCTCTGACCACGAGGACCATTGTCACTAAAGGAGAAAGTGTGACTTTCACTATTGGAAAAGAGCAGTCGTTGGATGTACGAGATGCTTTTGTCAAAGGAATCTACGGCCGTATGTTTATATGGATTGTTGAGAAAATCAATGTGGCCATCTACAAACCTAAAGGTAGCAAGTATCGCAAGTCTATAGGAGTTCTGGACATCTTTGGATTTGAGAACTTTGACAAGAACAGGTTAGTGTACATAGCTTATTGCTAGTGTTGTCAAACTATATATAGCTTGAAAACAACAATTGTATGTTTTGTATATGCATGATTGTGAATCGTAGAGTGAATTAGCAAATGGGAAATAGCTTGGGGGCAGCAGAAATATGGTTTCTGAGACGAATGTTGCAGTTGCTATGGTGGCTAGAGTAACTAACAATAATTGCCAGGTGGAGACTAATGTAAGTAGAATTTTATAGACATCTATAAGAAACCAGTGTTCTTTGGTAATGTAATGAAAATGGAGGCATTTTATTGAGAATATCATGACAGTTGGCAGGATCAGGAAAATGTCCTCCAGCCACAGTAAAGGAATGGTCCTAATGCTGCTCGCAGATGCAGAGTAAACAGTAAAGGAATGGTGCTAATGCTGCCCACAGATGCAGAGGAAACAGTAAAGGAATGCATTAATGCTGCCCACAGATGCAGAGAAAACAGTAAAGGAATGCATTAATGCTGCCCACAGATGCAGAGAAAACAGTAAAGGAATGCATTAATGCTGCCCATAAATGCAGAGAAAACGGTAAAGGAATGGTCATAATGCTGCCCACAGATGCAGAGAAAACAGTAAAGGAATGCATTGATGCTACCCACAGATGCAGAGAAAACGGTAAAGGAATGGTCATAATGCTGCCCACAGATGCAGAGAAAACAGTAAAGGAATGATCATAATGCTGCCCACAGATGCAGAGAAAACAGTAAAAGAATGCATGAATGCTACTCACAGATGCAGAGAAAGCAGTAAAGGAATGCATTAATGCTGCCCACAGATGCAGAGAAAACAGTAAAGGAATGGCATTAATGCTGCCCACAGATGCAGAGAAATCAGTAAAGGAATGGCATTAATGCTGCCCACAGATGCAGAGAAAATGGTAAAGGAATGGCATTAATGCTGCCCACATATATGGAGAAAACAGTAAGTAAGGAATGCATTCATGCTGCCCACAGATGCAGAGAAAGCAGTAAAGGAAAGGCATTAATGCTGCCCACAGATGCAGAGAAAGCACCAACAGAATGAGAAGCAGTGAGTTCAAGTATAATAACAGCAATTTTTAGAACCACAAAAAAAAGAAAGCAAATGAGAATGTAATCCAGTGTTACACACCCATAAATGACAATGATGAATTAATTAGGGAGAAATCTTATATATAAAAGGCGATCTCCGTCTGTCTGTCTGTAAGTCCGTATGTCCTTTATGCGCTCGCGAACGGCCCATCTGATTGAGATGAAATTTTCTACATGTCTTCCTTTCATTCCAGCGCAGCCCACTGTCATATTTTTTTAGTGTGAAATCGGCTGCTTACCCAATATTATTTAATTTTCCATTTTTCATTATAATTTCATATATCTCAGGGGACCTAACTCTGTAAAAGTTATTTCAAGGGGAATAACTTTTCTGTATACCTTATAGTCATATTGTGGCATCGTTTTCAAAGATTTATAAACTCTTTGTCTATAGTTATGTACCGGCATATGAGTTATAATAAATAATGATACAATCTTTAAGGCATTTTCAAAGTTTTCATAAAAATAATGCACAATGCATAACATTGTAACTCATCTTTTTATGCTTAAGAAGTTACTGTAGTCATGCAGGTGATTAGAAAGAGTTTTCATTAAAAATAATGGATGGTGTGTGGAAGGACATTCTTTTAAGTTACTTTTTTTGTTGTATGAATTTAATGAGACGCTACCCGCCAGGAGCTGGGCGAAGCCAAGCCGGTTCAGATAGATAGACAGACCCACCTTTTCGCTGCAGTTGTCTACTCCTCCTTTTCCTTCTTCTGCTGATGCTGCTGCCGCCGCTCCATTTACCCAAGTTAATTGTTGGGGAAGATGTAAAGATCTTTCAAGTGCTCTTTCTAATGCTTTTTGTAAGTTGGTCTTCGTTTATCTAAGGTTGTTCTAACTGCAACCAATAAATGATTAGACAGACAGGCAGACAGACAGACAGACAGAGAGGGAGGGACGGACAGACAGACAGACAGACAGACAGACAGACAGACAGACAGACAGACAGACAGTCGGGAACGGGAACTTATATTACTACTTATATGAATTAAATGAGATGCTCGCCATCAGGGGCTGGGCGAAGCCGGGCTGGATCAGACAGACAGACAGACAGACAGACAGACAGACAGATAGTCGGGAACGGGAACGGGAGCTTATATGACTACTTATATGAATTAAATGAGATGCTCCACACCAGGAGTTGGGCAATGCCGGGCCGGGTCAGACAGACAGACAGAAAGACAGACAGACAGACAGACAGACAGACAGACAGACAGACAGTAGGTAACGGGAACGAGAACTTATATGACTACTTATATGAATTAAATGAGATGCTCCCCACCAGGGACTGGGCGAAGCCGGGCCGGGTCAGCTAGTGTTACATAAAACTCAAAAAAACCGGCGCTTTGACTTAGGGAATGGTGAAACTGCATTTACAGTTCCCTGATATACTGAATCAAGTGTTCGAAATCAGCCACAGGCAGTTTGGAAGCATATCCCTTTGCATTGATTTCTATGGTGTGAGGCATCAGTCATTCATAAAGCAATGGCTAGGTACTGAACTATGATTGCCTAGTAAATCACAGACAGCCAATAAATGCTGGGGTTGATTGCAGCACTCTGTTAAAGGACATACAAGCAACTACAAAGAATTATAGGTAATTAAAGAAATCAAAATATCAAAATTTTGATGAGTGACCTGAATGACAAGATAGGATTGGATAACGTGTTCATTGAAGAGGTCATAGGGAAATACAGACATGAGACAATGAATAAAATTCTCTTGTCTCTTGACTACTGGTCCATACTTAGACATATATTAATCTTAATATCTTAATGGCCCATGGAGTTACCCAGGTTCTTGAAACACTGTATGTCAAACTTTAAAATCTGCAGCTTTGAGCAGTTGTGCATCAACTATGCCAATGAGAATCTCCAACAGTTCTTTGTGCGGCACATCTTCAAGCTGGAGCAGGCCGAGTACAACCTGGAGGGGATCAACTGGCAACACATTGAGTTTGTGGACAACCAGGACTCCCTGGACCTAATAGCAGCCAAGCCCACAAACATCCTGGCTTTAATTGATGAAGAAAGCAAGTTCCCAAAGGTATTCTCATCATTTTGTCAATTATAAAATCTGACAAATGTCCTGTTTATATTTGATCTCATCCTTGTCTGCTTGAGGGAGTCACATTAGAGCATTGTCTAGCTCATTTGCCCACCTGCCCAGTGTTTATATCCCAATCAATATTAAATAGATCAAGTCACCAGACTACTGAACACAATATATAATATTTGAAATGTACCTCCTGAATTACGTAATTCTATATTTATTGCAATCCCGAAGAAATCAGGAGCCTTGGAATGTAATAAATATCGAACAATAAGTATAATGAGCCACATCACAAAGATTTTACTAAGAATTATCATGCAAAGAGTTAGGAAGAAAATACAACCGGAAATAGGAGAAGAACAATGTGGGTTTGTAGAAGGCAAGGGTACAGTAAATGCTGTGTATATGCTGAGAACATTAATTGAACGTTCTGTCCATCCATCATATGCCATGCCGGTAAGCGTGGGCGGTCATGTTCTGACATCTCACTCGATCACCAGAGTCGTGGATCAGCTCTGTGTTCCTGTCTCGACCATGCCACATGGCCAAATCATCCAGGTATTTGCTTCTAGGTCTTCCCCTTGGTCTCTTCCCTTCGATCTTGCCAGTTGTCACCAAGTTCTCCAATTCATTTCTTGAAGCTGAAAAAGCTGAAAAACATCTGATGGCTGTGAAAATGTGGTTTCTGAGGAAAATGCAAAGAATACCATGAACAGACAGAAAAACCAATGACCAAGTCCTACAAAAAATAAATGAAAACCGTGCACTGATTAAAGAAATTAGACGTAGACAGTCACAATATTTGGTCACGTTATGAGAAGATATAAATTGGAGAACTTGGTGACAGCTGGCAAAATTGAGGGTAAGAAAATAAGGGGAGGACAGAGAAGTAAATACCTGGATGGCTTGGCCACATTGTATGGTTCAGACAAGAACACTGAGCTGATCCACGATTCTGGTGATCGAGTGAGATGGCAAAACATGACTGCCCACGCTTACCAGCATGGCACATGATGATGATGATCCCAATCATGGCAAATTTGTAAAATCTGAAGTGAACCCCCAGGTCTACCCAGCATAAAATGGGTTCCAGAAGTAACAATGGCCGGCATGATATTGATCATATTAGCTATTGAGAGCTGATTAGTCATGTGCCTAGTCAAGGCATTAAAATTATCCATTACTTAGCTTCTGCTTCACCTCATCCTCCAACTTCATGTGATAATCAGTCAATGACCACCACATTGAGTACATCTTGTAGAGTTCAATCAGTTAGTTGGTTGCATGTCCTTTTATAGGATGTTGCATTCAACCCCAGCATTATTTAGCTGTTTGTAATTTTCTAGACAATTTTACGTTCAGTGGTTTGTCATTGCTATTTGAATGGTCTACAGTCATACCATTGTGAAAATCAATGCAAAGCAGTGCGCTTCACAATTGGCAGCTACTTACTTTGTACCCGGTGTGTCTATTTGTAAATCTTGAATTTCTTCTTCTTTCTAGAATTTACTCATTGAAAGTTTGAATACTTTTTGTGAATGTACATGAAGGCTGTTGAATTTATTACTACAGTTTTTGACAGGGGTGAAGAAGATACCGTCTCATCTGGTGATAGTTTTACTGCTGTTAGCCAATGTATGACTGCTGTTGCTCAATGTATTACAGCTATTGCTGAATATATTACGGCTATTGATGAATGTATCACTGATATTGGTGAATGTGTTACTGCTGTTGGTGACTGTATCACTGTTACTAGTGAATGTATTACTGACATTAAAGAATGAGTCACTGACATTGGTGAATGTATTACTGCTATTGGTGAATGTACCACTGACATTGGAGAATGTATCATTGCTATTGGTGAATTTATCACTGCTAGTAGTCGGAGATCGCCGGTCTCCCTGGTCGAGGGGTTAGCAGCTCTTTCTCCATAACCCTGAATACTCTCCTCGTGGTTGATGTGAGCGCATGAGAATTGGAAGCGGTTCAAGTCGCGCCAGTGACTTATGAGAGTATAGAGCCGGTCACTCAGAAAGTCGTGGCATGCTGATGAGAGTAATCTAGCCTAGGAATCAACATACAGCTGAAAGATGCTGATGTTGACCACAATATCTTGAAACAGGATGGAAACGCTGGGAAAAAAAAACTAGTCGGAGATCAGCATGACTAAGTGGAAAATAGCGCATGTTTTTAAGCATCTGGTTTGCTGATGCCGAGGTAGTGGGTTTAACTAATGAATTGACTTCTCGTCCTTGACTTGGGAATGTAAATTACAATTACCTCTGAAGTTGTGGTTTGTGAAGAGTGGCTTCGTCTGATGTCGAGGTTCACTGGTAATAGGGAAAGCTAATTCACACACAAAAATCAGTCCAGTGCGCCAGAAGTAGTAGCAGGTGTATGGACTACGCTTGAGATAAAAGTGAGCAAACATAAACAAAATAACCTGCTACTAGTGAATGTATCACTGCTACTAGTGAATGTATCACTGCTACTAGTGAATGTATCACTGCTACTAGTGAATGTATCACTGCTACTAGTGAATGTATCACTGCTACTAGTGAATGTATCACTGCTACTAGTGAATGTATCACTGGTATTGGTGAATGTTTCATTGCTATTGGTGAACGTTTCATTGCTATTGGTGAATGTTTCACTGCTGCTGATGAATTATCACGACTGGTAATTATTAAATCTGACACTCACATTTCTGAAACTTGTGTTTCATTAAGGGAACAGATGAAAGCTTATTACGAAAACTACATCAGTACCATGGCAACAACCCAAATTACTTGAAACCAAAAGCTTCAGTCAATCAAACTTTTGGGCTAAACCATTTTGCAGGAGTTGTTTTTTATAACTGTAGAGGTAAGAATGCAATAATTAAAGAACATCTTCTGCGTAAATCCCCATATGTCAACATGCAATTTGTCAATACAATAAGCAATATTTTAAAGTCTTCTACATAATTGTTTGGCACCTAGGATACAGATCTAGGCACCAAAAACTTCTGTTGAAGAATATTTAGATTGAGAAATGTAGTATTTTATTATGTGAATATTGCTTTCTGCTGTTTATGGTAGGCAGAAGTAGCAGCGGTAGATGCTATGTTTAATGGTAAGTTGTAATGACACCACGTTCAAGGTTAATGCATAAGATCTGTCAATGCAAGCTAAAAGCTTGAGTTATTCAGAGACTTGTTTATTACATATCTGCATTCATTCACTGAAGTTATTATCTCTGAGAGGCTGAGATTTGAGACAGATTGATTACGTGCCATGAGTATACTATGGACTGAAGTGACATTGAAGTATGGCATATACCTCTAGCTTGAGCAGATCTGCGTGGTCAGTACAGATTTTCACATATGTAAGAAAAGGATCACTAAGTAGTGAATTACTCATCTCTTTTTCTCAGACAAAGATGAAAAAAAACTAGGATTACCAGGGTACACGTTACATATCCCTCGGGGGTTGGATATTTCAAAGAACGAGTTGAGTATTGCCCGTGTGCTAGCAGGGTCCATAATGGGTGCAAAGAAGGTTACATTGTAACCTGACTTGCAGGTCATGGGAGGTGACTAAGGTGGGTTGATGTGGGACTCACTATCTCATCACGTGGAACATTTAGCTACAAAATCCAACCATTGGTGACAAGTCTACAAGGGCATGGTGTCAGTTGTTGCATACTCTGTTGAGAGATGAAAGATAGAAAGAAAAGAAGACAGAAGAAGAAGATGAAGAAGAAGGTTGACTATGCCTCTGCCCAGGCTAAATTTCAAATTATGAAACCTACTCGCATAAGAATATTTATAGATGGTGTAATTCTGGTATGCACACATTTGAATCCTCGCTAGCGATTATGGCGTCAGTGTCTGGCTCAACAGACCAGGTTCGTTTCACTGTGTTAACTGTTAGGATCTTGACAAAATAATAAAAAGGATGGTTTACCCTCCTCTGATCCTGAGGTAGTGGGTAAAACATCGAGCCTTCTTGAATAGGGGCAAACAACTCTCAGGACCTGTGTGAATATTGGGCGTATTAAACAATCTTTTGGCAGTTGGAAATAAAACATCCCATGGGTTCCAAATGTTGCTGTATGTAGCCGAGGCGCGGTGTTGGGGTGAGCGCCCAACATTGCTTAAATACCTCAATGGCTCGTGAATACATAACCTATGCAGCAAAAGTCCAACTCCTGGCCTTCACGCGGCGGACCTGTTTAAACTAACAGGAGAAGGGGCGACGGCGAATCTCTGGCGCCGGAAAATAACCTGTATGCTCTAGATGTGTATGCACGTACATGCATGCGCAGACAGGTGTGTGCGCGCGTACACATCTACACTTGAGTGAGACCACAGTCTGCTCTAGCAAAGACAGGTGCTGAAGTCGGAGGCAACCAGCCAAGAGGCGCACCACAGAAATCAGGATGCCACGCAATCACGCAAAATGGAATATGTCGACTACTGCTAATCGTTATGGTGCTCGCCCTGCTTTGGACCCCCAGGCAGGTGCAGTGCCGGGCCCTATGTCTCGAAAGGGTCCAACCCCAACTACTGGAGGTCCTTCTCAGATGTCCTGTGGAGCCAGGGGACATGAGAATAGGATGACTGGCCTTACCAAACGAAGACTTAAAATAATGCACTGGAATGCGGAGGGAGTCCGCAAGAAAAAAATAGAATTAGAAAAAATCTTGGACCAAGAAAAAGTAAGCATATGTTGCCTGCAAGAAACTCACCTCAATGAAAATATAGCCTTCAAAATCAGAGGCTACCAGTGTTACCGATCTGACCGAAAGGACAGGCGAAAAGGTGGGATACTGACCCTTGTAAGAAATAACATCAAGGCTTCCCAAATCAAAGTCTACATGGAAGGGGCTGAGTATCAGACACTTAAACTTAAGACAGGTAATACAGACCTACATCTGATCAATTACTACTGTCCACAGGCACTGGACACACTACCACTAAAAGAAAAAATGATTGTGTGTGGTGATTTCAACAGCCACTCGCAGAGTTGGGGCTATGATCACATGGACCAGAGAGGAGAGAGACTGGAAGACTGGCAGAATGAGAATAGATTCATCTTGATTAACAAGCCGTCCGACCCAAATACTTTCTACTCGAGATCATGGCACTCTACAACTACACCTGACCTGGCTTTTCATTCACCAGACCTGGAGTGGAACATTACACGAATTGTTGGGAAACAACTTGGTGGCAGTGACCATCGGCCAGTCTTTCTAACCGTAGAAAATGAGCTTGTAAGTGAAAGCAGCACCATCTCGAGGTGGAACTACAAGAAAGCAGACTGGGCAATGTACAAGCATCGCACCAGCATACTGGTTAGAAACCTGAACACTGAGAAAGACATAAATAAAGTAGTTGAAGAGTTTGGGAAATGCATGCTACAGGCAGCGCGAGAAACAGTACCAAGAGGAGCCCGTAAACAATATAAACCCTACTGGAGTAGTGAACTGGAACAGTTGCATAATGATGTGGAAGTGTGTAGAAAGCAAGCAGAGGCCACACCCAGCCAAGAGCACCACAATAAATTCCAGCACGCAAAAGCCAAATTTCAAAGGGCCAAGCTGCAGGCTAGACGGAAAAGCTGGCAGGAGAAAACAGAGTCTCTGAACTTTGAAAGAGACACATGGAAATTGTGGAAGCTAATAAAACAGCTTAATGACGAGGGCACAGGGAGAAACTCAAAAATTGCGCTACATAAAGATGGAAAAATCTTAACAAGAAAGCAAGCAGCTGACCATTTTGCGGACTCATTCGCACAAGATAACAATATCAAAATTAGTCCAGAGAAACAACAAGAGATTCGAGAGAAACGACAACATACAGGACAGAAGGAAATAGTACATGAGGTTCTGGAGGCACCCATCACAATCAGCGAACTGGAGCTAGCCATATCAAAACTGAAAATGAGAAAGTCACCAGGAGCTGATGATATCTCCAATGAAATGATCAGGAACCTAGGAACAGAGGCCAAAACAAAGCTGTTGCAGATCTTCAATAACAGCTGGACCTTAGGCAGTGTTCCACAAGCCTGGAGAGAAGCAATCATGATACCCCTCCTAAAATCAGGGAAAGATGGTTCCATTGCCTCCAGCTACAGACCAATTAGCCTCACCAGCTGTCTCTGCAAAACACTGGAGCGCATCATCAATCACAGACTGCAGTGGTACATTGAAAGTGAAAACATCCTTGTGCCACAGCAGGCTGGCTTTAGGCAGTGCTACTCTACGGAAGATCAGACAACCTACCTCTCTCAAGAAATTGAGGATGCATTCCAAGAGAAGAAGCTGGTGCTTGCGGCATGGATAGATCTGAAGAAAGCCTTTGACAAAGTCTGGAAAGAAGGTCTGATGAAGAAACTGAGAAACTGCAAAGTCAATGGAAGAATGTACAAATGGGTGAAAGCATACTTGCACAACAGAAGAGCCCGAGTACAGATAGACGGACTCAAGAGCAAGAAAGTACTACTGCGTCACGGTGTCCCCAGGGCGGAGTCTTGTCCCCCACACTTTTTCTAATCTTCATCAATGATCTTGTTGCTCACCTACCGCATGGAATTAAAGCGGCAATGTACGCTGATGACCTGGTTCTATGGAGCACAAATGAATATGCATCAGTGGCCACCAGATTGCTACAAAGAGCTGTAGATACATTTGCTGCATGGGCAAATAGATGGTGTGTCAGCATAAACACTGACAAGTGCAGCACCACCCTATTTACCCTCTTCTCCAAAACAAAAGGCAGGGATCATCCAGATAAATGGAACACCCCTAAGAGATGATAAAGAACCAACATACCTTGGAGTAACATTTGATGGCAGGCTGACATGGAGAAAGCACATCAACAAATCAGTAGCTAAAGCCAGAAGGAAAATAGCCATTCTGAGAAAGCTAAGTGGAACCACATGGGGAGCCAGTACGAAAATACTTAGCAAAGTTTACCAACAGAGCATACGACCACACCTGGAATATGGGTCAACTGCGTGGTGTTCAGCATCAAAAACCACACTACAAGAGCTGGACAAGGTGCAAAATCAAGCACTTAGAGTCACCACAGGAGGGATGAGATCAACCCCTATAGTGGAAATGGAGAAGATGGGAAGGACACAGGCACTGAGTGAGCGCAGAGATACGAAAACGCTAATACAAGCAGAAAAGTTCCTCAGCTTGCCAGGCCACCCTATGAAGAACAGATTTGAAAACCTAGCTATGGGGCGGTTGAAAAGAAGTAGTTTTATCCACCAGGCCAAACGACTCTGCAGAGAAACCACTGATCTGCCCACAGTTGGTATCCCCCTAACAACTATTCCAGAGCGAACTCCATGGAAAGATGAGCATAGACTATCGTTACAAATCCAGACAAAAGTGAGAGGAATATTTGACAAGGAAGAACAGAACAGTGTGCAGCGCAGAACAGCCACTCTCAGCTTCCTTGATGAAGAATACCCACAGGACCTCTGGATCCGAGTCTACACAGATGGGTCAGCACAAAATGCTGTTCGAAATGGAGGAGCGGGAGTGTACATAGAATACCCAAATAATACTAGGGACACAGCCAGAGTACCGACAGGAAAGTACTGCCATAACTATGATGCCGAAATTGAGGCAATCAAGATAGCAACAGAGAAATTACTAAATAACAGCAATGGTACACAACCTGTGGTGCTACTGACAGATGCAAAATCAGTACTCGAGGCGCTCCTCTCTGGGAAATTGCCAGTACTAAGGACACTACTTTCTGAACTTAGCAGTCAGCATAAAGTCACCATACAGTGGATACCATCCCACTGTGGAGTACCCGGAAACGACAGAGCTGATCAATTGGCTAAGGAAGGAGCCAAAGAAGAACAGCCTGATGTGCCCGTTACATACCACCAAAAGAAAAGAATGATCAAATCAGTCAGAAAGCCACCAAAACCTGCTCAAGATGACTACCACGTTATGGACAGACCAGAACAAGTCATTATTCTGCGCCTCAGAACAGGACACAATAGATTACGCAACCACATGTATACAAAATTCAAGATTGGTGAAACAGCCATGTGCATATGTGGATTGGCGTCGCAGACAGCAGAGCACATACTCCAAGACTGCCCAAAATATAACATATCTAGGCAAACCTTCTGGCCTAGAGAGACGACAGTGGAAGATAAACTCTATGGACCGCTGTGTGAACTGAAAAAGACAGTTCAATTCATGCAAGAGACGACATTGCAGATATAGACATATTTCAAGCGAACGAAAGAAGAAGAAGAAGAAACATCCCATGGCAGCTGGAAATAAAAAAAGCAGGCTAAACAGGCCAATGCCCAGGCATACATTTCCAAAATAGAAAACTACCTAAAATAATGATAGAATGTGTGATTCTGCTATACACACATTTAGATCCCCACCAGTGTTATAGTGTTCATGCAATGTGCTGAGATTCTCCTTGTGTGATCTTTGGGAAGAGACTGAGCACTTATGGGGGTATCCATGTGCAATGAAAGTGATCTTTTACGAACCAAGATATTGGTGTGCTTACTTCAGACAATCACCTCGCTCTTTGTCTCAGACCTCTGCATGACATGTTGACAATCTTAACATGAGCTCTATAGCTCATGAGAAGATGTCACTGAGACTTGACATGCACCTTAACAACCAAAATATGAAAATAACATATTCCTTCTTCACAAATGAGAAACAAGGAACATTATCTTCCATGATTTGATCACCTCTGTGATTGTATGAGATGGCTTGGTGCATCCACTTTCTGCAAGGTCACATAAAGAATCTTGGTTCAGCTGACAGTTAGTGCTCATCCACTAAACTGGCTGGCTCTGCACCCCCTGTGGATGGCCAGCCCATGGATCGTGCCGATGTTATTAACGTCCTTAAAGATATGTCGAGAACAGAGGACGTCAGTGAATCCACATCGCTGTCCAGGATGAAAGACTTGGGAGTAAGAATTGGCATGGCCAGACACGAGAGGTACATCGGGAAAACGAGGTGCCTCGTCAACCAACACAGAACTTGGCACTATTAGCCACCGAACGCTGATGCATATGCTGGGGGGAGGATCTGAGCACCTATGGACCTGTCCGGAGTGCAATGAAGATACCCCAACTGATAACTGATAACTGATGAAGTTCATCCACGAGTTATGAATCAGCTCCATATTCTTGAGGACAATAAGGTTATCATGTTGTGATAACTGTCTTCTTGCAAGTGTGTACTGGACTTGATGTGCAGATCTTACTTTTAGTAGATAGCAAGAGAAGTCTCTGAAACTATAAACTAACAAAAGGTGTCCTATCTTCCCACACAATTATACACAGCATGTCAGTGGTAACACTCTACTGTTGTTAGGTTAGTGAAATATCCAAGAAAGGACTTCAGTCACGCTGTAGAAGAAGTGGCTTTTGATGTCACATGTAACAAATTGTCAGACAGCAGCCTCATGTGCCAGTAATTTGTCTTGAAGACATAGAGATAGGAATGCTCTGAGTGCTGTGTTGTTGGTCTTTACTTCCAAAGAGATTTCCTAGTGCTCATTTAGATTGTGTTGACCTGGGAATTATCTTGGAACAGTCATAATATCTTATGGGAGATGCCTTGAAGAGATTAGAACAAGAATCGCCATGGCCAAGGCAGCCTTTTGCAAGATGAAAAACATACTGACCAATAAAAAGATCTCATTTGCAACAAGAAAAAGAGTGTTGAAGTGCTACATAGAACCTGTACTTTTGTATATATGTGAAGCATGAACAATAAGCAGACAAGCTGAAAAACATCTAACGGCTGTGGAAATGTGATTTCTGAGGAAAATATAAAGAATACCATGGACATACAGAAAAACCAATGACCATGTCCTACAAGAAACAAATGAAAACCATAAACTGATTAGAGAAATTAGACATAGACAGTCAAAATTTTTTGGACACATTGTGAGAAGAAATAAATTGGGGAATTTGGTGACAACTGGCAAGATTGTGGGGAAAAGAACAAAGGGAATGAGAGAAGTAAATACATGGATGGCTTGGCCACCTGGTATGGTTGAGACAAAAACACAGAGCTTATCCATGACTCTGGTGATCGAGTAAGATGGCAAAACATTACCCCCATGCTTATCGGCATGGCACATGATGATAATGATGATGACCTGAGAGCCCTGGTTAACTTAAAGAAGTCTGCCTCGATGTGAACCTTTGACCACTGTGGCCTGGGGTAATGTGTTAGAATCTCCAACCTGGCAGGGATTTTAAAATCAATTGACCAGGACTTCCAGTTTGATCCAGCCTGCAGTGGTTACCAGGACATTATCTGGGAATCAATGGTGGCCGCCATGATATTCACATCACCAATCAAATACAAATCTTGCACCATATACTCAGTAGACCTTAAGACATGTACAAAGATTTATGTTGGAAACTGTATCCTAGGATTTTTATTTGAATATTTTCCCTAGGATTTCTGGAAAAGAACAGGGATACTTTCAGTGGAGACCTTATTGCTTTGATCCATGATTCCAGAAGCAAGTTCATCAACCTGCTGTTTTCTGCAGACCTCTCAATGGTATGTGTTATATTATGGCCTGACAATATATTTTGTTCAGACCTCTCAATGGCATGTATCGTGTACACATCTGACAAAATATTTTCTGTAGATCTCTCAATGGTATGTATTGTATACAAGTCCAGAACAGGGATATATAACTGAATGCAACACACTTCCCTCGAAAGAGGAATGGCAAGTAGAAGAAGAAAGAGTTGAGGCACCTGAAAACTATTTTTCCTCTACGTTGAGCTAAAGACAACTTCAGTATAGTGCCATAGATGTGGGTGTTTCTTCCACAAGACATCACATGGGCTTTGATTTCTTCTACACCTTGGGATAGACGAAAGATACTTGAACAAGACAAAATTGTTTCTTACCTGGCACAGTTAATAACACATGATGGCAGGCGTGAGGCAGAGTTAACAAAGATTGATTGATTGATTGATTGATTGATCTAGGAACCGACATCACAGCATTCGGGACATTCCCATAAGCACTCCGTCTCCATCCTCAGCAACCAGCGAAGAGTTCCAACACTAATAGTTCCAGTTAACAAAGAGAGAAGGAACAATGTTCAACAATGTGAAACAGCTTCTCACACCTAAACAGTTAAGTTGAGCGTTAACACTAGGAGTGATCAAGTGTTATATTTACTGTGCATTATTGTTTGGTGCAGAAATATGGCCACTGAATAAACAATATGTAGACAAAATTGAAATTTCATGAATGTCATTTATAGATGAATAGGAAATATGGCAGAAGGCAAAAAACAAACAATAAAGTATGACAAAATCTGAGATTTAAGAAAACATTACTGAATGAGATCAAAGTAAGACAACTAAGGTGTTTTCTTCTTCTTCTTCTTCTTCTTCTTCTTCTTCTTCTTCTTCTTCTTCTTCTTCTTCTTCTTCTTCTTCTTCTTCTTCTTCTTCTTCTTCTTCTTCTTCTTCTTCTTCAGCGTTCCGAGCCATTGAGGTTCTTTGCTGCAGATACAATCTGTCTCCATTCGTCTCTCTGGTTGACCTTCTCTTGCCAGTCGTTGATTCCAAGTGCTTGTAGGTCTGTAAATATATTATCTCTCCACCGTCTTCTTGGTCTAGCTCGGGGTCTACGGTCATTTATTTCCTGAGTAAGTGACGTTTTGTTTCCCTATTATCTTCCATTCTTTCTATATGCCCCAGCTATTGTAGTCTATTAGCCTTCATGATACCAGTGATTAGCGGGGACTTAAACAGATCATAAACGTCTTTGTTACTTCTTCTTTTCCACTCTCCACTTTGTGTATCCCTAATGGGTCCAAAGATGCGTCTTAAAACTTTGTTCTCAAAGGTTTGTAGCAAGGCTTCATCTCCTTTCGTTGTACTCCAGGTTAACTAAGGTGTTTTGACCATTTTAAATGACACAGCTTATTGTTGATGGATGTACTCGAGGAAAAGGTTAAGGGGAAGCATGCAAGAAGAAGACAATGTTACAGGTTGGTGGACAACATCAAGAGATGGATTGGTAGAAGCTTATATGAAGGCACCATACAGACACAGGATGAGGGCATTGGGGACTCATAGTCGATCTTCAATGCAGAGACAGCCATTGATTGGTTAACTGAAGGCAGAAGAGCCACAGAAAAGTTCAACATATGTGACTGGTGTGTGCATTTATGCAAAAACATTAGGGTTTTCTTTTTCTCAACACCTTGTGGTTGACGTTTCCCAGCAATGTTCAACTGATAATGGCAATATATGTCATTATATGAGATGTATAAGGGTTTTATATTTTCTACTTCCTAGGACATAAATCTCATAACTAGATGAAAGGAAAATGTAAGGAAAATGCCAACTGCACCTCTATGTTCTAAACATAGGGAAATAAATAATTATCTGGGAAATGCAGTTCTGGGGAATGACTCAAAAATTAAAGATGAAGTTGCAAACCAATCAGATGGATACAGAATACAAGTGGAAACAACCACCTTATTCTCCTGAGAGCAAGTTTATGCTTATGTTGAAAATATGCAAACTTGGTGGCAAATACGGGAAAGAAAATAAAAAGGACTTAGAAGCTTTTGAGATATGGTGTTATTGCAAAGAATAAGCTGAGCAGAAAAGAGATCAATTGAACACATTCATAGAGACACTTGAGAAAACATAACTATTGAACATCATACAAAAATGAAGGTTATCTTGACTTGGTCACAATATAAGACAAGTTGGTCTATTGCTGAAGATACTGGAAGGCAGAATTAAGTAAAGGTAAACCTACCCACAGGTTGATAGAGCCCATTGCCATGGATGGACATACTGACCTCTCAGGTGCACAGCTAGGTGTGACACACTCCCCTTGAAATAGGGGTGAAGAAGGAGAGAGAAGTAAAGCATATTATATTTTGTGCAATAAGTTGTTTATGCAAATAATTATTGTAATGAGATTACACTTTTGATTAATCTACCATTTGTATCAGTGTTCACACTGTGAGTATACATTTAATACTCTGTAAGAAATAATGCATTAACTTTTTAATATTACATAATATGTTATTTTCTGTTATAATTTTATAAGTCCTGTTAAAAATATGATACAATGTTCTGAATTTGTGACTAAACTCTCTATGTAGGGTACTGAAACGAGGAAAAAATCACCCACATTAGCATTCCAGTTTAAGAAATCTCTGGAGCAACTAATGAATACACTAAGTACTTGCCAGCCATTTTTTGTTCGCTGTATCAAGCCTAATGAGTTCAAGAAGCCACTTGTAAGTTTGGCTGTATTTCAGTTGTTGTTATGTCTTCTGTCAATGTAATGAGAAATCATTGTTTTTTTCTGTCTGTATACAGTTCTTTCATTGTGTTTTTTGCCACTGTGTTGAGCTGTCAGATTTTCTGTTGGTCTACGGAGCTGTCATTTTGTTTGTCTGTCATTGCATTGAGCTGTCATTGTATTTGTCTGTTATTGTATTGAGCTGTCATTTTGTGTTTTTTTTTGTCACTGTATTGAGCTGTCATTTTGTTTTTCTGTCACTTAATTGAGCTATCATTTTGTTTTTCTGTCACTATATTAAGCTGTCATTGTGCCTTTCTATTACTGTACTGAGCTGTCATTGTGCCTTTCTATTACTGTACTGAGCTGTCATTGTGCCTTTCTATCAGTGTACTGAGCTGTCATTGTGCCTTTCTGTCAGTGTACAGAGCTTTCATTGCGCCTTTCTGTCAGTGTACAGAGCTGTCATTGTGCCTTTCTGTCATGTACTGAGCTGTAATTGTGCTTTTCTGTCAGTGTACAGAGCTGTCATTGTGCTTTTCTGTCAGTGTACTGAGCTGTCTTTTTACTTTTCTGTCGGTGTACTGAGCTGTCGTTGTGCTTTTCTGTCAGTGTACTGAGCTGTGATTGTATTTTACTGTCAATGTATTGAGCCGTCATCAATGTACGGTTGTATGAGGGTAAGTTAATAAGTAAGTCACAAATGGCTGTAGAAAAATAATTAAATATGATAACAACTTGAAACCAGTTTATTTTTATACATACATTGTCCCTTTATTTCTCAACATAATTTCCACCAATATTGATGCACTTATCCCATCGTTTTATCAGTCCTCCCAAACTGGCTGCATAGAACTGTGTGCTCTGTTTTCTAAACCACGTTTTCGCTTCACATTCAACTTCGACGTCATTCACGAAATGTCTCTCGCCACGGTGGTTTGTCAGTGTTTATGCTGACAAATGTTTGGCCTGTAAAGCGGTGCATAGCTGGGTAGAAAAAGTTATGAGGGCGAGTCAATAAGTAAGTCACACAGTTCTGTGGGATGGCCGGTAAATTAAAAAAAAAAAAAGCACGCAGTTCTATGCAGCTGGTTTGGGAGGGCTGATAAAACGATGGGATAAGTGCATCAATGTTGGTGGAAATTATGTTGAGAAATAAAGGGACAATGTATATATAAAAATAAACTGGTTTCAAGTTGTTATCATATTTAGTTACTTTTCTACAGCCATTTGTGACTTACTTATTAACGTACCCTCGTAATATACTAATTATGAAGCAAATGTAAACTTATGCAAGATGCTGGGAAGTTAGAGGCTGTCATTTATACTAGGGAATATCATTATGAGCTGCTGTTATCATCTCTATTTTTACTGACAGTCCTTACAAAGACTAATACTGCTATAAATGTTCAGTGACTGGTTGGATTCAAAGATCAGCTTTGTCACAATATGAAACTATCCATGAGTGATCTGATTTCCTCCTTTAGATCACATTATCAGATTTTCAGTTCAGTGTGAACTCTGCAATACCAGCCATGAAATATGCGTTGTTTACCAGAATCTACACATTTTATGTTTTTGTCCCGTGTTTGGCATTGCCATTGAGGTGTGAAGTGCTAAGCTTTCACATGTTCTAGGCTTAGGGAGTCTCTGTGGCAAAGTGGTTATGCTGCCTGCCTCATGCTCCAAAGGTTGTGGATTTGATTCTGAGCCACGTTGTTTGGTTCACGAGTGCAATTTTCTCGAGACTCCAGGTTTTTTTTGTTGGAGCTATGGAGTTTGTGCTTGTGCAATGCTTTTGGCAGAATCCCCTGTACTAAGAGACAGAGCCATTTAGGATAAAACCCGGGCAATGAAGTCAAGTCTCTTTCCTTTTAAACCTTTTTTTATATTCTAGGCTATGGCATTATGGTATCGCCTGTTCCCTTCCTCCACCTTTTACCTTCCCAGTTACTTAAAAAAGAAATTGGGAAAGATATCCACGACCCACTTAATGAGCTTGGGTTAGCCCCAGAGCCATTCAAGTCAAGGAAAAGAGGATCCTGCCGCTGCTGGAGATTGAACTTGGGCCACTGTATTGTAAATCCAGTGCACTAAACACTTAGCTGTAACAGCTCCTTGCATTTTCCTCCCTTGTCTGAGAAGGCTTGGAATTATATCCACACCCAGAGATCAGAGAGAAGTATGGCATCATCAGTTTTCTCTGAAAACAAGTAGCACTGAAGTGTTGTCTTTAACAGGGTCTGAACCAGACACTTTTTAGTTAGAGGTAGATACAAATCCTCTAAGTTTCTCCAACTCCTTACTCATTTTTTAAACTCTGTTTAAGTCCTTGGGGATGACAAATGAAAACCTTCATTGTATTTATCTCTTGCAAACTATCACCATCATAATCCCTGCCACATGGCATAGGCATTTATCTACCTCCATGGATCTTGGTCTTTGATGTTTTGGATCAATTCTAATGATGTTATTCCTCCAAGCCACTATCTTAAACCACCCAGCATCATTTCTCTCAGTGTGTCTCTTCTATTGTCGTTCTTTCCAGTCAACGCAATGTTTTCTTATGCTTCTTTTCTCATTCCATGACTAAACAACGCTGTTTGTCTCTTTATTATAGTTGTATAGAATGTTCCACTTTTATTAGCCTCTTCAAGGCAATCATCTTGTATCTTTATTATAGTTGTATAGAATGTTCCACTTTTATTAGCCTCTTCTAGGCAATCATCTTGTATCTGTATTATAGTTGTATAGAAGTTCCACTTTTATTAGCCTCTTTCAGGCAATCATCTTGTATCTTTATTATAGTTGCATAGAATGTTCCACTTTTATTAGCCTCTTCCAGGCAATCATCTTGTATCTATATTATAGTTGTATAGAATGTTCCATTTTTATTAGCCTATTCCAGGCAATCATTGCTAGTTACTCTGACAGTTCACAGTATTTACACAATTTATCTGAGAAACCACATCTCTGTTTCCCCCAAGCTCTTACACACACAACTTCTTGACACATAGCATCTCTTTTTTTTTTCAAACGTTAAAAACTGTTTTGTTTTCTATGTGCTTTGTACAGATCTTTGATCGAGAACTTTGCTGCAAGCAGCTTCGCTACTCTGGGATGATGGAGACTATAAGGATTCGTCGTGCTGGATATCCCATCAGACATGAGTTTGCCAAGTTTGTAGACAGGTACAGGATACTGGTGGATGGTATTGGACCCTCTCACAAAGAAGACTGCAGGGCTGCATCCAATAAAATTTGCTCTCTTGTTTTGAAAGACACAGACTACCAGCTTGGAAAAACTAAAGTCTTTCTCAAGGTGAGCTGCTGTGATAACTGTACATGGAGTCTGATTGTTGGTACTTATGATCTAATTCTTAGTATCTATATTCTTATTGTCTGAATTCTATCAGTTAGTCTAAATTGTAGCACTTGTAGTCTCATTGTATGAATCATTTGCACTTATAGTCTTTCTTGTATAGGTGAATTGGTACAACTATCTGGAATAGTCATACCCGTCTGATGGAAGATACTTGTATAGTTTACTCGAAGCCCCGGGAAGGTTAACACGGTAAACAAACACCCACAGAAGTCGGATGTGTAGGCCTAACGGCGCAAGAACGCAGCTCTTCTGTAAACAGGCACAACATAATCACGTCTGAAAAAACTCCGGATGAACGAAGAAGAAGAAGAAGAAGTTTACACAAAGAAGTAGCCTTTTGCTGGATGGAAAACAAATCACCTGTGACAAGCTGTGAGGAAAAGGATGTTAAGTGCTGTATAGAAACTAGCATGTGCAGTATGAACAGTAAACAGACACGCTGGGAAACATCTCATTGCAGGTGAAGGATAGTTTCCTGGGAAAAGTGTAATACCAAGGATGGAAAGAAAGATGTATGAAGCAGTTTTTCAAGAAAAAAACGAAAACCCTAAATTGATTAGGGAAATTAAACAAACATAAGTTAAAATTTCTTTGGGGCCTGTTAAAGATAAAAAACATGGAAACAGTGATAACTGACAAACTTAAAGGGAAAAAGAGCATGGGAAAGACAAAGAGATAAATGCATGGATGGTTTGGCTATGTGATACAATGAGGACAAAATACAAGTTTCTTGTATTGTGTGAGGTCACTGACCATGACTGTCTACACTTATCAGCATGGCATGTAATGATGATGATGACTTATAGCTATGCACTCATGGACTTATTGTCCAACATCAAGAATATTATTGTCCTGACTCTGGCACTTTATAGTCTGGTTCTTCTCATTTATTGAATATCTGAATCCTGACACTTATTGATTGTCTGAATACCAAAATTTATTGCATGTCCTGGCACTGATTGAATGTCTGAATCCTAACACTTATTGAATGTCTGAATCTTAACACTTATTGAATGTCTGAATCATCTTGCTTATTGAATGTCTGAATCTTGACACTTATTGAATGTCAGATTCTCTAACTTTTTGTATGTCAGAATCCTCACACTTCTTGAATGTCTGAATCTTGACACTTATTGAATGTCTGAATCTTGGCACATATTGAATATCTAAATCATAACAGCCTGAATCCTGATATTTCTCGAATGTCTGAATCCTGACACTTATTGAAGGTCAGAATCATCTCACTTAATGAATGTCTTAATCCTGACACTTATTGCATGCTTGAATCCTGATACTCAGTATTTGAATCCTAGCACTTATTGTCTCAATCCTAAGATTTAACAATTTTGTTTTCTGAATCCTTTCATTTATTTCCATTATCCTAGCTCTTTCAATGTATTTAAGTATGTAGGCACTTAACAGTAGGAAGTTAAATGTAGAATATCCCAAACAAAAGCATCATGTCACTAGGTAAAGAATATTTTCTGTGATTTATCTTTGTCTGTTGAGATAAAGAAAAGAGTTCTTAAGAGATGTATTGAGCCAATCCTGATGTACAGAAGTAAATCATGGAAAATCAGCAAACAAGTGAGGAGTTATGTGGAGTCTGCAGAGATGTGGTTTTTATAGAAGAATGATGAGATCACCTAGGATATATAGAAAGAGTAAAAGAAGATATCTTGTAAGAAGTTATCTCACAAAGAGAACTGGTTACTTGCTTTAGAAAAAGAAGTCCACATCTTTGGGCATATCATGAGAAGGGGAAAGCTGAGGCAATAAGAGGCAGTGAAAGATGTTTGATGTCATGGCATGGAGGAACATCAATGTCAGATTTTGTTTTGTTTTGTGCTTGCTCGCTATGAACTCGAGCATAGTCCATACACACTGCACCGAGTAGTGCTGGAGTGAATTTGATTAGCTTTCCCTATTAACAGGTCCCTTGCCATCAGGTGAACCCACTCCAACTTCAGAGGTACTTGTAATTTATGTCCCCAAGTCAAAGACGATAGGTTAACATATTAGTCCAGCTGTCCAGTGTAGGGGTTGAACCCCTTACCTCGGTATCATCACACCGGGTGTTTAAGAACACATGTTCTCATCCATTCGGCCATGCTGACCTACGGTGTCAGAAATGATTGACAATACATAAGACAGAGGCTATGGACAGACACGATCACATGGCATGGACTATAAGAAGAACCTATTTCTTGTTTATCATAATTGTCTAAATCCTAACACTTATAGACTGATTCTAAGAATCTGTAATCTCAATTTCGAGTCTTTAACTTGTTGATATATTTTCTGTCTGAAATTAGGATGCCCAGGATTCTTTTCTGGAACAGCAGAGGGAGGTCACTCTTACAAAAAAAATTCTGACCATCCAGAAGATGGTGAGATCATGGCACTACAGGCGCAGGTTCCTGAAAATGAGGAAATGCATTGTTCAAGTTCAAACTGCAGTCAGGGTATTCTTAGAGAGGAGGCGCTTCTTTGTGGTTCGTTAATTTATAGTTCTTCTAATTAAAAAATAAAATATAGGATTTTAATCAAAGAAACTATAAACATTCGGTTGCAGAATATTTTGCCTACCCTATTTTGCTGTATTTCACCAGGTTTATACTATACGACTGTTGAGATGTAGCAAAATATACCAGGCATGAAATTGGGCAGTCTATTGTTTATGGGTTCTTTATTTAAATTCACTGAGAGAATACATTGTTTTCAAATGCTGGATGTTGGTTAGAATTAATTATATGTCATTGTGGCATGTTACAAGTGTATTATATATTCCTGTTATTTTACTATTATTTTTATCGAAATTGATGATGTTGCACTTAAGGCAACTCCATAGATACTTAAGTCTCTCCATCCATCCATCCATTCATCCATCCATCATATGCCATGCCGGTAAGCGTGGGCGGTCATGTTCTGCCATCTCACTCGATCACCAGAGTCGTGGATCAGCTCCATGTTTCTGTCTCGACCATGCCACAAGGCCAAGCCATCCAGGTACTTGCTTCTAGGTCTTTCCCTTGGTCTGTTCCCCTCGATCTTACCAGTTGTCACCAAGTTCTCCAGATCATTTCTTCTCATAACATGCCCAAAAAATTGTGACTGTTTACGTCTAATGTCTCTAATCAGTTTACGATCTTCATTTGTTTCTTGAAGAACGTGTTCATTAGTCTTTCTGGCTGTCCATGGTATTCTTTGCATTTTCCTCAGAAACCACATTTCTACAGCCATCAGATGTTTTTCAGCCTGACTGCTCATTGTCCAAGCTTCACATCCATATAAGAGTACAGGTTCTATGTAGCATCTCAACACTCTTTTTCTCGTTTCAGTTGACATCTTTTTATTAAGTCTCTCACAGAAGATATTAAAAAATTCATGTTTACAGAATGAAAAGAAAAAAGAGTTAGTTGCATATCTTTTATCGGACTTTGCTGTCAATCCCAACATGTTTTGGCTGTTTTTGATTTCTTGACAAAGTGTATGTTCAATAGTTTGTTATGAAAAACACAATGAATTAAATCAAAGTCAAACTGCACATATAAGGTCACAAAATATCTTATTAGAAACTTATACTTCTTCTGTTCTTACTCAGATTATAATCCAGATTAAAATATAAACTTTGCTGTGAGTCTAAAGTCTGTTATGTCTCCATAAGTTTTTCATGGAACCATGATAATTGAGCGAATGATAGTGAACAAAGATAGTGATATAGAATGATGTGAACTCAAATGTGTAAACACAATGCATACGTGAAAGTTATTTCAGACTGAAATCACCAGCAAAACAGGGTTGCCACCTTTCAAAATGTATGAAACAAATTACCCACAAGCCTACAGAGACCTCTCATTTGAAATATTAATTGTTCATGTCTCTCTGTCATGTCTCTCTCTGTTATATATTCTGGATTTTGGGTTTCTTATTTTTTGTTTTTGTTTTTGAAATTTTTCTTGGACTCATTAAGACTCAAACAATGCACACTGTGTCATTGATTGGCTCTTCCTGCATGCGGTAGTTAAGAATAGGATGCATGGAGTTCTTTTTCCGCTTCTAATTATTCTTCTTCTTCTGTTGCGATCAACATTTGCTACGCATGGTCAATACCATCTATTGTAGCTTACAGATGTCCGCTTTCTAGTTCTGTGCCACTTAGGCCAAGATCTTCTGACTTTGACGGTTTAGGTTTCTTTTCTGGATTCCTCCTCCTATAGGCAGATTGCCTTCCCGTGCTTGTGGGCTATGGTTGCCGACGATTTCTATTGAGCTTTGTTGCCCTAGCCTTTGTTCTGACAAGAAATGGAGTGAGTTCATTGAGGGCTTATGCCCAAAGGGGATTTAAAAAGGGTTCAAAAGGCAAAAGGATTGACTTCACTCCTTTGAATTTTATCCCATATAGCCTGGTCTCTTTCCGTAGGGCAGCCTGCTGAAAGCGTCACACAAAGCATGAACTCCGTAGCGCCAGCGACATCCCACAGGAGTGACAGAGAAAATTGCACTCGTGAACAGAACGACACAGGCCAGAATCAATCCACAACCTCCTTTGGATCACTAGGCAGGTGGCATAACCACTTTGCTATAAACTCTTCCCCTAAAGGTTAAAAAAAAGGCAAAAGAAGAAGAAGAATATGAATACTCTAGCTTCTCTGCTAATGACAGCAGAATTTGGTGATCCATCAGTTTAAACATTTGTACATGGTGTAATTATGTAGGATACATTTTTTTTTCCTGAGGGTGGGGGGAGGGAGGAGTAATTTAATTGAGATTGTATATAATTTCTATCAATGCTTGGAAATTATCATAGACTTTTAGGTACAGAAGTTGTTTATATAAAAAAATGAGATTAAAAAAAAAATAATTTTATGTTTAACCTGTGCAGTGAGAGTGTTTTGTTTTAGTTTATGTTGAACTTCCTGAGGCATTGAAAGTGGTCTGTAAGTTGCCTGAATTGTTCAAACTGAACAATGTTTTTCATCTCTCTCCTGCCTTCCATAGGTTTTAAGTGAGTTACTCTTATTACACCACATATATAAAAATATGAAATATGAGATCAAGAATCAACTTACTCTCAGGACATTCCCACATGTGCTCCATCCCCTTCTTCAGAAGCTAATGAAGAGTTCCCACGCTGATGGTATTAATGTCAATCTGATTGAATGTCCTGTTGCATTTTCATCTGTACGTTGAGTTCCATCCAGACCCTCTATTCATTCCTGGATGAAGCAGCCTCTCCACACTGGGTCCTTGTATTACTTTTGCTGCACATTCCACTCAAGCCCAGAGAGCCTTTACCACATCAGCTTTATCATAATCTATCTCTTCGCCCAAAGCAGCAGCAACAGCCAGTCTATCAGCCTGTTCATTTCCTGGCACATTAGTTGAATATAGACTGAAACAGAGCAACCTCATTGTATAGACACACATAGGAAATAAGTCATTGTCATTGAAAGTTAGAAAGAGATTTCTTGCATGTTACATAGAACCGATTTTAACATATGGCTGCGAATCCTGGACAGTTAGTAAACAGGCGAAAAAATTCCTGGAAGCCTTGGAGATGTGGTTTTATAGAAGAATGCTGAAAATAATTGGACAGTCCAAAATGTGCAATCATGGACATTTTTAAGGGAAAGCTGAGTCGCAAAGAAAACTTATCACAAATATAAGAAAGAGGCAGTCATTCGTTTTTTTGGCGACGTTATGAGAAGACAAAAACTAGAAGCATGTCGTGACAACTGGAAAGATTTGTGGAAAGAGAGATAGGGGATGACAGTGGGAGAAGATTCTTGACAGTCTGATGTCATGGCACGGAAGAGAGTCAACACACGAATTGATCCATGCTGTCAGGAGATCGTAATTTGTGGAGAGGCTTGAATCGCCCACGCCAACAAGCAAGGCACTGGATGATGATGATGAAATGACATGCATATTGCTTTTTATGATTTCCTACTACTGAGGGATTTTTAACATGTGAAACTATTTTTCATCTTATCTCAGAAAGCTTGACATCCAGTCTCATTATCCAGGAGATCAAGTATGATATTATTAGAAAGGTTCTAGGATGAAACCAGATTTCTTTTGTGCTATAACTGGATGTTGTACTTCTGAGCCAGTCTGATCATATTTGGCTGCCTAAATTTGCTCAGACTTTTCTTGATTATTTCAGATGAGACAAGGCTACTTAAGACTACAAGCTTTGATCCGGTCCAGGATTCTTTCAGCTAGGTTCAATGTGATCCGCCGATGGACTCTTAGTTTGCAGGTAATTTAATCGTAGCAGTTATTTACCATACTCTATGCTTAAAAAATATCTATCGGAGATAGTGTGCTTCCAAATGTCCATCAAGGATTCTGTGCTTCACAATGTCTATCAGAGATTCTGTGCTTCACAATGTCTATCAGAGATTCTGTGCTTCAAAGTTTCCATCAGGATTCTGTAAATCAAAAATATTATGACATCCAAAATATTCATGATTATTATACATCCAGCAGGTATTGATTAAATGGCAGTGATGATATGACTTTTGAGAAGAATTTTGAGAATAATATCCTGGTCTGTATTGTGGGGGACTGCAGGTGTTACAAGATCAGTCATCGTTATGTTTTCCAGTGCCCTTTTCTCATTGTATGAAACACTGATGTCAGATTAATGACAAATATAAGTGCAATACAGTACATTAAAACAACAACTTGGTTAAAACAAAACAACTCATCTACTACCTGAACATGGAAAGAAATGAAGAAAAACTTTAATATTTGAAACAAAGACCAAATCAAATAAATGGAAAGATTTAATAGGAAAACCACAGTGAGGGAAGCCATAACCTGAAACGGAACAAAAATAAAAGAATGCAGCAGAATGGTACCAAATTGCAACTAATACAATGAAAGACACTGCACAACAGAATTTCAGACAAGTAAAATTTTCAGATTCTCTAAGTATAAACACTATAATGAAGTTTTATTGCCAAAACTAAAGAAAACGCTAGAAAGTTAGACTGAACTGGAAAAAGTCTACAAAAGTGGATGATACTTTAAAAAAAAAACTGCAGAGATGTGAGGCATAAAAAATGAAATGCCTGACAATATCTGTGTGAATATCTAGCTTGTTATAATAATCAGTAATAGATACAAACTTAAATATTTTTCCTTCCCCAGTGTGTTTGCCGTGGATATCTGGTCAGGCGTTGGGTTCACAAGAGAATGTTAGCCATTGTCCAAATCCAGGCCTCAGTTCGAACCATCATCGCTCAGAAACAAATGCGTTTGCTGCGAATTGAGGTAAAATTACATTTAATATTGTCAGTGTTAGTCGTTAGTTAGTCATTAGTCGCAGTTCCAACTTCATGGCAAAGGGTCACCCCATAATGCTCTGTTCCTGTGCTTGTGAATATCACACAAAATGCTCTTAACTGTCCCATGTGAAACATGGAACAGACAGCAGTCCCGCGAAAAACCAACAGCATGCAAGCACAGATGTATATGCATGAGGCTGCAGCTAGAATGCCAACACTACAGTCTGCTACTAAAATTTGGTTCATTGTCGATGGAAGTGGCAGTCAATAGAAAACCAGCAGCTGCACACTCATTATTGCATAAGGCAAAAGCAGCTAGTTCAGCAACTGACCATCAACATGCAGTTCACAATGCAAACCACCGTGGACAGATGTTAAAGAATTCCACATAAAATCCACAACTCACAGTGTTGCTCCTCACACTTACTCAGTAGCTGGGCGACAGAACCATGCACTACCAGCCCAAAATGAGGGAAATGCGTAAGCCAGAAGCAAAAACACTCCAGAGGCCTTAAAAGCTCAACAGCCTATCCACTGTATTGGATCAGAAATCCAGAAAAATGTTTTGTCAGTGTATTCATGTTAATATAAGCCACAGTATCGCAGTGATTAGATCACTTACATGCTGACCCGGTGGTCATGTGCTCAAATCTCCTTGAGACAGGGATTTTCTATAAAGTGAACCAGGTTTTCCAGTCGATTCAGTCTAAATGCGCTACAAGGAAATGACCTGGGAAGTAAAGGCAGCTATTATGTACAGAATTTGCACCATATACCCAATGTGTCTTAAGTCCTGGATAAGAGTCCTTTACTTTCACTATTCTTGTTGATTAAGTCGTAGACTTACACAGCTCGAGTATCAATATTTGACGGAATTTTTCACTGGTTTCATGTAGTCTTTGACATTGGTGACCTGGGCACTTCAACTGTCCCAGACACTTATTATTTCAACTCTGTTGAGCTGGGCACTTATTACGCTGACTGATCACTTATCACCCTGACCTCAGATTTATTACCACATTGCTGTAAAGTAATAACTGCTAGGAACATACAGTATTAGGAACAGTATGAGATATGTGGATTAACCAAGTTAAAGGTTAAAGATGAGAGAATGGGCATCACTGCACCTTGTTTTACCCTATCAGGCTCAGTCTCTCACTCTGTAGAAAGGCAAGCCACCTGCCAAAAGCATCACACAGACTACAAACTCCAAGGCTCCATTGATAACCTCCAGGGGTCTGGGGAGAAGTTTCACTCATGATCTCAATGATGCAATCCAGAAAAGAACCCACAACCATACGAGCACATGGCAGGTGACTACTTCACTTTGGAGGCCTCAAATAGATTAACCAATGTGGAGATAACACATGATGGTGATACCTGGCAACCTGGCCTGGGCATCTGTTACACTGGCCTGGGCATCTGTTTCCCTGGCCTTAGCACTTGTTACCCTGACCTGGGCATCTGTTACACTGGCCTGGGCATCTGTTTCCCTGGCCTTAGCACTTGTTACCCTGGCCTTAGCACTTGTTATCCTGGCCTGGGCACATGCTGCCCTGACCTGGGCATGTTATCCTGGCCTTGGCACTTGTTATCCTGACCTGGGCATGTTTCCCTGGCCCAGGCACTTGTTACCCTGGCCTTAGCACTTGTTACCCTGGTCTTAGCACTTGTTACCCTGGCCTGGGCACTTGCTGCCCTGACCTGGGCATCTGATACTCTGGCCTGGGCACTTGCTACCCTAACCTGGGCATCTGATACTCTGGCCTGGGCACTTGCTACCTTGCTACCCTAATCTGGGCATCTGATACTCTGGCCTGGGCACTTGCTACCCTAATCTGGGCATCTGATACTCTGGCCTGGGCACTTGCTACCCTAACCTGGGCATCTGATACTCTGGCCTGGGCACTTGCTACCTTGCTACCCTAATCTAGGCATCTGATACTCTGGCCTGGGCACTTGCTACCTTGCTACCCTAATCTGGGCACTTGCTACCTTGCTACCCTAATCTAGGCATCTGATACTCTGGCCTGGGCACTTGCTACCTTGCTACCCTAATCTGGGCATCTGATACTCTGGCCTGGGCACTTGCTACCCTAACCTGGGCATCTGATACTCTGGCCTGGGCACTTGCTACCTTGCTACCCTAATCTGGGCATCTGATACTCTGGCCTGGGCACTTGCTACCTTGCTACCCTAATCTGGGCATCTGATACTCTGGCCTGGGCACTTGCTACCCTAACCTGGGTATCTGATACTCTGGCCTGGGCACTTGTTACCGTAACCTGGGCACTTGATACTCTGGCCTGGGCACTTGTTACCCTGACCTGGGCATCTGATACTCTGGCCTGGGCACTTGTTACCCTGGTCTGGGCACTTATACTAGGTTGCATCGTGTCACCATCATGTGTTATCTCTACACTGAAAGTTGGATGAAATCAGTCTCCAACATCCACTTTCCTGTGTTTTCATGGTGCATTCATGTAAGCTCCTTCCAGCCAATCTCATGTTGTTATCCATCCAAATGTCATACTGTCGTCCGCTGGCATCTCTCTTCCTTGTTCCCATCGGCATGTGCTGTAACAGTAGATGTCTATTATGTTATTTTGTTTTCAGCATCACATGAAACAGGAGGCAGAGGAACTGAGAATCAAAGAAGAAGCTGAGCTCAGGAAAAAGATGAATGCGAAAGAGGCCAAGAAAGAAGCTGACCGACATTTTCAGGTGAGATAACCAAGATTTTGGATGGGCCCCAAGGTTCATGCCGGAATATGATCGGCATTGCCAGTAGCGATCTGGCACATTTTGAGCCGTAGCCTACATTGGGTGATGTTGTCATGTTCTAGTATGATAATTTGGTCGCGTCTAGCATGAGTCGCTTGGTCAGCGGTTGCACACCTGCCACACACGCCAGTGATCCGGAGTTTGATCCCGGGCCCAGTCATGGATATGCAGTACTGATGAGCTCAAATGAGAGCAAAACTTCCAATCTAACTTGGACGGGGCCCAAGGTTCGTGCTGGAATACGATCAGTGTTGCCAGTAGTGGGTTGTGCTCAGTCTTTAAACCAGGATTTTGTTTGAATAATTATTACTGTGGGGAGCCACGATAGCACAAGTGGCTAGACTCCTCGTCTGCCATCTTGTTGGTCATGGGTTCAACCATAGCTTGCCTACAGTCATCTTCATAAAGATGTATACAAAACATTCAAATAAGCCCCATAGCTGGAGTCTGCTGTGGGTGTGTGAAGTCTTAGGGTCATCACATTATGTAGGCCTGAGTTGAAGGAGTGGACACGGGACATCTTGCTTTTGATCGAGAGGTTTTCCAGGAGGTTGTTATGGGAGCGAGATTCTGCTAAGGACATGCAACTGAATGAATGAATGAGTTCAAGGAGGAATAGGTGACTAGTCTTTCCCTCCTGTAGCGAATGTCAAGAGCTGGCATCAAACCCTCGCCTGGCCACACACATGTCATTGTCAGCATAACGTCCAAACTGCGACACCAGTTCGCTCTCTATAAAGATGTGTAGTGTTATTGTGTTGCTATTTGGTAGTGAAAAAGTTAACCCACAGTAGATCTTGCTTTAGAGGCATGATGAATCTGCCTGACCTTCACACTCTCCAGACCTTGACATATGACTTGAGTTGGCCACTTCCTTCCTTTTTACCTATTCCTTCCCCTTTACCTATTTCTTCCCCTTTACCTATTCCTTCCCATTTACCTATTTCTTCCCCTTTACCTATTCCTTCCCCTTTACCTATTCCTTCCCCTTTACCTATTCCTTCCCCTTTACCTATTCCTTTCCCTTTACCTATTCCTTCCCCTTTACCCATTTCTTCCCTTTTACCCATTCCTTCCACTTTACCTGTTCCTTCCCCTTTACCTAGTCCTTCTCAGACAGTTCCCAGAAAATGCTGAAAAGTGTCTAGTACCAATGTTTCGACACTGGGTCAACTCCAGGGTCATACCGGTCAAACAAATAGTCCTGCCTCTGTTGGGGATTAAACCCAGACAACTGTCTTAGCAAGAAAGTGCTCTAACCCCTTGACCACCTTAGCTCCTTTGTAGCATGTAAGTTATATATTCCTGCTTACATATTTACAACACATCACCAAGTTATTTCAAATTATTAGTATGAGGGGGCTTCAAATGAAAAGATAAAAGTGTGATAGAAATTACAATAACCATGTCATTGTTTTGTAACCTGTCAATATTATTGTTAAGGATGTCAAGAGGGACATATCACTGTGCAGACCAACATGGTGACATCATAAGAACAGTTTAAAGATGGCTGCCCCACTTTTGACATGCACCATAGAGGAGCAGCGTTCTTTTGTCTGTTTCGTTTTAATCAGTTAATCAGTGAAGGGGTGAAACCTATGGAAATTCCAGTATGGTGATGCATGCCTGCGAGTCCAGGAAGTGTATGAGTACAGTCTGAAGTTTCAAAACGTTGTGACTTCTGTGACAGACTGTTCACAACTGGGTCAGGCATACCAGGTAGTGACCCCAGAGTCGATCTGTCTACAGGAACGCAGTGGTAACTGCAGTGAAAAATGATGCATTTGTTCATATCTTTTACTGAATATATTCACACAAAAAAAACAAAAAAACACTTAACCCGTTACAGGGTGGAACGTCCATTTCCGTCCGATACCTTAAACGGGCAGATCGCCTGAAACCGCTCGATACTATTATGCATTGTAAAAACGCGATCTCTTGGCTTTCCGATACTTCCAATGGTTACTTTCGCTTTCGCTGATAGCTTGACAACGTGGCCACCATTTGCAAGCGCCTACTATGAATTTGAACAGACTTTTTTGGATAGTTTTCGGGGTTTTTACGCTTAGTTTTTCAAAATGGATGTCGGCGATTCTTCAAGTGATAGCCGAGATTTCGCTAGGTTCAATTTAAATGACATTAAAGGGCACGAAGTTGACTATTAATCGCAGCTAGATATCAGTGAAAAGCGTTACTTTGCATTAGCAGTCGTGAGTCGGACTTTAAAAGAAAGTGATAATGATTCTGCAAATGTGTTTGTAAATTGCTGTATAGATGACTGAAAATCACAAACAATATGCTGTATTTCGTAAATATTTGTGTTCATATATGGATAACTGGCAACAATCACATGAGTAACATTCTGCATGCTTTTCCCTTCATTGTGTTGTTTATTTAACTAAAATCGGTTGACTAACACCTTATTTGTGATGTTTTTACTAACGCAACCTGAAATTTTACCAAACCTGAAAAAATCTTGCCCGTTTAGGGCTAAAAAATGGACAAGCGTCTGCCCTGTAAAGTGTTAAGGTTTTCATGTGAAGCCCCCTTTTTTTCACAAATGTCATTGCTGATATTTGTATTGACGTGCAAATGTGATTTTAGAGCATGTAGTCAATGATTACTTCATCTTCTGATACAATCTGCTTCAAGGAGCGTATGCAGGCCAACAAGCGACAGGTGGAGGAACAAGCTCATCAGATGAAACTCCAAGCTCTCCAAAAAATCAGCCAGTCTGAGGCTGCTGAAAGGCAGCATAATGAAACCGTTAATGATGTCACTATGGTAGGTCCTCTGTTGGTGGTGGAGAGATTGATGCTTGATGTGGTATTGTGTCTCATCTCTCTGTCAGCCTGATGCCTCAGCTGTCTATCTGATGTCTCTTCTATCTGCCTAATGTCTCACCTATCAGTCGATTGTCTCTGTTGTCAGTGTAATGTTTCACCTGTAAATGGAATTTAACCTTTGTCAGTCTTATGTCTCAATGTCTTCATCCTCTGTATTTGGAGTGTAAGATCTGTGTGTGTATGTTCGCTTGATTTCAGCTCAAGTGTGGCCACCCACACACACGCTACTATTTCTAGTGCACTGAACTAATTTTTGCGTGTGGATTAGCTTTCCCTTTTACCATTAGAGAGGTCTGCCCATGATGTTTTTTAAATGTTGCATATGCATGTCCCTTACAGGACGTTGCAGCCAACACCAGCATTTTTCAGCTGCTTTTGATGTACAAGGCAAGTTTTACGTTCAATAGTTTGCCATCGCTTTCTGAACGACCGGCTCAAATACCTCAATAAGTTACCAGCGCAGCGCGATACGCTGCCAAATCTCTCGCAGCTGTTTTCCCCACATGAATATACGAGATTATGAACAACGTCATTAATTCCTTGGCCAGGGAGACCGGCCCATCATGTTACATAGAAGCAATTTTAAATTAGAGCTGTGAATCCTGGACAGTTTGTAAACAAATGAATATATCCATGGAAACCTTGGAGATGTGATTTTATAGAAGAATGCTGACAATTAATTGGACAGCCAAAATTAGCAGTATGAACATTTTGAGAGAAGCTGAGTCACAAAGACAACTTATGACAAACTTTAGAAAGAAGCAATCATTATTTGGCCATATTATGAGAAAATAAACACTGGAACATGTTATAACCACCAAAAAAATTTGTGGAAAGTGAGATAGAAGAAGACAGTGTGAGAACATTCTTTACAGTCTTGTGTCATGGCACGGAATGGAGTCAACATACAAATTGATCCATACCATTGGAGATTGCAGTTTGTGGAGAAACATGATCACCACACCAGCTGGCATGGCACTGGATGATGATGATGATGATGTTTAGTAGTATCTCTCGCCATGTGAGGCCCCGACTTCAGAGGTACTTGTAATTTACGTCCCCAAGTCAAGGACAAGACGTCAATATTTTAGTCCAACTGACCAGTGTAGGGGTTGATGCTACCTCAGCATCAGCACATCAGAAGAGCTAGTGCTCTAATCCATTTGGCCATGCTGACTGCCATGTAGCAATTGTCAATAAGAACTGAGCTGGATCAGTAGTAATGAGGAAATAGTAACATGCGCCATGAAATCATCGGAGAAAATGGAACATGCAAAAAGGTTGAATAGAATTCAACGTTGAGACACGGAAAACGAAAGTGAAAGTAGGCGAGGTTGTCATCTCAGGAATCCCATGTGAATATCGGAAGGCGACATCACGCTGAAAAACGTCACTGATGGTAGTCAAGCCAGCGGTGTGAAACTTGGAAGGCCGCAAAAGAGATTTCTGTCATATTAAACAGCGAAGAAGTTCCAGAAATTATGCGGTTGAGCTATCATGCATTAAGCTAAAGCTATTAACTGATGATTCAAGATGCAGATGAAGCAAATCGAGCCAAATTATGGCAGTCAACTTCGCAGCCCAATCGGCACAAAAGAGCCAGTCGTCCACAGTAGGGACATAAGTTGGGACCAGAATTAAAGTAACTTTTTGGTGTGTGACGTTTGAATAATGTTCTCGCCTGTAACGATTGTCGTTAGCACTTGGGATTAAATTACAATTTACGTTGACAATCACAATAATTAATAGGACGTTCTCTGCCATCCTCCACACTGGAACAGAGATGTTCGTAATTGCTTACATGCTGTTGTATAGATTCATAATAAACATGTGTTGACGCAAGGACGCCAGAGTTCTGTACCTATACTCCAGTCTGCATTAATGTGTCGTGACAAGTTGTCAATGTTACTTGAATGTGCCCATATGAGTACATTGGTAATCATGGGGGGCCATCCGGGATTTGAATCCGGGACCTCCCTCCTATGATGATTGTGTTTGAGATAATTTCTTAGTATTTATTGCAGTGGTTCTCAACCCTTTTTGGCCCATGCAACCCTTCACCATATGTTCAGAATGTCATTCCCCCCTAACATACAGTTCTGTATATTATACCAGTAATAAATATGCTTGGTGAAGGTAATGCCATAGCAGATACTGGCATTGGGGTGTGATATATAGTTGTGTCATACAATTGTTGAAACATGATTCTTGTAGTTTGTAACAATTTTATGAAGTCACCTTCCAAAATGCTTTGTTAGAACTGTCTATTTTTTTTTTTTTTACATATTATTCTACATTTGATATGTAATCCAAGGTGTCGTATTATGTAACAATACTTCATGTACATGTTCTAAACAATTAATAATTGATAACAATAATTAAGCATATACATGATTGATTTTAATCTAGCTGGATAATCTCTTCAAGTTCGTGGACGACACTGGACAGACTTCAGTGCATCAACAGACACACTTTCACGTAAGTTCAACTCGTATACACACCTACACAAAATATGATTTTATGAACTTTCTGTATAAATATTTAAGCACTTTTAGGCATTGTTAGACAGCAAAGAATACTCTCTTTAAGACAACAACTGTGGTACAACTAAATGGTACACATTCATGCTGGTGTAACATTCCTCCTCCTGTCTACAACCATTGTTTCATCTCAGTACAGCAGAGGGGCTTATCTTTATCACCAACATTTGCCGAAAACTAGATTCTACTCAGGAACATATCTCTGAAATCATAATCAACATCATCATCAACATAATCATCATATACCTTGCCAAATTGAGCAGAGTTCATGTCTCTCCACAGGTCACGGCCCTTGGTGATACTCCTTCATGCCACCATCTGAGACCATGTCTCTGAGCCAGCCTTTGCCTGTCTTGCCATTGCTCTCTCCAGTCATCTGATGTTCTCCAATGCCTCTCTTCTTATTATATGAACAAAGAACACTGTCTCTTTCTTTTAGTTGTCTATAATGTTCTACTTTCATCGACCTCTTCCAGGCAATCATTGTTACTTATTCAGACAGTCCAAGGTATTCACAAGATTCATCTCAGAAACCACACCTCTGCTGCCTTCAGGCTCTTCCTAATTTGTACATTCACATTCCAAGATTCATTGTCATACAACAGAATAGTTTTGATATAAAACCCTCTTTCTGATAGTACTGACATTAACTGAAAGTGACATATTACATATGATATTTTTAATCTTCTTGATTGCAGCTTATGCTGGGCCTATTCAGCTTTTAATTTATGTCATGCATCTTCCATCTGATGTTATGATTGTCTTCGATTTTGAATTTATTGACTTGGTTAAGCATTGTTTGTTCTGTTATAATGGTGTGAACATTTTCTTAGATATAAACATTAGTTGTGTTTTCGTGATATAAAAAAGTCCAGACTCTCCTGCATTCATATGTCACATGGGCCATGTTTTCATTGTGGGATTATATTCTGTCATGAAAAAGACTTCTGGTTAATATTTGACTTATTGATTTTTCCCTAGGGGATCCCCCCAGCAGAAATCAATGGCTCTGAAGCAGACATCATCCCAGGACCTAGTCTGCTTGGCCTTGACAATGACATTGATCTCAAAGACTATAAGTTCTCCAAGTTTGCAGCTATGTACTTCCAGGACCATGCAACACATTCATACATTCGCAGAGCCCTCAGACAGCCACTTCTGCCACTTGAAAGTAGCGGAGATCAGATGGTAAGGAAATTTGTCGTTTGAGAGGCTAATTTGTTTGTTTAGTTTGTGAAAAATCACCTTCTTGACACATGAACAAGAAGTTAAGGTATAAATCAAGCAGTTGATGTTATCACAAAATAAGGAAACCTAGAATTCTTTTTTAATACCTAGTCTTCAGGGATAAGGCAACAAATGGGAGGGAAGACTCATTTAGATGTTGTGCAATATTAAGAATTCATCAGCAGTTTCTATAGTAAAGAGTATGTCGAATAGACAGATGCTTAGGCTAAACTTGAAAATAATACAAACTACCCACAAAATGCAGGTCTCCGTGGTGAAGGGGTTATGGTTGCGGTTCATGATCCTGCGTACCCATGTTCGAAACAGCTGCACGTGATTTGGCAGCAGACCGCATGATATGGGTGCCAGTCGTTTACAAAACAATGGCAAAGTACTGAACGTAAACTTACCAAGACATCAATAATAGCAAAAAATGCTGGTGTTGACTGCAAACGCCCTATAAAGGATATGCATCTAACTAGCCCACAAAATTAATATTTATAACATATTATCATGTTAATTAATTTATCTTTATTTTGCCTTTTATAAAGTTATTTTAGTTTCTTTAAAAGTAATTTGACTGTTTTTTTTTTTTAGCTCACTTGCAAAATTCATTGTATTTTAAATTCTCTTCAAGTAAACTAGTTTGTCATTTGTGTACATTTTACCTTGGTTAAACTGCTTATCATCACTGTCTGTTATTTATTACACTGCCGTTATTTTGTTGCTATCTGTATTTGCTGTGACATATTGAGCAAATCTATGTTTTTTGTTTGCTCCAATCATCTCAATAACCAGGCTGCGCTGGCTGTATGGATTGTCATCCTTAGATTCATGTCAGATCCTGCCAGAACCCAGGTACCCGGCCAGTATGTCTGAAGTGAAGGTTAGATCTATTTATGTATCTGTGGTTTAGTGATATAGATCTGTGATTGTTTGTAGTATAGAGGATCTGTTTCTGTTATTGTGGCAGTGAACATATTCATATGGGGAATGAGTGGATTAACATGTCTAGTACAAGAGACTGCAGAACTTAACACCATTTTCTACCAAATAGAGCAAAGAAAACATAAATTACTACTCTACATTTAGTTATGAAACAAAATAATTTCATATTGTATAGTATAAAGATCTGATTATGTGTCCATAACATAAGGGTATATTAATGTGCTTGTAGTATAGAGATATGTGGTTACCTGTAGTATACATACATGTTTGTGTGCCTGTAATAAAGATATCTGTAGTTGCCTGTAATAAAGAGATCTGTGGTTGCTTGTACAAGGGCGTGTCAATAAGTAAGTCACACAGATCTGTGGGATGGCAGGTAAATGTAGTTGGTGTTTTCTACAGGTGTCATTAGGTGACAGCAACATCGATCTTTATATACCCTTTCGTCAGGTGGCGCTAGGTTTCTCATGCGCAGCGCATAAACAAAATAGCGACTGTACTTAGGCATGTACAAGCAAAGAGCAACGTGCTGTTGTGTGTTTCCATCTTTTTGGTCCACTGAAAACCCACTTTGGCAGGAGACATTTCGCGAATGACGCCAAAGTTGAATGTGAAGTGAAAACGTGGTTTAAAAAAACAGAGCACGCAGTTCTATGCAGCCAGCTGGAAGGACTGACAAAACGATGAGATAAGTGCATCAATGTTGGTGGAAATTATGTTGAGAAATAAAGGGACAATGTATGTAAAAAAATAAACTTGTTTCAAGTTATTATCATATTTAGTTATTTTGCTACAGCCATTTGTGACTTACTTATTGACTTCCCCTGTAATAACGCGATCTGTGGTTGCCTGTAGTAAATAGATTTGTGGTTGCCTGTAATAAAGATATATATGATAATAAAGAGATGTGGTTGCGAACAGTAAAGATATCTGTGGTTGCTTGTAATAAAGAGACCTGTGTTTGCCTGCAATAAAGAGATCTATGGTTGCTTGCAATAAAGAGATCTGTGGTTGCTTGTAATAAAGAGACCTATGGTTGTCTGCAATAAAGAGATATATGGTTGCCTGTAATAAAGAGATGTGTGTTAGCCTGTAATAAAGAGATCTGTGGTTGCCTGTAGTATATGTAAATGTTCATGTGTCTGTTGTGTAGAGACTTGTATGTGTCTGTAAAGAGATCTATTCATATTTGAAATATAGAGATCTGTGGTTGTCTGCTTCTTCTTCTGCCCTCTATCCTCTATTGTAGCAAAGGGCCTTACCAACTCACACCAAGCCATCCTGTCTTTTGCTGTCTTGTGCTGCCCTCTACTTGGCCTCGCCATATTATTAATCTGTCTGTTATTCTCTTCTCTGTGTGTTTTAAGTCTCCTCCTATTTTGTTTGCTGGCTTTGTGAGGAAGGGGTTACGGGTGCAGTTTGTAATCATGCATATCATGTTCGAAACACAGCTGTGGGCGATTTGGCAGTAGACCGCCTTGTGTTGGTTTCTTATGAAATGATATGGGGGGCTGATCATTCAGAAAGAAATAGCAAACTACTGAATGTAAACTTGCCAAGAGATCACAAACAGCAAAAAAAATGCTGTGACGTCCTGTGAAACGATATACATCTAACCTTTTTTCTACTTTGTTTGCCCTGAGGTTTTCTCAGTGTATTTCCTATCCAACACCACCATCGTATCCTCACCTCCTGTTTTTCTGGAATCTGTCTAGTTCCCTCCATAAACCCAGCATGAGTACTTCAGACATACCATTTTAGTCATTTTATTCTATGCGGTCACAAGTTAACAATTTGTTTGTAGTTTATTATTAATTGTTTTAATCATTCTTAATATTTCTAATCCACACAGAAGCACTGATTTCATGTTAGAGTTAAATATTCTATGTATGGTACAGGGTTACATTTCCTGGTTCTGCGAAATCTCCTCTTCCCATTTGTATTCTTATGTTAATATCTCTGCTTTAACAATCTTTTTCTACATTAGCAATAAAATAGGTGGTAATGATATTACATAGTGTGATTGTATGCATGTGATACTTTACAATACATTAATGACAAGATAAAACAAGATGTAAACTATAGAAAACTCATAATAAAAAGTCACAAATAGTAAATACTTGTAGAAAAAATTTAGCGAGTTTTACCTTTACATTAAAATAAAAGAAAATATTGTATCTGTTTAGGATAGCACTCCGGTGATGACTAAAATCTACTCCACCCTGGGGCGCAAATTTAACAAGAAGGACCTGGAGGAAGCTATGAAATTGGGTGAAGAAATGGTAAGTGTTTACTGTGCTACTACGTAATTCACTATTATTAAATTCATGAGCAAGTGGAGATGCGGTTTTTGAAGAAGAAAGTTGAGAACACTTTGGAAACAGAAGAAAACAAATGTTCAGGTATTGACAACTACAGGTGTTACTAGATTGCTCATCAATAACTATAATGGAAAGTCAAATGAAATTTGTGAGGCATATCAACAGAAGAAATGCAATTTAAAAATTTGCTTTATGTGGGAAAATACTGGGCAAGAGAAGCAGAAGAAGACTGGGAAAGATGTATGTGGACAGTTTAAACAGGTAGGCAGCAAATAATAATATAAGACTCAACAACTTCATTAAAACATTAAATGATACAGAGGATTGGAGAGTCTTGATAGCCAATATCTACGTCAGACCAGGCACCTGAAGAAGAATGTCATGAAACCCTTCTGAAGTGGACTCCTGAGGCAGCTTATGCAGAGGTCAAGGCCCTCATTAATTGCAGCTATGATGAGGGAAACGCTGTGATTTACTCAGATGAGTTATTTGTTCAGTATAAACATGTGCACCATTGTCTGATTTCTCTAATCCATTTACGGTTTTCCATGTTTTCTTGAAGTACACCTATTTTGATTTTCTGTCCACTCAAGGCATTCATTACATTTTCTTCAGCGACCACATTTCTGCTACTATAAGATGTTTCTCAGTTTGTCTACTTATTGTCAATGTTTCACATGCATTTAGAGGTAAAGACTATATAACACACAGTAATACTCTTTCTCACTGCAATCAACAGCTTTTTAATGGTATGTTTACCATCTTTTTATACAACTGTTAAAAGAGAAATGCTGGCAAAATGGTTAATTATCTAATTGTCTGGCATTCAATTGTCAGTATAGGAGAGGCTGTATTTTGACCAATCACAGCCTTGTAATGTGGTCACCAGATAAATTTTAGAGCTTTTTGGGAAAGAAATCTAGTGTGAAAGGTAGCTAGTTACCTTAACTTATTATACTATAACCTAATACATGTGACAGTCAAAGCAGTCCTCCATGTACTGTTTATCACAACCAATGGCAGTTTAGATTTGCGCAGGTGGCTGCAATACATGCATATAAGCGGCAGTTATAGAAATAAAGAAAACACAATGGTCTCTTAAAAATTATTGTGGTGACAGCAAAACATTTGGTAGTGTTTTGTGTATTTCAGCTAAAGATATTGTGTTACTGTAATATATGTTTATATAATTATTTCTGTAGTACGCACCTAATGAGAGCAGCAAAATAAGCCAGGCTATACATTGTGCAATATATTGTTTGTGTCTTCATTATTCAACTTAACTGATTCAGTGCCAAACAAAATGTAGATTTGAATCAAACATGGTACACAATCAAATTAACATGTATTATTCCGTTCACTGAGATTCAAAGTGCTGGAAGATACCATGGAACAAATTAAATAGCGTTATGACCCTGGAATTAGCAATACATTCGTCCTTCTGTCTAAATGGGGTCACATTTGGCAATGTATAATTATCATTCAGCACTGAATCAATTAATAATCCTTACAGCAATATCTACCATCAAATGTTATGCTTTCTAACAAATACTAGGATAAAGAGGCTGCCAATATGTTATACACCCGCAATGCTAGCAAGAGGTCGGCACGGAAAAAGATGGTTTCATTGACTTTAAAGAAGAAGTCAAAGATAACAGAGGATGTAGCCCACCGGCTGCAGCATGGCTATGACAGTGAAATGAATGGAGGAGGAAATATCTTGTTAGATGACAGACCCATGTCAAATCTGGAGAAGCTTCACTTTATTATTGGACATGGCATCCTGAGACCTGAACTCAGGTATGGATTTTGTTTGTGTAGTCTGAGAAGTAGAAAATTGGGGAGTATGAATACTGTAAATATGCTTATTCTGAGGGAGTTGTGATTATGCATAGTGAATAGCTCACTGGTATGTCAATGCAGTCATCATCATCAGTTAGTCAGGTCTTAGTGAGATATGACTGAGCTACCATATGACAGTAGACAGTACTACCTGCTTTCTGTTAGTGCCGAATGTTGGGCGGTGCTCACCAAACCTGACATACCCACATTTTGCCAACAGCTTGGGCAGAGGAGCGCAATTGGGAGAGTACTAGCCTTATCCTGGTGTGAGGAAATACAGCATAAAGACTAAATGCCATGGGAGGACAGAAAAGGCCCAAAGCCTTGGTTGGCAACTGGTCTAGGATCGAAGCTCTAACAGGCGACAGTAACAACATTGCTCTGTTGATCTGGCAGCTTCTGCAGGCTTGTCTTGTTTCAAATGTATAGGTTTCACCTTTCCTCTGGAGTAAATTAGGCAGGCCGAGAGAGGGATCTTACTACATGGGCGACACATGATCTCTACAATTAAGTCCAGGCTATGTATTATGAGAGGTTATTATGCCTTTTTTTTCTGGAAGCACAATAACTATCGTCTATCAAGATGGCAAGGTGCTAGTAAAATACATCATCATCATCAGCATCATCAAGTGCATTGTATATTGATGTGGGTGATGATAATTCTCCACATCTTGCGATTTCTGACAGCATGTATCAGTTCCTTGTGCTGACACCCTCTCCATGACATGGCACAAAGCTGTCAATAATTTTCTCTCATTTTCCTATGCTCTCTGTCCATAAATCTTTCTGCTTGTTAACATTATATTCTAGTTTTTGTCTTCTTATGATGTGGCCAAAAATGATAACTACCTCTTCAGATGTTTGTGACAACTTGTCTTAAAACCTCTTTCAAAATGTTTGCTTTTGTTGTCCAAGAAATTTTCAGCATTCTTCAGTAAAAACCACATCTCTGAAGCTTGTAGGGAATTAATTTTCAGGATTCACAGCCAAATGTTAAATCTGAATCCATGTAACATGTATATCTTCTTTTCTAACCTCCATTGCCAGGGATTTATTGCATAAGTGAAATATATTCAACATATATAAAATACGTAAGCTGTCAATTTTCTTTAGTTTACTTTTGACTAAACTTAATAAGTACAATCACATATGACACATCGATTGGGATACATTGAAGAATAGCCAATCACATGTGATTCATTGCTTGAGATATAATGAGTTAAAGACTCTAAAAGACTGCAATGTTTTCTAATAACTGCCTGCAATGGAAAGAGTTGGCAGACATTTTGGATTGAAATGTATCATTATTTGGATTGTTTGTGTCGTATGTAATCATTTACATCTTGGTCTCACTTACTATGTGATTCCCTACATTATTGCATGTTCTGTCTTACTGATCTCATTCACCATGTGAGAATTTGAGCTTCAAAGCTGAAATTATATAACAATGAATAGTTGAAATCCAACTAGCACATGTGAGAATCATATCTGTGCTTTTATGACATTATTTGTGGAAATGAATAAAATGTTTATTGTAGCTGAAATAGATAGATAGAATGAGTTCAGACTATCAGACTGATGGTGATTTTGGAGGTCGAACAAGTTGTGATAAATATACAAAACTTTCATCTAGGATTATAAGGCACAATAACGTCAGCAAGTGAAGGACCCTTTTTACATACCTTTCAGGACATTGACATATGGTGCTTAGCCCCACATATTTACAGACCAATTGGCACTAGATGTTGTCAGAATCATGCTGACAGCTTTTATTTCCCCAAGACATTTACCTGTTACCAATTTTAGGCTGATAAATCTAAAAAGTCTGCCTCAATGTGAATTTGAACCTATGACCATCATGCAAGTCTGCTAGCCACTGCGCTATTGTGGTTCCCCCAAATATATTGCTTTATTTCTATAGAAGAATATCTTAAAACACACAAACTGAGGAGAAGTACTGATATCCTGTGTTTGTTCATATTTGTTATCTTACACCAGAGATGAGATCTACTGCCAGATCTGCAAACAGCTCACTGACAACTACTCCAAGAGTTCCCATGCTCGTGGTTGGATTTTGCTGTGTCTGTGTGTCTGCTGCTTCCCGCCTTCTGATAAGGTACGGTCATGAGTAACATTAATGTCAAAAGAATTAGTTTATGGGCAGTCACAAATTTAGATCAATGGTGGAGTGACATGTTCAAAATACTGTGTGCCCTTCTTTGGACTGAATCACATAGCAGAATGCAATTTGTAACAAATAACATAGAAGAAGGAGAATATAAAATTGTTTTCAAATCACAGAATTATTAGGAGTGAAGCTTTTTGTTTTGAATCTTCACTATTAAAAAAATAAAACTAGAACTGATATATGTTACCTTCAGAATTATAAATAGTTATTGTTTTTCCTTTGATAAATAATAATGTGTTTTGTGATCAAAACACATATCTATTGCTCTTTCTAATAGTCCATGCCATCAGGCATTGATTGTCATGTATGTCCACAGCCTTCTGTCTCACGTACTGCCAATTATTTCAGATACTGATAATCCCCCATGCCATGATCTCAGAATGTCTTTTCTCTTAAAACATATATCACCAAGAACGTAAATATAAAAAATCCTAATGAATTACCAAATTAACCAGCTCAAAGAAACCAGGAAGTCACAGGCAGCAATATATACAGCCGCTGAATTAGCCCCATTGAACAAATCACCAGGACAAGATGAAATACCAAATGAACTAATTAAAGCAGCAAGAGAAGTAAGAACAGCATGGCTACATAGACTATTCAACCATGTTTTGGGTGGAACAACAGACACCACGAGATGCCATAATTATCTCAATTTGGAAAAAAAACAAAGGCAGCAAAAGAGATTGCACACAATACAGAGGCATCTCCCTTTTGAGTCATACTGGGAAAATAGTTTGCAAAAGTCTTGAGAAAAGATTACGAACTACTATAGAACACCAGCTAAGTGAAACACAACTTGGATTTAGGAAAAACAAAGGATGCACAGATGCCATTTTTGCTCTTAGACAACTTATAGAAAAATCAATCAAGTTTAATGAAATACTCTACTTAGCCTTTGTCGATCAAGAAAAGGCATTTGATAGAGTAGATAGAAACAAGCTGTGGGAAATCCTTAAACAGTATGGAGTGAGTACACATCTAGCAAACCTATGTAAAAGCTTATACAACAACAGTGAATGCATAGTGAGAGCAACTGGAGAACACTCAGAACCCTTCACCATAAGATCCAGAGTATGACAAGGTTGTGTCTTATCCCCTCTCTTGTTCATAACCTATATAGACAACATATGTAAAGAAACCAGCCAAACAGAGACCGCAAGAACACCACATGACAAGAACAAAGAAGAAGAACCATCTGCAAATTACATCATTAGAGAACTCCTGTTTACGGATGACCAAGCACTAATAGCAAAATCAGAAGCTGAATTACAAGGCCTCATGAATAGTAGTCTAAACGAAATGTGTAGGGAACATAACGTGAAAAATAGCTCAAGTAAAACAGAGGTAATGACTATAACTAAAGAAGAAAAAACAACAATTCACCTCAACGAACATCTCCTGAAACAAGTAAAGAGTTTCAAGTACTTAGGAAGTATAATATCAACAAATGGAAAAAATGAAGGTGAGATCGAAAATAGATGCAATAAGGCAAACCAACGCATTGGACAAATGGCACCAATACTAAAGAACAAACATGTGTCAATAGTTACTAAGAAAGCACTTTACAACACAATCTTCCTACCAACTCTATGCTACTAATGCCAAGCCTGGACAATGACAGAAAAGAGAAAAGAAAAATCACAACAACAGAAATGAGATTCCTGAGAAGAATACTTAATGTATCAAGAAGAGATAAGATCAGAAATGAAGAAATCAGGACTAAAGCGGGTGTTACTAGCAGTGCTAGGTATTATTAGAAGACAGCAAGTAAAATGGTTTGGCCATGCAAATAGGTTACCAACTAACAGTATACCACAACAAGCAATGATGTACAAACCAAATGGAAGCAAAGGAAGAGACCGACCACGTAAATGATGGATGGAGGGAATAGCAGAGTCCATGGGAACATCAGTACATGAAGCCCATAAGCAGGCACTCTCTTGCTGTTTATACTTCATCTCGACATCGCATGGTACAAGAGGTACATGATGAGATTATATATATTTATATAAGAGAGGGAAAGACACAGAGAGAAGGGAACAGAGAGAGAGAGAAGAGGAAGAAAAGCATGTGGTGTTTTCTTAAAATACTATTTACATTTGGTCTGAGCATATTAAAACACTTGTTTTCCCCTAGTTACTTCCAGTGTGTATTTAGCCTCTCTGAATGTAATACATTTGTAATTATCCTTTTGGATATCTTCTGTGAAACCTGTTACTGAAAATGGTAAGGGTGAATTATAAAGTTCAAAGGTGTTGTTAGAATGATTCACAGTAAAGTTGTTTGATTCCCCCCACAGTTGAAGCCCTACTTGCTCAGTTTTATCCAAGATGGTCCACCAAGCTATGCTCCGTACTGTGTGAAGAATTTGAGACGAACATTAATGAACGGTGCCAGGAGTCAACCCCCAAGTTGGTTGGAGCTTCAGGTAAGAATGATACACAAAACAGTAACAGAATAGAGAAATTAGTCCTATGTCAGGAAAATACTAGACAAGAGAGGCGGAGGAAGAAAAAAAGATGTGTGTGGAAGACTTAAACACGTGGCAAACAATAATATAAGCAACAACAATCTCATTAAAATATAAGCTGACAGAGAGGGGTAGAGAGTCATTGCCAGGCACCTGTAGAAGAATAAGAAGATACCTTTTAAAAACACTAGTTTTTATGTTGGTAGAATGTTTACAAGTAAATTAATAGTTGACTCTGAGGGGAGGAAGCTGTGGTAGGGCAATGACGAGCAAGCTTCCAGTTCAAGGTAGATGTTTGTGTAAATTGAATTGGGCTCCCATGACAACCAAGATTAAAATGGACATCTGGAAGTTTTCTGGGAAGTAAAGAGAGCTCCAGTTATTCTTAAAGTATGGGTTTAACACTATATACTCAGTATATCTCCTCTCCTCTTGTCACCAGATCTCTTCTCCCTATATAGCGAAGTAATTATGAGAGAGATTAAAGGGATGCCAGGAATACTAGTTGGAGGTTATAATATAAATAATATACACTATGCAGATGACACAGTATTGTTGGCGGATAATTCAACAGACCTACAACAATTGTTGGACATTGTAGTAATAGAGAGTGCAATGAAAGGACTCTCCTTGAATATCAAGAAAACAGTAACAATGGTGGTATAAAAGAAAATGGTGACACCAAAATGTGACATAGAAATAGAAGGGAAAATTCTTAACCAAGTGGATAATTTTAAATACCTAGGGGCATTTATAACATTGGATGGAAGATGTACAACAGAGATTAAGAGCAGAATAGGGCAAGCAAAGGCCGCATTTCAGAAAATGAAGAGTATCTTATGCAATAAGTCTCTATCACTGAATGTAAGAAAGAGAGTGCTGAAATGCTATGTAGAACCAGTTTTGCTGTATGGCAGTGAATATTGGAATGTAAATGAACAAATTAAGAAGAAATTAGAAGCAACAGAGATGTGTTCCTGAGACGAATGTTGCGAATTCCTTGGACTGCTAGAGTAACTAACAGCGACTGCCTGATACAGGCTAATGAAACTAGAACATTATTTACAACAATAAGAAAGAGACAAACAGCTTTCTTTGATCATGAGATGAGAAGAGAGGCATTGGAGAACATCATGACAACTGGAAAGATCGAGGGGAAGAGAGGCAGAGGCAGACCAAGAGAAATGATGCTGGATGGATTGAGATGGTGGCATGGAGGAATACCATCAGCAGAGTTAATCCAGAGCACCAACGACCGAGATCTATGGAGAGCCATGAACGCCTACGCCAGCTGGCAGGGCACTTGATGATGATGATGATCTCCACTCATTTAAAAGGCTGCTTTACCTTTTTCTTGGGGAAGAGAAAAATAATGGGGATGTTAACTAAGCCATTGTAATGGTTATTATGACGTTTTCATCTGTTATCATAGTAAACAATAGTACACACCTATTAAACATTTCTAAACTTTCCAAAAGCTAAACAATCAAAGCAATCTATCCTACCTATGATGATTCCAAAGGAAGAAAGGTAATTTCCTTTGTTGTTTTGAATAGTTAGATTGGGACTTTAATCTGATTATGATTTATATTTATTTCATTTTATAACTAAATGTATGGTTTCAATTTCTATGACCTTTTTCTTTGAGGATAGGAAACTGTAGATTTCTGTGACTCCTAGTAGTTAATATGGTAATAAACTGTTAGCCTATTATCAAGAGCACAGTGGTTAGACACTCTACCTGCTGGCTTGGTGGTCAAGGATGTAATCTATATCAGGTTGGATTTGGAGTTTTAAAAATTACTTGGACTCCCATATCAACCCAGCCTAGAGTAGGTATCAAGAAATGTCTTGAGAAGTAAAGGCTGCCGGCGTGATGCTGACCACATTCAGCCACTGAGTCCCAGCTGAGTCTGTACAAATATGGGTCTAGCCCTGTATGTCTAGTGTACCTTAAGTTGTGTAAAAGGGCCTTTACTTTACTGACTGACTATTATCATATTAATGAATATTAATGTTTTATTATGTCATTTAATCTGTGTAAATATTAATGGTCAGATTATTGTTTCTTTCTTAGGCTACCAAATCCAAGAAACCTATCGTCCTGCCCATCACTTTCATGGACAGCAGCTCTAAAACTGTGTATGCAGATTCAGCCACAACTGCCAGAGAACTCTGCCAACAGCTGGCAGACAAGATTGGACTCAAGGACAAGTTTGGATTCTCACTGTACATTGCTCTGTTTGACAAAGTGAGTGACCTTGACAGTTGCTGTAAAAAGGTGAAGGTAGAGGTCAACATGGCTGAGAGGATAGGGGTGCTCACTCTTAACTTCTGATCCACTGAGAGCAGGGTTGTGGGATTGTTTCCTTAAACATTCAGGAAGCTATGGCAATCTACTGAGCATAACATTTCCTAGTACATCAGTCTGGGGTTGGGGTGATCACAGCATCCTATAATGGACATGCATCATCTTACAATCCCATAGTGGATGCTGACATTTGGGTGTATAAAGTTAGGTCTTCATTTATTCTGGGCCACAGCTATATAAGATGGGATGACCAATTCTCTTTCTTGCCATCTTTCCTTTTGATACAATTCCCAGATAATTCAGAAAATTATCCAGTACCCATTTTATGAGACTGAATGAACCAGTTCATCTCAGAAACCACAACTGTGCTGCCTCCAAGCACTTTCTAATATAGAAAGATCTACGACGCTGTGAAGATTTGGTCTCTAAGATGACTGTCACAAATACCTTGGACTGCCATAGTAGGGATTGACTGAAACATGCTAATGAAGGCTATTATTTATAACTGTAAGAAAGAAACAGACAGTGTTCTTTCATCATATAATCAAAAGAGTTTACGCCAACCCTGTCAACTTCGAGGTTTGTTTCAGGGTCGGTGTAAACTCAGACGTGAGTGACTGTCAGGATCTTCTATTAGGCTCGTTGGCTAACACATGTGAGACAGTACAGTATAACGTGATTCGACGTAAGACACAGCAACACAAGTTCTATAGATTTATTGCCACATTAAATACATAACGATAATTACAGCAATGTACAACATATAACTCACAACCACAATACAGCTCATAGGTCTGGCGCTCAAGATATCAGTCGTTCAGCTTACAACCACGGAGATTCACACAAACGCCTTGCTCTCGTCACACACGTCCGTTCAGAGTCCTGTCCCAGCTTGGTCTGAGCTATCACGCACACTGTCCACTGCCTCTGGCGGGGTCACGTGGCTTTGCGTGCGTCTGTCGTCAGCGCTGGTCGCGTGTCAGGTAACAATCTCGCCAGCCGACAACTCTTGTCCGCCGGGTGCCGTAACGATGTTGCTGCGTAGCTAGGCTCTGACATTCTCCCCGGGTACCTCAATGAAAGATGCCATCTTTCATTCATGATGTATGTATATACTGGGGTAGTGTTAATTTCATGTCAGAGACTACTTTTTTCCCAGTGTTATGCATGAAAATACATATAAGGCATAGAAATATATACAAAAAAAAATGTAAGTTGCATTGAAATGACAAATGAAGTACAACTTTTAACACAATTCAGGTTTCATCCCCCTGATGCCTGGTTACCTTCATTGCAATAATACCCAGTCAGATCAGTAGCACCAGCTTCACGCATCTACCTCGCAGCTATTTGAAAAAAACGTAATAATATGATTGTTTTGCAACAACCATCTAGCCAGACTGAAATACGGCTTTGTATTAGTCGTATTAAACACTTAAACTCTGCCCTCATTTGGTCAGGAGCTCTTATGTTGGTTTGCAATGTTGGCAGCTCTATGACATGCTTGGTGGACGCCTACCTGCTGTGCTAACCATTTGAGCAACAAAATGTCTATCTATACAATATACATTAATGAATATGTTTCAAATTATGGCCCTTGATGTAATTCACAAATGCAAGGGAAGTAATTTTGACATTTAAGAAATTCCATACATTACAATAATTATTTAATTTCTTAGCGTCATTGCTTGACGTTTTGTTCATATTAACGAGAAAAAGTCGGTAATATGAATACATTAATCAAGATATGATTCTAAGATTACACTAATCAAAATAAATAAGTACCCAATTGGTATATTATATTTTATAGATTCAAAAGGATTTTACAAGTGTCATAAATTTTTGAAATTTTGTATGTCGTCTGCTAATTTTGCTAGACTTTTTAAATTACACCGGAAATATACACGAAACGCAAAATTTGGTTGATGTTACACTGTCTGAACACAAATGATCCGGTTTTATTTCGGAACGGATAGTAAAATGTTCTCACAGTTCGTGTTTGATGTTATAGTATCACAACGGATTATGATGGAATGTTCTTATTTCCGATGTGTTCACAACTTCTGGATAAAGATCGACTGTTCTTATTTCTGATGTTCAAACGTCGAACAATTTGGATTAAATTCGCTGCAGAGGTGGTTTAGGAGTCAATGTTCGGTCCACATTTGCACATGTTAAAATATCACGGTGAAGAAAATCACTCACAAATGTCACAATGGTAAAGTTCGCTTCTGGTAAGTGGTTAAGCGTCTGTGACATTGTTGTTGGTGTATATATACAATTAATATTGTTCTCATTTTAACACACACTACACAATTATACTACACTCATTACATGACTTGATTAAAATAAGTATATTATACATGTCGGTTTCTAAACCGTATCACAATTTTACTTATAGACCTTACACAGTAGGTGAATGGAAAAAAAAATTCACTCATTGGTGGCTGTGTTGGGCTGAGTGTAATATTACACAGTGCACTCAGACATTGCTTACTGGGTCTGTCGGACAACGGGACAAAAGGTCGGCAATTGTATTCATTCTGCCGGGAATATGGCGAACTTCAAAACTGAAATTCTGAAGCTTCAAGGACCAGCGAGCAATCATATTATTTGATGGTACTGCGGAATTTATATACCGTAATGGACTGTTGTCAGTTTCGATGATAAAGTGACGTCCTAGAAGATATTTGGACAGCTTCGTCACACTTTCTACTAAGGCCAATGCTTCTAATTGCGGAATGGACCATGCCCGCTCTCGGGGCCTTAGTTTTCTTGATAGAAAACAAACGGGATGCAGGATGTCGTTGTATTCCTGCAATAGGACTGCACCGATCGCAATGGAGCTAGCATCTGTTCTCAATCTGAAAGGTAAACGAATGTTGGGCAATTTAAGGATGAGATTAGGTGAATTCTTATCAGAAAAGTGTGCCAAAACTTTATCAAATGCATTTCGTAGGCATTCATCGTTTACAACTTTTTCGGGTTTATTCTTGGTTAGTAAGTTAGAAAAACCCTCAGTCAGTTCTGAAAAATCAGGAATAAAGTTCCTGTAATAGTTTATCAGTCCCAACAGACTGCGAACTTGTTTCTTATTTGTTGGAAGTGACAGTTTTAGAATTTTGGAGACAATTTTGTTGTCTGTCATGACAAAGCCATTGGATATTCTGTACCCCAAAAATGATATCTCTTGGTAAGCCATGCTCACCTTGAAGGCTTCACTGTTAGTCAGTGCTGTCTGATACTAGGTAGTAGTAGTAGAACGTCCTGTCCAGGTGTCAATGTTATAGTTCCGTCGTTGTCTCTGTATGGACACAGATGTCGTCAGTATAGTGAATGATATTAGGAATGTCAGATAGGAGGAGTCGTATAGCAGATAAGGCACGTCTGGAGTTACTGGATCTAAGGATATAAAGTGGGTTACGGTTAAAATCTTCCAAAAGGATTTTCAAATTTCATGTTGAGATCATTTTGAGTGCTATCTCCAAACCTGCACTTGTACATGTGTGTATACATTCAATAGTTCAAACAATAATAATACACCATGTATAGTTGTGAAATGTAATCGTGCATGTTTGTATGATCTTTTGCAATTTGTGTATATTTTCCACAATATGTAGGGTAATTTGTTGCTGATTTTTGTCAGTAATTCCACCGACTGATGTTTTACATTGTTCAGCATAGATATTCGTATGCGTTGATTTAACATAGAGCTTATGAGTGGCAGTAACAAATTTTGGTTCAACAGTAATGACATAAGTAACAAAGTCTGCTGGTTTGTCATGAGTAATATCATCTGTGTTGTGTCATGATGATGTGGAAATATAACTGTTTGTGAAGACATTTGTTTTGTATTTACAATCAGTAGTGCAAGTATAACTATCCACTGTGTGCACTTGGTTATGTGTGTAGTTAACAGAGAGTATAGGAGGTATAATATATACCGTGATGATTTATGATCTTTCCTTGCTGTTGTGAACTGTTTGTTTTCTGCACCTTTTTCTTTGTGCTGATACACACCAGTTTCTGTTTCTTCTTGTTTTGAGATGGTAATCACGTTGGTATGGTGTGGTATCTTGGTCTGTTCATCATGTTGTTGTATGATGAGTGGGGTAGTTAAGGCAGTATTTGTTGTGGTGTTAACTTTTTGCCTTGTGTGAGGTTTGGACTCTATGTAATCTGTCACATTTAATACATTTCCAATTAATAAATCACAACATGGATTGTCTAATAAAGCACAAGTTACTCTGCCTGATAGGAAAGGTGATTTTATATTGGCCCATGCCATGGGATATTTCTCTACTGTCCCTGAAACAGTTTTGCAATAGATGTACTCATCTAGGTAGTCTTTAGGATCAGCTAAGGTCTTTCGAAGACCGATAAGACAGGACCCTGTGTCGCGTACACATGTGCATACTGTGTCATTGATGTAACCTTCATGGAATGTTAGTTTTCCTAACGACAGTCTTGAGGTTTTGTTCATTTCCTCACTTTCTTGTTGAGTATTTACCTCTTTACATAAGGAATGAGGTTGAGTGATGTTAACAACATTATTACAATATGGTACATAGTTTGATTTTGATTCTATTACCAAGTTAGCTTCCTCATTGGTAATAGGGACGGCGTGCCCGCATGTTAAGATACCATTTTCATAGAAGGTATTACAGACAGTACATTTGTTAGCACTAAATACATCACAAGCCTGTGCTGCATGTACAGGATGTTTTTCTGGATTTTCGTCTTCTGACGCTGAGCTATCGAACAAGGCGGCATTGGCTTTGTTGGTCATATGCCTGCCTCTACAATCCATGCGATGGTGACCGTAAGCCTTGCAGAGAAAACATTTACGTGCACTTTTGAACGATTTACGTTCTGTGTCTTGTCTGTTTACCATATTTTGCAAGTATGTTGGGTACCCTGGGTTTTTATCGCACATCTCGTTCAAATGGTGGAAAAATTTACAGTGAATGCATTGTCTAACTCTATCAGAGGTAGGCCTGTTCGGTTTTTGCCTACTATAGTTGTTCTCATAGTTGGCTGCTGCTACCCAGTTACTGTCAGTAGCTTCAGTGGCAAAACACTGTTTATTTGCCGTATAATATGCCGACCCACGTCTTTCCATTTCTTCCACACTTGTGCATTCATTCTCTTGTAAGAACTTAGAAAAAGATGATGGGATAGAAGAAATAACTTTATCTCGAATGATGAGATCTTCTAATTTATCATAATTTTTGTTAATTTTGGCTGATGAAGTCCATTTGCTGAAAATGTCTCGGACTAAACAGAGGTAGTCAGAGAACGTTTGAGTTGATTTTGGACTCAGTTTACTGAATTGTTCTCTGTACCCTGCTTCATCTAACATGAAATGTGCCATTATTTTAGATTTGATGTAATGGTAATCTTTTCTGAGGTCTTTGGGGATGGTTTCAATGACTTTCAGAGGTTCCCCAGATAGACTCCTCATATATAAAATATTCCATTCCGAAAGTGGAACTTGGTAATGTTCCATTAATGTCTCAAAATTTTGGGTAAAGGCTGCTATGCAGTCACCCGAGGTATAGTTACGAACGATACCTTGGTACTTCTTATACTGGTTTTCTTTTTCCAGTCTTTCAGATTTCTTTGACTCTTTATTCATTGCAGTCTCAGTGTCCAGTTGTTTAATTTTCAATTGTAATTCAAGTTCTTCTCTCTTACTCTGAGCTGCTATTTCTGCTTTCTTAAGTTCACTGTCTATCTCAGCTTGCTTTGTCTTTGCAGCCATTTCTACTTCGGCTTGCTTTAATGCTGTTTCAGCCTCTATTTGCTTGGCAGCTTTTTCAATCTCTGCCTGTTTTAGAGCTCTTTCTGCCGCTCTTTCATCGCGTTCGGCAGCTTTTTCTTGAACAAGTAGGTATTCTGCGTATTTCTTCTCACTCCATTGAGTTAATTCATCACCTTCCAACTTTAATTTTAACCCCATATCGATGAAATCAAATAATGACGACATGATGGAGAAAATATGTCAATGAAAATCAATCACACACAATATGTTGTAAATGGTTAGTAGAAAAATAACTTACAATTGATTTGACTATACGATGCGTGCCCACTAATGCATACGTAAAGTTAAAGTGAAGAAAAATATACTCAAGTGCCCTTGGATATGGTGACGAATGGTTGGGCAATCGGGCTAGAAAACTGTAGGGTCGTACTTCGGAACCACTAATGACCTCTACGGCAAGGTTATGGATGGTACGGAAAAACCTGATTTGTTTTTGGAGAGAAATAAGTTAGCGTGTGTTTGTTGGTGTGTGCCTGCAAGTCACTAAGTGTTGATTAGGTTTGGATGGCGTTGAGTGTAGTTGTATGTCGTAAATTTGTCGTCAACAGTGTTTCTTTCAACAGAAGTTACACTCTTTCCAAAACTTTTTGCGTTCCACAAACTCACTACACAAAGACAATCTATCTGTATTTCAACACTCAATAACATTGATGACACATCACTTACATCAAGATGACATTCAGTAAGGACATAGACATCAAGTTTACAAGATGGCGACAAGGTCAAAATGGCGACAAAATCACAATGTTGACAAGGTCAAACGGTGACAAGTTTCACAAATCACAAATGTTTTACACGTTTACAGGATCAAACAATATGTACTGTACATTTACTAATGATCTTAAACATATTTAGACAATGTAGTAATGGATCACACTGAGACTTTTCCGATCACATGTACATCACTATAACCTTGACAAGTTTTACAAGTACAAGAATTATAGTTTTAAATAACAAAGACGAACAACACACGTCTAAATATATTAGGTTCTTAAATAAAGACGAGCAACCCACGTCCACACATGTCAGGATCTTCTATTAGGCTCGTTGGCTAACACATGTGAGACAGTACAGTATAACGTGATTCGACGTAAGACACAGCAACACAAGTTCTATAGATTTATTGCCACATTAAATACATAACGATAATTACAGCAATGTACAACATATAACTCACAACCACAATACAGCTCATAGGTCTGGCGCTCAAGATATCAGTCGTTCAGCTTACAACCACGGAGATTCACACAAACGCCTTGCTCTCGTCACACACGTCCGTTCAGAGTCCTGTCCCAGCTTGGTCTGAGCTATCACGCACACTGTCCACTGCCTCTGGCGGGGTCACGTGGCTTTGCGTGCGTCTGTCGTCAGCGCTGGTCGCGTGTCAGGTAACAATCTCGCCAGCCGACAACTCTTGTCCGCCGGGTGCCGTAACGATGTTGCTGCGTAGCTAGGCTCTGACAGTGACCTTTACAACTGGCTTGGCCAGACAAGTGGCTCAGTCCAGACAAGAGCGATATGCAGGAAGTCAAAGAAGATTAATGAACCAACACAGAACTGGTGTTGTGAGCAGCTATACGCTGCAGGATGTATTGAGGAGGGGATACAAGGACTTATGGACTGAATGGTTCGATGAGCAATGAAGATGATCTGTCGACTAACTGACTAACATCAAAAGAGTGGCATTGAAGAACATCTTGATGACTGGAAAGATCTACGGTAGAAGGGGCACAGACAGACTAAGAGAAGTGATGCAGGATGGTCTAAGACAGGAGTGTGAGGGAATGACAGCAGTAGAATTGATCCAGAATGCCAGTGACTGAGATCTGTGGAAAAACATGAGTAAGTACACCCTTTGACAGAGAACATGATGATATTGAGGCAATCCCAGAGCCATACTGTTTCCTGCCAGTGCTAAGGATTGAACCTGGCAACTGTTTTTGTAAACAGAACACTAATCACTATGCCATTGCAGCTGTGGAAGAAAACATTTTCTGTTAAAACTCTGATAATTGTATTAAAGATTGTTTCCAATTTTTATGAGTATGAATATTAAATCAAGAATCAACATATTGCACTTGGGACATTCCCAGACTTGCTTCGTCCTCTTCTTCAGTAGCCAGTGAAGAGTTCAGGCTGATGGTACCAGTGACACCCTGATTGAATGTCCGCCTGCACCTTCTTCTGTGTGTTAAGCATCATCCAGACCTGTACTCACCGCCCCATTCCCCAGCCACTGAACCAGCCTCTCCAGATGTTCGTCCTCTATTTTGCTGTACTTTCCAGTCAATGCAAGAGAGTCCTCAGGAGTTGTGTAATTCTGTATTTATTGCAATCCCAAAGAAATCAGGAGCCTTGGAATGTGATCAACATCGAACAATTAGTATAATGAGTCACATCACGAAGATTTTGCTAAGAATTATCATGCAAAGAGTTAGGAAGAAATTACAACCTGAAATAGGAGAGGAACAGTGAGGGTTTGTAGAAGGCAAGGGTACAGTAAATGCTGTGTATATACTGAGAACCGTAATCGAACGTACTATAGAAGTAAACAAAGATCTACACCTTTGTTTTATTGACTACACAATAAAGTTCAAGACATGTCAACATGATAAGGATGCTTGAAGATCTACAAATTGATGGAAAAGACCTTAGACTTGTAAAAAACATATATTGGAAACAACAAGCTGCCATAAGAGTTGATAATGAAGTAAGCCAATATCAGCCTATTAAGAGAGGTGTGAGACAGGGATGTGTAATGTCTCTAGATATGTTTATCCTGTACAGTGAAAGTATTTTCAGAAATATTGAAGATATGGAAGGAATCAACATTGGGGGACGATGCATCAATAACATTAGATATGCAGATGATACAGTCTTGATTGCAGACAATGAACAGGATCTGCAACATTTAGTAGATGCAGTTGTTACACACAGTGAACAACTAGGGTTAGAATTAAATTGTAAAAAGACACAGATTATGGTCGTCACTAGGAAGGACGAAATACCACAATGTAATATATAAGTAAATGGGAATATTCTTCAACAAGTGAATAGGTACAATTATCTCGGAACAGTAATAACATCTGATGGAGATGCCTTGAAGAGATTAGAACAAGAATCGCCATGGCAAAAGTAGCCTTTAGCAAGATGAAAAACATACTGACTAATAAAAAGATGTCAATTGAAACGAGAAAAAGAGTGTTGAGATGCTACATAGAACCTGTACTTTTATATGGATGTGAAGCTTGGACAATGAGCAGTCAGGCTGAAAAACATCTGATGGCTGTAGAAATGTGGTTTCTGAGGAAAATGCAAAGAATACCATGGACAGCCAGAAAGACCAATGAACAAGTCCTTCAAGAAACAAATGAAGATCGTAAACTGATTAGAGACATTAGACGTAGACAGTCAAAATTTTTTGGGCATGTTATGAGAAGAAATTGATTTGGGAGAACTTGGTGAGAACTGGTAAGATCGAGGTGAACAGACCAAGGGGAAGACCTAGAAGCAAGTACCTGAATGGCTTGGCCTTGTGGCATGGTCCACGGAGCTGATCCACGACTCTGGTGATCGAGTGAGATGGCAGAACATGACCGCCCATGCTTACCGGCATGGCACATGATGGATGGATGGATGGCAATAGAGTCTTCACAATATCAGCCTTGTACCAATATTTCATATTCACCAATAAACAGGTAAAGCAGAGCAGCTTTCCTGGTTTCAGATTTGAAAATTCATTGATCAAAACCAGGGTAGTTTCTTTTATTTTAAGTCTGGAGGCTTATAGTTGCATATATAGAAATGTTTATTTCAATGAATGTTTGGGGGCAGGTTAAACTTTAATAGGTAAAATACTCTTTTGTGGAACTATTAGCAAACTGTGAGCAGCGCCATCTATGTCTTCTGTACGAGGGGCTGGTCATGTCTGTTTTGGAGTATGCAATGGCAATCCTGACACTCAGCCATAAGCAGATAGAAAGGATGGAAAGGATACAGAATGAAGCTATGCGCATTATTCTTGGATGTACAAGAGATACAGCATGCAGGGCGATGCGCTACCTTCTTGATTTTCCAACCATTGAAGAGAGAATACAAGTTTGCAGGGCACGCGCCTACCTCAGAATTAACGCAAACACACAACATCCACTGCATAGTGAAATTAGGAAGGTGAAGGGCAGCAGGTTAAAAAGAGGATGGTCGTGGATGGGTCAAGCCGAAGACATTCTTCAACAGGTGTGTTCACTTGAGGACATAGAACCTGGCTAGGAGTGGGTGCAAGTGCCAACAGACTTCTGCACATCCTTTTCAGTTTGCATCCAACTAGATAGAAAATGCAGACAAGAAAATCCGGCTGCTGTGGAGGCTGAAGTACAAGCATTGATTTTCGAGAATTTGCTAGACGGTGACACGGTCATCTACACAGATGGGTCGGTCGTCCGACATGTGAGAAGCTCATGGGCCTTTACAGCTCGGGCCGGAGGGAGAATTGTGAAGGAGGACTCTGGTGCTTTCACTGAAACCACAAGTAGCCTGACCATGGAAGTCATGGCAGTAAGTAAAGCAATAACATGGCTCGAGACACAGACATTCACTAGGGCATGTTTCCTTAGCGACTCAATGAACATGATCAAGAGGATAGAGGAGGGGTCGATCCGAAGAGAATGGTTGCTGCCTCTGAAGCGGTCTCGGCTGACAAAGATTAGTTTCATCTTCGTGCCAGGTCATGTGGGAGTACAAGGAAATGAGCGGGCTGACAAGCTCGCAGGTGAGGCTACTGTGGAGGGCGGACGTGCCATGGACCAGGCTGACATTCTGAATGCTCTACGAGAAGTGAGACTTTTGCGAGAACCAAGTGATGACTGTGAATCTACAACAATGGCCAGACTGCGGGAGCAGCAAATTAAAAGAGGGGTGGCCAAACAAGAACACTACGCAGGAAGCCAAAGAAGATTGATAAACCAACACAGAACTGGCGTCGTTAGCCGCTACACGCTGCGGGATTTGCTGAGGAGGGGATCCGAGCACTTATGGACTGAATGGTTCGATGTGCAACGAGGATGATCTGTCGACTAACTAACTAACTAACTATTACAAACTGTTTAAAGAGCAGAGGTTTTGTATGGGAATTTCAAAACATCTTGATTATTGCTGCCATATTTCTGTGCAGGTCTCATCGCTAGGAAGTGGAGGAGACCACGTGATGGACGCCATCTCCCAGTGTGAGCAGTATGCCAAGGAACAAGGTGCACAAGAACGTAATGCACCATGGAGACTATTCTTCCGAAAGGAAATCTTTGCACCCTGGCATAATCCAAGTGAAGATGTAGTGGCTACTAATTTGATCTATCAGCAGGTGAGCTTGTTGCTAATGTTAATAGACATATAGAACATTGTTTTCAGAAGATCAAATGTCTTGTAGTGCTATATCACAGCAGGTGAGCTTGTTCCTAATGTTAATAGACATGGAGAACATTGTTTTCAGAAGATCAAATGTCTTGTAGTGCTGTTTCATGTGTCATATTTGTGTTCTTCCATAAACAACTGTTTCCTGTATGTCACTGACCATTTTCCATGTCACTTTGCAGACTCGCCCATCATCTCCTCTCTTTGACTCTAGCTTCTTTCTTCCTGGTTACAACATTCTATATTTCCTCTTTTGCCAATTGTTCAAAAATTACAGTTGTCCCGTGTTTTGTTCAGATGTGGATAATGAATATAGTGTTAGCTGCCCCACACAACTGAAACATCTCCTGTCCATGAAAATCAACTGTTTTATGTCCAGGGTAGCTTAGATTATATTTATGACTGACCTCCATATCAAGAAGCCACTCCGCCATCTGCCATCAGGTAAAAACTCCTAGTAGTAGGATGAGCTCCTAGTCCTGGTAAAACAGACAAATCACTGAGATCGTCCTGGGAGAATCGGATGAAAACCATCATTTTTTTAATAAATCAGATGAAGATGTTGAAAATATTTGGGCCTGGTAGAAGTTAGTTGCATATCCTTTACAGGACATCGCTGTCAACCCCAGCATTTTTTGACTGTTTGTAATCTCTTTGTAAGTTTACGTTCAGTTGTTTGCTATTGCTTTCTGAATTACCGAAACCTATAGCATTTTATAAAAACCCAAAGCAAGGCAGTCTGCTGTCAAATTGCCTGCACCTGTGTTTTGAATGCAGTATGCAGGATTACAAACTGCGCCAGTGACTCCTTCACCAAGGAGCTAGATAAGTAGAAACAAATATGACAGCTGGCAGATTACTTGCATGGCCTGGTCAATCGGCTTAACCCTTTACAGGGCATACGCTTGTCTGTTTTTTAGCCCTGAACGGGCAAGATTTTTAGGTTCAGTAAAATTTTGGGTCGCGTTAGTAAAAACATCACAAATAAGGTGTTAGTCAACCGATTTTAGTTAAATAAACAACACAATGAAGGGAAAAGCATGCAGAATATGTTACTCATGTGATTGTTGTCAGTAATCCATATATGAACACAAATATTTATGAAATACAGCATGTTGTTTGTGATTTTCTGTCATTTATACAGCAATTTACAAACACATTTTCAGAATCATAATCATTTTCTTTAAAGCCTGACTCAGACTGCTAATGCAAAGTAACGCTTTGCACTGATATCTAGCTCCGATTAATAGTCAACTTCGTGCCCTTTAATGTCACTTAAATTGAACCTAGCGAAATCTCGGCTATCACTTGAAGAATCGCAGAAATTCGTTTTGAAAAACTAAGCGTAAAAACCCCGAAAACTATCAAAGAAAAGTCCGTAAAAGTCCGTTCAAATTCATAGTAGGCACTTATAAATGGCGGCCACGTTGTCAAGCTATCGACGAAAGTGAAAGTAGCCGTCGGAAGGAGAAATCGCGTTTTTACAATGCATAATAGTATCGGACATAATCGACCGATTTGCTCGTTAAAGCGATCGGACGGAAATGGACGTTCTACCTTGTAAAGGGTTAATAAAAACAATGAGAACACAGACTTGGTCCAGAACTCTAGCGAATGTGTTCAACTGTGAATAAGATTGTCTCTTCTAAAAGATTGGCACTTGGTGGTGATTGCCAGTAAAGTTCAATCCTTTAGCATGTATGCTCCCACAATACTTCTATTTACCTTTGACCTTTGCTTACATTATAATCTCCAGATTGTGAGAGGTATCAAGTTTGGAGAGTACAGGTGTGATAAAGTAAGTATTTGTTTTGTCTTGACTAAATCTGTTACCATATTGTTTTAAACATTTAGTCTTCTAAACACAACTAATTTGATTGCATTGTGCACCAGCTTTAGTTTGAAATGATTATAATAAATAAAATAGAAATGCAGTTATAAATACAGATATAAATGAAAGATGACATTGCCTGTGCAAAATACAAGAAATAAAATGGTATGACAGAATTTCTAATGTGGAACTCATGGAAAGAACCAGAGAAATACCAGTGAACCAAGAAGTGAAGAAAAGGTGCTGGATAGGACACCTGAATAGTGTAACCATAAAGGCCATTATCAGGAGTCCATGTGGCAAAGAAAATAGAGGAAGACCTAAAAACATACAGAGAAGAGAAGAAGAAACAGAAATGAATATGGGGAGGACAAGGGTGGAGCTGCATGGGATAGCTAAGGATAGGAGGGCTTGGAGTGAGTTGGTTGAGGGTGTTTGCTCCAGTCATGGTTAAAGGATGACAGAAGAAGAAGTGCTCCAGTCATGGTTAAAGGATGACAGAAGAAGAAGTTACCATTGTTGATGTTTTTATGACAAGTCAGATTTTATAATTTTTGTTTCGCTGGATACTGAATTAATAATTTTATCACTGCATTTTTATCCTGTAATATAGATGTCTCCAAACATTTCTATCATTTGTCCTTAAAAGGACATTGATGATGTGTACAAAGCTGTGATATATTTGACTTTTGGTCAGTGTATCAGACTTCATCATGGCATATTTTTGGGGCCGGGTTTGCTGTCTCTCATCCCTATTCTCTGGGCCAAATCACCTCGATTCAGGCTGAATCTTTGTTGACCTTCTGCTTCATTGGTCATGAGTCAGTTTAACACTTTTAGCATAATTAGTGCCTGCAAGTCATCAGACTGCAGATGTTACTACCTCCAACTCCATCCTCATTCTTTTGTGACCACATAAGCTCTACTCTGTTCTTCTCCATAATCTTCTTCTCAGTCCTCCATAATTTCTTTGAATACTATAGTTTCTCTATATATATATGTAAAAGTAGGTAGTCTGCCATTGCTTTCTTTCTTGGCAGTGACCATACTGGTCATGTGAAAAACTGGAACAAGTTCATTTTCTTTATAAAGAGATCCTTTGTCTACTGTCATGAACTTGAGATCATAATCAACAACGTAGGTCAGCATGGCCGAATGGATAAGAACGCATGTTCTTAAACATCTGGTTTGCTGATGCCGAGGTAAGGGGTTCAACCCCTACACCGGACAGTTGGATTAAATTATTGACTTATTGTCCTTGACTTGGGGATGTAAATTACAAGTACCTCTGAAGTCGGAGTGGGTTTGCCTGATGGCGAGGGACACTGTTAATAGAGAAAGCTAATCTACACACAAAATTAAGTCCAACACTACTAGAAGTAGTATGTATGGACTACACTTGAGTTCAAAGCAAGCGAGTGCAAAAAAGAATAATTAACAACTATCTGTCCTCAAGCTCATTGCACCACCTGCAGACATAGTTTCATGTCATTGTCATTGGGGGATTGGGGGGGGGGGGGCGCTAAACGGGTATGCCATCTTGCCTTGTGGTCTTTTAGATATATGGTGCTAGTAACACATTTTTTTGTAGTCCAATCGGGACTTGATGGTTGCTTGCTTGCTTGCTTGCATTCGCTGGCTGTGAACTCCAGCATGAAGTCCTGTATGTCGGATGAAGACATCCTGTTGTCCAACATCAGTGTGATGTCATACCGGTCTGAGGTTTGCGTGAATATCTGTTGTCCCATGTCTGGCTTATTGGTGTGCAGACTGGTGGTTCCTCGCCGTGCAGGCAGATACACTCTGACTTTGGAAGAATTGGCAATCCTACTACGTTAGCCAGGACCCCGAAGGGACCTGTTGCCCAGGACGCATGACTAGGACGTGTTAGTAGGTCTTGGCCAGTATAAAACCTGGCCCTGGTGCCTTGCAAACACCTCTGCGTCCCACTTGATGGTTAATGTGGTCAGTATCACGCAGGCTGCCTTTACTTCCCAGGACATTTCCTGATACCCATTTTAAGCTGGGCAGTCAGGTCAGTTTAATAAATCTCCCTCAGTGGGGATGTGAACACAGCCACCAGGTTGGAGGGCAAGTACTCTAGCCACTGCACCACCATGGCTCTCTGTCAGAGTGTTTTACCTAAAAAAAAGAAATAGAAAGTTTTGTGGATTCATTGCAGTCAATCATCAGTGTGGGAGAATGGCACTTGGTTGATTGTTTCATAGATGCATTGATTTGCTTTACTTACATTTCTACAACTGTGTACAATGATTCACTTCTCAGGATGAGGATATTGCCATGCTGGCATCTCAACAATACTTCATAGAGTATGGTCAGAACGTAGATATTCAGCGACTTCAGACCCTACTGCCATCTTATATTCCAGAATCTTATCTACAGAAGCCAAATTCACTTCAATTGTGGATGAATGCAGTTATAACTAAACTGAAGAGTTCCTACTTTCAGGAATTGAGAGTTGAACCTTTGAAGGTAGAAAATGTGTTTCCTGTGTCTTAGTTCATTTGTGTAATTGTTTCCATGGTAGAAAATGTGTGTTTCCTGCGTCTTAGTTCAACTGTGTAATCATATTAAAGGAAGACAATATGTTTCCTGTGTCTTTGTTCATCTGTGTAATCGTATGGAAGGGAGACAATGTGTTTTCTGTGTCTTAGTTCATCTGTGTAATCTTATTGAAGGTAGACAATATGTTTCCTGGTCTTAGTTCATTTGTGTAATTGTTTCCATGGTAGAAAATGTGTTTCCTGTGTCTTTGTTCATTTGTGTAATCATATTGAAGGTAGACAATGTGTTTCCTGTGTCTTAGTTCATTTGTGTAATTGTTTCCATGGTAGAAAATGTGTTTCCTGTGTCTTTGTTCATTTGTGTAATTGTTTCCATGGTAGAAAATGTGTTTTCTGTGTCTTAGTTCATTTGTGTAATTGTTTCCATGGTAGAAAATGTGTTTCCTGTGTCTTTGTTCATTTGTGTAATCATATTGAAGGTAGACAATGTGTTTCCTGTGTCTTAGTTCATTTGTGTAATTGTTTCCACAGTAGAAAATGTGTTTCCTGTGTCTTTGTTCATTTGTGTAATCATATTGAAGGTAGACAATGTGGTTCCTGTGTCTTTGTTCGTCTGTGTAATTGTTTCCATGGTAGAAAATGTGTTTCCTGTGTCTTTGTTCATTTGTGTAATCATATTGAAGGTAGGCAATGTGTTTCCTGTGTCTTAGTTCATTTGTGTAATTGTTTCCATGGTAGAAAATGTGTTTCCTGTGTCTTTGTTCATTTATGTAATTATATTAAAGGAAGACAATGTGTTTCCTGTGTCTTTGTTCATCTGTGTAATCGTATGGAAGGGAGACAATGTGTTTTCTGTGTCTTAGTTCATCTGTGTAATCTTATTGAAGGTAGACAATATGTTTCCTGGTCTTAGTTCATTTGTGTAATTGTTTCCATGGTAGAAAATGTGTTTCCTGTGTTTTTGTTCATTTGTGTAATCATATTGAAGGTAGACAATGTGTTTCCTGTGTCTTAGTTCATTTGTGTAATTGTTTCCATGGTAGAAAATGTGTTTCCTGTGTCTTTGTTCATTTGTGTAATCATATTGAAGGTAGAAAATGTGTTTCCTGTGTCTTTGTTCATTTGGGTAATTGTTTCCATGGTAGAAAATGTGTTTCCTGTGTCTTTGTTCATTTGTGTAATCATATTGAAGGTAGAAAATGTGTTTCCTGTGTCTTAGTTCATCTGTGTAATTGTTTCCATGGTAGAAAATGTGTTTCCTGTGTCTTTGTTCATTTGTGTAATCATATTGAAGGTAGAAAATGTGTTTCCTGTGTCTTTGTTCATTTGTGTAATTGTTTCCATGGTAGAAAATGTGTTTCCTGTGTCTTTGTTCATTTGTGTAATCATATTGAAGGTAGACAATGTGTTTCCTGTGTCTTAGTTCATCTGTGTAATTGTTTCCATGGTAGAAAATGTGTTTCCTGTGTCTTTGTTCATCTGTGTAAATCATATTGAAGGTAGACAATGTGTTTCCCTTGTCTTAGTTCATCTGTGTAATCGTATCAAAGTTATAACATCTGTTTCCCTTGTCTTAGTTCATCTGTGTAATTGTATTGAAGGTAAAAAAATTGTTTTCTGTGTCTTAGTTCATCTGTGTAATCATACCATTGTTTCGTTGAATGAAAACAGGTAACCAAGAAATATGAAAATATCTTGTAAAGCTTGTATCCTGATCATCATCATCGTTGAGTTCTTTGCTTGCTGACATGATTGATCATGTTTCTTCACACCTCACAATATCCACACGAATATACAAATTGCTTTGTTGACTCTTTCCTTGCCATGATATAAAGCTGTCAGGATTCTCCTCTTTCTGTCTTCTTCACCTCTTTCTATAAATCTATCCAGTTGTCATATGTTACACTTTTTCTCTTCTCATAATTTGGCCAAATTATGATGACTACCTCTTTCTTATAAGTTGTCTTTGTGTTTTAGCTTCATTCAGAACATTTAGATTACTCATGTTTGCTCTCCAATAGTAAAAAAAAAAAATTATAATTATAAAACCCAAGTATAACAGCCAGTCCCCTTTTGGTAGACTAGTGTGTTCCCCATAGCTAATAACATTTGCCATATCATTAAGTAAGATTAGTGAGTCATGTAGTAAACATTTTTGCATCTTCCCCATGCCTTTATAATGCATATCTTTTATATTGTTGTTGTTCTCAGTTAGCCTTGAATGACGTGTGGATGAAATCATGTATGAAAGAGAGTGATAGAAGTGCATATTGTTAGACGGGCCTGCGTGCCCAATTCTTAACTATTTGAAAATACCATTTGTTTGTTCATTTGTTCATTCTCCAAGGTGTTTTCAGCATTCTTCCATTACTTCTTCTTTGTTCTTCAACATTCTTCCATTCTCTTTGCTTGTTTACTAATTGTCAAGGAGTCATTGTTATATATTGAAGTTAATTCCATGTAATATGCAAGCTTTATTAACATTTGAATACAGCGATTTATTACATGTTCTTCATTTGATAAAATACAGTTTTTGCTTCCTGGTATATTTTCTATAGATTTCATAAGTAATACCATTGACTTTAATTGCACATTTAGACATAGTCCACTTCTTTGATTTTACCAGTACGTATTTTACCAGTCTTACTATTATTCTAGCTGAAGCCCTTTTTTCCACTTTCTACAACCTCTGTGTCTACCATTGTCTGTAGTTTCTTCTAACTTGTTGCCATCAAGATAGTGTTACTGGCAAGACATATATTGTTTATATTGTGACCACCAACTGTAATTCTTGGTATATTTTCTATAGATTTCATAAGTAAACCCACTTGTATTGTTTGATGCTCTTAGAAGTAGAAGAAAGAAGGAGGGACTAGAGGACTCACTAGAAAACATACAAATTGGTAGCTATAGTTATTGACTGTGATTCAAACCTGTCACCTCCAAATAATGACAGCGCCTCGCTGCAGAAACAAGTGTACTTCGACACATGTCCAACTTTTTTTTTTTAATGTTGCATATCCCTTGCAGGATGTTGCAGTCAACACCAGCATTTTGAAGCTGCTGTTGATGTACTAGACAAATTTTACGTTCAGTAGTTTGCCATTGCTTTCTGAACGACCGACTCCCATACCAACACATTTTATAACACAACGTGACATGGTCTGCTGCACACATCGGTCGCAGCTGTGTTTTGAATGCCTGGTAAGCAGCTCACTAACTGCGTTCGCAAGACTTTGGCCACGGGGACCGGCTACATGTCCAACTAGACACCCCAGAAAGGTGTCTACATTAGCCAGGTCTATCATCAACATGAACCCACAACTATGGAATTTGTATCTAATTGTGTAATATTGATTTCATATCTAAAGTTATTGACTCGTTTTCATACAATGGGGCATATTAGGTCTAATATCAGTTTGCATCCAACTAGACAGAAAATGCAGACAAGAAAACCCGGCAGCTGTGGAGGCGGAAGTACAAGCGTTGATTTTCGAGAATTCGCTAGACAGTGTTGCTGTCATTTACACAGATGGGTCGGTCGTCTGACATGTGAGAAGCTCATGGGCCTTTACGGCTCAGGCCGGAGGGAGAATTGTGAAGGAGGACTCTGGTGCTTTTGCTGAGACCACAAGTAGCCTGACTATGGAAGTCATGGCAGTAAGTAAAGCAATAACAAGGCTCGAGACACAGACATTCACTAGGGCATGTTTCCTTAGCGACTCAATGAACATGCTCAAGAAGGATAGAGATGGGGGGGATCCGAAGAGAATGGTTGTTGTCTCTGGAGCGGTCTCGGCTGGCAAAGATTAGTTTCATCTTCGTGCCAGGGCATGCAGGAGTACAAGGGAATGAGCGGGCTGACAAGCTCGCAGGTAACGCTACTGTGGAGGGCGGACGCACCATGAACCAGGCTGACATTCTGAATGTTCTACGAGAAGTAAGACTTTTGCGAGAACCAAGTGATGACTGTGAATGTACAACCATGGCCAGACTGCGAGAACAGCAAATTAAAAGATTCCAAACAAGAACACTACACAGGAAGCCAAAGAAGACTGATAAACCAACACAGAACTGGTGTCGTTAGCCGCTACACGCTGCGGGATTTGCTGAGGAGGGGATCCGAGCACTTATGGACTGAATGGTTCGATGTGCAATGAGAATGATCTGTCGACTAACTATCTAACTAACATATTAGGTCTATGGTGATATTTTACTATTTTAATGAACCTGCATGTTACATATTTAAAAACCCATGTGTTACATATGAATAAATCCATAGATTATTATTCTTTATGAGCCCATATGTTACATATGTATAAACCCACATATTATATTTATGAACCTATATATATATTACATATGTATAAACCCATATATTATTATATTTTATGAACTCATATGTTAAATATTTTATAAAAGCATAAATTATTTATTTTATGATGAACCTACATGTTACATATCTAATAGGTTTCATAACAAATAATTTGTTCTCCCACAGGTGAAAGAAGACATAGTGAGCTATGCAAGATACAAATGGCCACTGCTGTTTTCCAGATTCTACGAGGCTCGAAAGTTCTCAGGGCCTAGTCTACCAAAGAATGATGTCATCATCGCTGTCAACTGGACTGGAGTCTATGTGGTTGACGACCAAGAGCAGGTGCTGTTGGAGTTATCTTTCCCAGAAATTACAGCGGTAACATGTAGCAGGTGAGGCTGGCATAGTGACATCCAAAGTAACGGGCTCTATCTATCCGTGGGTAGGTTTACATTTCCTAACAATTTTGCCAGAGAGCAACCTTGTGACTTACTCTTTGTGATTTCCAACAGCTGTGGGATTTTCACCCTTATCTGGGAAAACTAAGTATTTGATCTCACTACCCAAGAAACCAGGGGGCAATGTGATGTGATATAAGATACCAGTGGTTCTTGAAAAAATTCCCAGCCTTATGAAGGAATCAAACCCAACATCTTCTGAGCTTGAGCAGACTGTAACAACCTCTCAATCACGACTCTCCTTTCTTGGGTAACAATATTCTAGTAACATTTCTGTAACATTGACCAATACCATCATTATGAAGTATGTCTTGTGGCTGTTACAGACTTGGCAAGATGCATGGACAGAGCTTCACCCTGACAACTGTGAAAGGGGAAGTGTTCACATTCACGTCCCCAAATGCCGAGGATATTCATGACCTCATTAACACATTCTTGGAGGGTCTGAAGAAGAGATCTCGTTATGTTATTGCTGTCCAAGATTACCTCAAACAAGGTAATTCATTTACTTGATCTGAATGATAACTAATATATTTAAAACTCTTTCTGTCTCAAGAACTGCACAACATGTGATTGGCTATTCATTATATGTATACGTCATCGGGACGAGCGATTGTATTTCATATGTTTAGCCAAATTCCACTAAAGAAATCTGGCAATGTATTTGTGTTTTACAAGGTGCATATATTTGGTCCCTGTTAAAGTAATGCCCTTGACAATGATTTTATTGTTGTTATTTCCCCTATTGAACACCTGCTATGACCTTCTGGGATGGAAAGAGTTGATAAATGGGTTTGTCTCTCAGATGAAAAGTTAGTGAAGCCCTAATTAGATAGTAGTTAATGTATTGCTTGATATTGTGACTTCACCTTGAATAGGTAAGTTATATAGGTAGGTCATATCTGCAAGACTAGATGGGTCCTCTGGCAATGGACAGCTGTAACCATTTGTCTACAAAGGCACCAATCATGAGTTTGGTTTGTTTGCGAAGGATCATCTTCATCGCACGCGGATGCTTCCATAGTCACCCCAGTCTGTACCGACAGATCAGACATGAGAAATCTTACCACAATCACAAATGCTACAAATGGTTTGTGAGCAAGTTTTCTAATTTTGAAATGTAAAATAGGCAATGGGCTGCTCAACCTGAACTTTTTTATTGTTGCTTTCACGTAGTCCATACATGTGCTACTAGTGCAGTGGACTGATGTTTGCCTGTGGATTAGCTTTTCCTATTACCAGTGAACCCACTCTGACTTCAGGGGTACTTGTAATTTATATCTTCCAAGTCTAGGATGCCGGTCTCCGTGACGAAGGGGTTATGGACACGGTTCGTAATCCCGTATACCTGGGTTCGAAACACAGCGGTGCTGGTTTTTTCGAAAAAGGTATACATGCAGGTCATTCAGAAAGCAATGGCAAAATACCGAACGTAAAACTTGCCCAGGAATCACAAAATGCTGGGGTTGAATGCTATGTCCTGTGAAGGACATGCAACTAAAAAAAATGTCTAGGATGAGAAGTCAACATTTTAGTCCAGCTGACCGGTGTAGGGTTGAGCATGCTGCTGCAGCATCGGCACACTGGATATTTAAGAAACAAATGCTCTTATCCATTCTGCCATGCTGACCTGCAACCTGCACTTTCAATGTCTTACATTATAAAACATTGTCTATTGACTTGTATGTCATCTGAGTCCTGACAAGATCTTGCATCTGTTGGCATCAGGTTTCATGTAGAGAATTTCCTCTCGATTCTGTACCGAAGTACTGTCTCCATGAAGACCGTTGCACAGCTCTCCTTCCCCTCCTAGCTCAGAGACCAATAGGGCATGCACGGCTGGTACTGAAACCTCACATCTGCAAACAGGCATCATGATCCTTGAAAGTTGACCAGAATGGAGAACCAATCAGTAGATAGGCAGCACCATGAAGAGATGCTCCAAGTTGTAGTCAGTGTCAGATCTGGTCGTGGTCTTGTTACCCCAGTAGCCCTGGAATATCTTGGAGAAACAGCATCCATATCTAACTCAGCAATATCAGGCTTCAATTTGATTGTCAGCAGTGTTTTCAAAGAATCAGATTTGTTTGTTATTTCTTCTTTTTTTTAGGTGATCAACATTTGTTGTCATCTATTTAAGCATGGGTAACAAACAAGAGGGTTCGCCTAAGTTGGTTTAGCTTTTTTTTTTTTTAGGATATGATAGCAGTTTTAGTGCAAGTTTTTGCTTTCTTTCTTTCTTTCTTTCTTTCTTTCTTTCTTTCTTTCTTTCTTTCTTTCTTTCTTTCTTTCTTTCTTTCTTTCTTTCTTTCTCTCTTTCTTTCTTTCTTTCTTTCTTTCTTTCTTTCCCTCTTTCTTTCTTGTTTTTGTTTTCTATTTTGTTCCATATAGTTCATTGACATTTCTAAGAGATTAAAAACATACGCCATAAACAATATGTACATATAATATTACTATGTATTTAAAATTTCAGCCAAAGTATTATTTGTTTGTTTAATTTATATGATATATAACTACAGAATGCACCTGGCAAGATGCAGCAAAATATGCCAGGCAAGAAATCAAATATATTGTGTATGGTGTCTGTATTTAAATTCACCAAGGACCACATTGTTTTCTAAGAGAGTCTATCCTGTATCCCTTTCAGATGGGCCCTCCTTTTTAACATTCAAGAAAGGTGACCTGATTGTCCTGGATCCAGACAACACTGGCGAAGCGGTCATGAAGTCTGGCTGGTGTTGTGGGGAGAATGTCAGAACCAGGATGAAAGGCGATTTCCCAGCAGAGTGCGTCTACGTGCTGCCAACCATGACCAAGCCAGCTGTGGAAATAGTGGTCAGTGACTTGTGTACCTCCAAGTAACAGGGAGAGAAAGCTATAACATGCATGATTGAGATAGGACATGTATGGCTGAGATTGGACAAGCATGATTGTCATAGGACAATGTACTGGCTGAGATTGAACAAACATGATTGAGTTAGGATGTGTATGGCTGAGATTGGAAAAGCATGATATACAGGACATTATGGCTATGATTGTTGAAGCATGATGGAGATAGGACATTATAGCTGAGATTTGACAAGTATATTGCGATAGGACATGTATGGATGAGAATGAACAAGCATGATTGATTGATTGATTGATTGATTTAGAAACCGACATCACAGCATTCGGGGCATTCCCATAAGCGCTCTGTCCCCATCCTCAGCAGCCAGTGAAGAGTTTCAACACTAATAGCACCAGTAGCAATCTGATTATATGTCTGTCTCGTTTTTCCTCTGAGCGTCGATCGTCGGCCAGATCCCCTCGTGTCCCCTTGCTGTCGCATTCTTGCCAGACCATGGTGATCCATTTGCTCCTCCGAGGTGTACACGTGTTCCACAAGGCTGCAACCACGTCTGCCTTATCATGCATCAATGCTCTACCAAGTTTTGCAGAGCCAGCCAATATGTCCGCTTGTTCATTCCCCAGCACACCAGCATGCCCCGGAGAAAAGATCCAGACGATGCTTGTCACCCATGACTTCCGAAGCGAATCAAGCCACTCTGCACGAAGCTTGCCTGTCATCACCCTACTCAGCATGCTTTCTGAGTCAGTTACAATCATGATGTATGTGTGTATCGTATTCTCCATCCAGCGGAAAGCTGCACTGACCGCCTCCACCTCCATTCTTAAGCTAGAACCATAACCAACAACAATCTGTCAACTGCTCTCACACTCCATCTACCACCTGCTTCCATGGCTTCGCGTAACCCTGATTGGGGGGCTAAACAGGTAATCCACCTTGCCCAAGGGTGTCTCTGTAGACTAACGGAGGAAAGGAGGTGTCTTACATTACAACTCCTTTGATGTACCTCTGAAATCAGGAGTGGGTTCGCCTGATGGTGAGGGACACTGTTAATAGGGAAAGCTAATCCGCTATGCAAAATTGAGTCCATCACTACTATAAATTAGTGTGTATGGACTACGCTTGAGGTCAAAGCGAGTCAAAACATCTCCTTTGATAGGTAGCCACTTTAGTAACATTTTCTCAATTGCTTTTTAATTATATAATCTGCATAGTTGGATACCTCTTGAAATAAACAAATCCAACGGTACCTTATTCGAGTATGTCGGTCAATTTTAAGTCGAGATATTAATGCTTGTGTGTCGGTTTATCATTTAACAGGAACATATAGAAGAAAACAGTTTTGACCTTTTCGTTGTTTGTGACCCTACCTACACACTCACACCACTGTGGGTTACACTGATGCCAAGGGAGATTAACACAGCGGCCCGTCTAACTCAAGGACAAATAACTCTGCCAGTTTATATATATACAGTGGAACCTTGCTTAACAAGCATAATTCGTTCCAGAATCTTACTCGTAATGCGAAACACTCGTTAAGCGAAACAGTTTTTCCCATACAAATTAATGTAAAATACAATAATGTGTTCCATGCTGAAAAAATACTCAAAATATTTTGTATAATGTTTATTCAAAGAAAATTATATACATTGTTAAGGAGCGTGATTAATCTTCCTCTTCTCTCGCGGAATGAACGAACCTGGAATGAGAATTTGATTTGTAGAAAACAAAAAAAATTGAAATAATTAATTTACAATTTACAATACATACCTAATTCTTGTTTTTTTTAATAGAAAGCAGTCTAGAGAAATTTATTTTTGCAGACGCTTCAGAATTTGGTGGAAATGTGACACAGCATTATCATTAAATAAATTGGTAGCTCTCATAGCCACTGCCTTATTAGGGTGTGCATTTCAATGTACTGTGCAACAGTTTCCCATGCTTTCAGCATTTCTCTTTTTGTGCCAGAAGATTGTTGGTTTGCTGTTACCTTCTCCTCCTCCTCGGACAAACTCTCCTCCACATTTTCTTGGTGGTCAGCTCTTGCCTATGCTCTTCCACAAGCTCATCGATATCTTTGTTATCCACCTCCAGTCCCATGATCTTGGCCAAAGACACAATCTCATTGACTGCAGGCTCCACAGGTACTGTCTCAAACCCCTCAAAGTCACATTCGACAACACTCCGGCCTAAGCTTTTTCCAAGCAGAAGTGAGAGTTCTCTTGGTAACCCCTTCGCATGTCTTTTTGCTGTTGCAGGCACACAATCCGGGATTTCCCCTCCCCTCGTCACTCATGCGATACGTCACTTGTTCAGCGAATCATTTTTTTACAATTTATTTTACTCGTTATGAGAGGTGTTCGTTTAGCAAGGATCCACTGTACACACACAGAGATATATTCATCTCCACGCCATCCTGTGATGACGTCAGACCATGCACGGACTGCACGCAAGTCTTGTCAGCCAGCGTAGATAGATGCATTTTGACAAAAGATGTTCCGTTGGAAAGATGAACAATTATCAATGATCTGGTCCATGCAGAGTAATGAAAAATTGCACATACATACAATAATGGGTGTGGGGATGCATTCAATATCATTGTAGTCGCTCTGAATATTCCATAACAATATTAAATGTTCCTAGCTGGAGTAAAACTGCCTTCTCCAGCCATTGAAATACCGCATTACAGCATGCGATCTTCATAATGTCAGTGTGACATTGATTGCCAACTTAAATGGTCGCAAATTACAAAATACACATAAAAATGGATGCTAAATTTAATAATGCATAGAATAACAATGTAGCATGTCTCATAAAACGGTATTTACGGGTTTACTTACCACTTAGAATAGACAGCCTTGTTCTCCGGTATAACAAGGATTTGCCAGAAATGCACAACACAAAAAAGGGGGTGGGAATAACTATATCAAGTAATCGGTGTCTGTTTTAATTCGATCTTGAAATAATCGGGGAATTTAACATCAGGAATACTCTAAACCTCATTAAATCGGAGACACAAAAACAAGAAAACGAAAATTACCACAAAAAATCTCCGGTAAAATTCGGCAACCGAATAAAACATAGTGCCTATTGATAGTGGATACCTCTACCCCGCTAACCGGCAACAGCAGTTTATACCATTGTAAATTATCCTACATTATTTCCCATTCCCAACAGATACCACACATTGTAGCTTGTTGATCATGTGTTTGTGCTTCTTTATTCTATGCAGAATTTGTTCATGCAGTCAGGATCTCTAGCCGAGCAGTTTTCTGTGGATGAACATTTTGCCAAAGGAACATCAGAGCTGCACACGTTAGAGCAGTATTCCTATGATCACTTCAGGTGTGTACACTTCTTGTGGCTTGGATCTGATGTTGTTGTGTGATTGATGGCCTTTGTCTCACACTTATCATGAGAAGAAAAATGTCGATGAAGTATCCAGTGCTGGTTTTGTTGTTAGTGTGCACAAAATAATGAACTGTAATTTATATTAGAACCTTGTTTATATTATAAACACATTTTTTTCTACTAGAACAAATGGCACGCTGACATTCATGTGGTCAGTATAATGCCAGCCTTATGTTGATGGAGAGCCGTTGTGGCGCAATGGTTGACATATTTTCTGGCCGCATGGTCGTCATTTGTTGAAATTCTCATTGCTGCCGATCATTTTAAAATTGAGTTGGGCACTCTGTTCGGATCCAACCTAAAATTGGCAGCAGGAAATTTCTTGGGAAGTAAAGGTGGCTAGTGAGATGTTGACCACATGACCCCTGTTGATTGCTGATTGGTCTATAAAATATGGAGATAAAACCATATATCTAATACACTTCTAGGCAGTCTAGAAGGGGGCATTACTCATGTTGATGCATGAATGCTTTCATTTATATCGTTTCATTGTTTAGAAAAGCTCTGTGTCTTTTGTCTGCTCCCTGGTGAATGATGTCTCTATTTGTAATCTTCATTTGCCGTTAACCATAGGAGTTTCACTGAGCAAATAATTTCTTCTTTTCCTCCTCCTCTTTCTTCGTACATGCTCAGATGTCAATATCAGTAAATCCAGAGAATGCAGCAGTCAATTTGAGCATGTTAACATCTCCATAGAGTTTGTCCTCCAGTGGAGCATGTGTAGGTCACAAACAGTTTTCCCTGATCTGCATATGTTGGACACTCCTGTTTCAAATGTTTAGCTGTCTTTTTACCAGTTCCACAGGTAACATTCATCAGTATTCCCAATTATTAGTTTATTAAACTTGTATTTAAAAAAAAGGCAGAGAAGTAAATACCCTGGATGGCTTGGCCATGTGATATCGTCGAGACAAGAACACTGAGCTGATCTACGACTCTGGTGATTGAGTGAGATGGCGAAACATGACCGCCCACGCTTATTGGCATGGCGCATGATGAATGAATGTGAAAAAAATATAGTATCCTGTTTGTGTCACATTTTTTTTAATTGTACCACAATTTTCACAAGAATTAACACAACCTTTCACCATTGATCTTCACAATGTCCAATATGCTGTGACTGTTATAGATAATGTAGATACTTTGTGATTGTTTCATTACACATGTAGGAGTGATGCTGATGAAATACAATCACTGTGAAACAAGTCAGTTGTTCCACTTGTTCTTGTTTATTTTTGCCATCAGTGTGCAGGAATGGAATACAGGTTTCTTGAGAATACAATATTGATTACAGGCAGTGAACAGGATCTGCAGGATTTAGTGGATGCTGTTACTGTAAACATTGAGCAATTAAGGTTAGAATTAAATTGTAAGAAAACAGAAATTATGGTCATCTCCAAGAGGAAAGAAGCACGAGTGTCACAATTAGCAGGCAAGTAAATGGGGAACATTTTTAAACAAGTGAGTCAGGGCAACTATCTTGGGACAGTCATAAGATCTGATAGAAGATGCCTTGTTGAGATTAGAACAAGAACCACTATGGAAAAGGTATGGTTTTGCTAGATATAAAACAGAATCATGGAATAAAAAAGCTATCAGTTGTAGTAAGAGAAAATATGTTAAGTGCCATGTAGAACCTATACTGCTGTATGCATGTGAAGCAGAGACAGTAAGCAGCAAAGCTGAGAAACATCCGAATGGCAGTAGAAGTGTTATTTCTGAGGAAAATGCCAAGAATAATATATAAGCACACACAAATTAATGAGATAGTCTTTCAAGAACCAAATGAAAACCATAAATTGATGAGAAAAATTAGACATAGTCAAGTACTTTTGGACAAAAGTTTATCAAAAGTAAACTTTGAAACTTATTGACAATGAGTAAACTTGATGAAAAAAGAGCAAGGGGGAAGACAAAGAGACAGATACCTGGATGGTTTGGCCACATGGTGTAATCAGGACAAGGACATGATCCAGGACTCTTGTGATCATGTGAGATGGTGAACTATGACTGCCTATGGTTATCAGCATGGAAGTAATAATGACGGGAGCTGCAGTAGCGTAGCAGCTAGATGCTAGCCTGCCAGCCATGTGGTTATGGGTAAATCCACAAGGTAGATTTGTGAACATTGTTATAGTCCCCCATGTCAGCACAGCCTAAAGTGGACACAAGGACATGTCGTAGGAAGTGAAAATGGGCAGCATGATATTAACCACATCACCTATCCAGTACATTCATTCATTCATTCATTCATTCATTCATTCATTCATTCATTCATTCATTCATTCGTTCGTTCGTTCGTTCGTTCGTTCATTCATTCATTCATTCCATTAATTTATTCATTCATTCATTCATTCATTCCCATTCATTCATTCATTCATTCATTCATTCATTCAGTAGCATGTCCTTTGCAGAACCTCGCTCCCATAACAACCTTCCAGAAAACTTCTCGATCATAAGCAAGACCCACATCCGATACACCCATCTGGAGATCATCCACCACATTCTGCACCCATCTTCTCTTTGGCCTTCCTCTTCCTCTCTTCCCAGTCATATACCCCTCCATTATTGTTCTCTTCAAACTTTCATTACGTGTCAAGTGACCACAATATTTCAATTTTCTTTGTTTTATCGTCTTTAATAGCCAACCTTCTTCAATATTCAGCTCTTGAAGTATGGATGCATTTGTTCTTTTCTTCATCCAAGATATTCTTAGAACTCGTCTATAACATTTACATTCAAAGGCATTGACGCACTGTTCAGCTTGTTTAGTAAGTGTCCAGGTCTCACAGTCGTATGAGATGTCAGTATGTATGGATGCATTTGTTCTTTTCTTCATCCAAGATATTCTTAGAACTCGTCTATAACATTTACATTCAAAGGCATTGATGCACTGTTCAGCTTGTTTAGTAAGTGTCCAGGTCTCACAGTCGTATGAGATGTCAGTATGTATGGATGCATTTGTTCTTTTCTTCATCCAAGATATTCTTAGAACTCGTCTATAACATTTACATTCAAAGGCATTGATGCACTGTTCAGCTTGTTTAGTAAGTGTCCAGGTCTCACAGTCGTATGAGATGTCAGTATGTATGGATGCATTTGTTCTTTTCTTCATCCAAGATATTCTTAGAACTCGTCTATAACATTTACATTCAAAGGCATTGATGCACTGTTCAGCTTGTTTAGTAAGTGTCCAGGTCTCACAGTCGTATGAGATGTCAGTATGTATGGATGCATTTGTTCTTTTCTTCATCCAAGATATTCTTAGAACTCGTCTATAACATTTACATTCAAAGGCATTGATGCACTGTTCAGCTTGTTTAGTAAGTGTCCAGGTCTCACAGTCGTATGAGATGTCAGTATGTATGGATGCATTTGTTCTTTTCTTCATCCAAGATATTCTTAGAACTCGTCTATAACATTTACATTCAAAGGCATTGATGCACTGTTCAGCTTGTTTAGTAAGTGTCCAGGTCTCACAGTCGTATGAGATGTCAGTATGTATGGATGCATTTGTTCTTTTCTTCATCCAAGATATTCTTAGAACTCGTCTATAACATTTACATTCAAAGGCATTGATGCACTGTTCAGCTTGTTTAGTAAGTGTCCAGGTCTCACAGGCGTATGAGATGTCAGTATGTATGGATGCATTTGTTCTTTTCTTCATCCAAGATATTCTTAGAACTCGTCTATAACATTTACATTCAAAGGCATTGATGCACTGTTCAGCTTGTTTAGTAAGTGTCCAGGTCTCACAGGCGTATGAGATGTCAGTATGTATGGATGCATTTGTTCTTTTCTTCATCCAAGATATTCTTAGAACTCGTCTATAACATTTACATTCAAAGGCATTGATGCACTGTTCAGCTTGTTTAGTAAGTGTCCAGGTCTCACAGGCGTATGAGATGTCAGTATGTATGGATGCATTTGTTCTTTTCTTCATCCAAGATATTCTTAGAACCTCGTCTATAACATTTACATTCAAAGGCATTGATGCACTGTTCAGCTTGTTTAGTAAGTGTCCAGGTCTCACAGGCGTATGAGATGTCAGTATGTATGGATGCATTTGTTCTTTTCTTCATCCAAGATATTCTTAGAACCCGTCTATAACATTTACATTCAAAGGCATTGATGCACTGTTCAGCTTGTTTAGTAAGTGTCCAGGTCTCACAGGCGTATGAGATGTCAGTATGTATGGATGCATTTGTTCTTTTCTTCATCCAAGATATTCTTAGAACTCGTCTATAACATTTACATTCAAAGGCATTGATGCACTGTTCAGCTTGTTTAGTAAGTGTCCAGGTCTCACAGGCGTATGAGATGTCAGTATGTATGGATGCATTTGTTCTTTTCTTCATCCAAGATATTCTTAGAACTCGTCTATAACATTTATATTCAAAGGCATTGATGCACTGTTCAGCTTGTTTAGTAAGTGTCCAGGTCTCACAGTCGTATGAGATGTCAGTATGTATGGATGCATTTGTTCTTTTCTTCATCCAAGATATTCTTAGAACTCGTCTATAACATTTATATTCAAAGGCATTGATGCACTGTTCAGCTTGTTTAGTAAGTGTCCAGGTCTCACAGTCGTATGAGATGTCAGTATGTATGGATGCATTTGTTCTTTTCTTCATCCAAGATATTCTTAGAACTCGTCTATAACATTTACATTCAAAGGCATTGATGCACTGTTCAGCTTGTTTAGTAAGTGTCCAGGTCTCACAGTCGTATGAGATGTCAGTATGTATGGATGCATTTGTTCTTTTCTTCATCCAAGATATTCTTAGAACTCGTCTATAACATTTACATTCAAAGGCATTGATGCACTGTTCAGCTTGTTTAGTAAGTGTCCAGGTCTCACAGTCGTATGAGATGTCAGTATGTATGGATGCATTTGTTCTTTTCTTCATCCAAGATATTCTTAGAACTCGTCTATACACATTTACTATTCAAAGGCATTGATGCACTGTTCAGCTTGTTTAGTAAGTGTCCAGGTCTCACAGTCGTATGAGATGTCAGTATGTATGGATGGCATTTGTTCTTTTTCTTCATCCAAGCATATTCTTAGAACTCGTCTATTAAAATTTACATTCAAAGGCATTGACTGACGCTGTTCAGCTTGTTTAGTAAGTGTCCAGGTCTCACAGTCGTTATGAGATGCTCAGTATGTTATGGATGCAGTTGTTCTTTTTCTTCATCCAATGGACCTATTCTTAGAAACTCGTCTATAACCATTTACTATTCAAAGGCCTTGATGCCGATGTTCAGCCTAGGTTTATTAGTGTCCAGGGTTCTCACAGTGTATGAGATGGTCCAAGTATGTATTGTATGCATTTGTTCTTTTCTTTCATTCCAAGATATTCTTAGAATCGTGCTATAACCTTTTACTATTCAATAGGCATTGATTGCGCTGTTCCGCTTGTTTTAGTACGCTGTCCCGGGTCTCACAGTCGTTTTATGAGATGTCCGTATGTATGGACTAGGCATTTGTCTTTCTCTTCTCATCCCAGCTATCTTTTAGACACTCGTCTATAACATTTACATTCAAAGGCATTGGACTGCACTGTTCAGGCTACTGTTTAGTAAAGTGTCTCAAGTTCTCACAGTCGTATGAGATGTCAGTATGTAGGATGCAATTTGTGTTCTTTTCTTCATCCAAGATATTCTTAGAACTACGTCTATAACATTTACTATTCAAAGGCATTGATGCACTGTTCAGCTTGTTAGTTTCTTTGTAAGTGGTCCAGTCTCACAGGGTATGATTAGATGTCAGTATGTATGGATGCATTTGTTTCTTTTTCTTCATCCAAGATATTCTTAGCACTCGTCTATAACATTTGTATTCAAGGCATTGATTGCACCATTGAGATTGTTTAGTAAGGTCCAGGTTTTTTCGTCAAGATGTAGTATTAGAATCGTTTTCATTTTTCATCCAAGGATATTTTTTTAACTCGTCTATAACATTTCCCTTCAAAGGCTATGAATGTTTAGTTTGTATAAGTGCCCGGTCTCCGGCTATTATCAATATTTGGGAAAATCGTCTATACTTTACATTCAAAGCATTTCTGTTCAGCTTTTAGTAAGTTCCAGGTTCAGGCTATAGATGTTAGTTGTATCCGGTCTTTTTTTATCAAGATTCTTAGAATCGTCTATACATTTACATTCAAGGCATTGATGCACTGTCGCTTGTTTAGTAATTCCAGGTCTCACAGTGTTAGATGTCAGTATGTATGATGTTTTCTTTTTCAAGATATCTAGAACTTTTAAACATTTAGCATATGCATTTTGCACTGTTATCTTGTTTAGTAATGTCAGGTCTCACAGCATTTGCATGAAATTTTCATTGTGTCACAATTGTGGTTTTGTAGTTATATCTGTTCCTCTCCACAATTTATTCAGTTATTTTAGTATTTGAAGAACAATAGCCATTCGTCTTTTAACTTCTTTCATTGTGTCACCATTGTGGGTATTCAATGATCGAAGATATTCAAAAATTTCCACCACCTCCAAATTTTTCCTCATTAACATATATACCCAGTACCCTGTATAAAAATATAGGTCTACCACCATCAACTCAATACACCTTAAAGGGTGTAAAAGGATCCATTACTTTACTTGTCCTACATGATGATGATGATGATGATGATAATTATCACTGGTTCAATGTCTTTGATCATGACAGCAGTCATGTTTTAAAGAAAGGTATCAAACTGAGAAATTAACATACTGACTTGAGTATATTCATTAGGCTTTTGTGTAGTTGCTGCTGCATTTATCATACTTTGCATATTTCTCAGAGCCCCACCCAAGAAAACACTGAGTGGAACATTAAATAAGAGGAAACAAAATGATGAACTGTGGAAACATTCCAAAGAGCCCCTGAAACAACCCCTACTGAAGAAGCTCATTGCCAAGGAGCAACTGAGTGATGAGGCGTGCATGTGCTTCTTGAATATCCTTTTGAAGTGGTTTTTGATGTCTGTAGACTAAACATATTTTTTTGGGACGCTCACTCACTTTGAACTCAAGCGTAGTCCATACACACTACTTCTAGTAGCACTGGACTGAACTTTGCCTGTGCATCAGCTTTCCCTATTACCAGTGTCTCTCGCTATCAGGCGTATACACTTTGACTCCAGAGGGACTTGTAATTACGTCCCCAAGTCAAAAGCAAGAAGTCAACATTTTAGTCCAACTGACCAGTGTTGGGGTTGAACCTGTTACCTCGGCATTAGCACACCGGATGTTTAAGAACAAGAGCTCTTATCTATTCGGCCATGCTGACCTCCAACTAAACATATGTAGCATAACATTTAGCAAAACTGGCCTATTTAACTGATTCAGTGCCAATAATATATCACCATATGTGACCTCCCATGTGGACAGAAGGACGATGTATCGCCATACTTGGGTCATCATGTTATTTATTTTGTTTCGTGGTATCTTCCGCAGTTTCAGTGCTCAGTGAACATAAATTTACATTATAATACTTGTTCATTTGATTGTGTGCCATCATTATCATCCAGTGCCTTGCTGGCTGGTGTGGACGATCATGCCTCTCCACAAATGCGATCTCCGACGTCATGGATGAATTCGTGTGTTGACTTCCTTCCATGCCATGACACAAGACTGCCAAGAATCTTCTCACTCTGTCTTATTCTATCTTTCTTTCCACAAATCTTTCCAGTTGTCACAACATGTTCCAGTTTTTGTCTTCTCATAATGTGGCCACAAAAATGATGACTGCCTCTTTCTGATGTTTGTGATAAGTTGTCTTTGCGACTCTAGCTTCCCTCAAAATGTCCAGAATGCACATTATGACTGTCAAATTAATTTTCAGCATTCTTCTATAAAACCACATCTCCAAGGCTCCCAGGGATTTTTTCGCCTGTTTACTAATTGTCCAGGATTCGAGCCTTATGTTAAAACTGGTTCTATGTAACATGTAAGAATCATTTTCTAACTTTCAAGGACAATGACTTATTGCAAAGAACGTTCTTCATTTCAAAGAATACAGTTCTTGCTTGTCCTATTGCGTTCTTTATCTCAGTGATGCATCTTCCATCTGATGTTATCCATGTGCCTAGATATCTGAATTTCTGCACTTGCCCCAAAATAATGTGATTTACTTTAATTGCACATTTAGGCGTCGCCTCATTTTACCTAATTCATCACAGAGCCGGCCGTTATCAGTGTATATATGTGTAAATAAATATTTTTGTTTTTGTGTACATAATTTGCATTATGTATTTTCATACATTCACATAGTAACTGTATATGTATACACAGCATATTATTTTTAATCTCGTGGGATTTTCTTTTTGGACAAATTTTATCTTTGGGATGACAACCAATAAAATAAATATGTCAACATATATTTTTATCAGTGGGTAGGAATGACAGAAAGTGAGCAGTTTTGAATATCTAGGTTTACTGATAACAGACAATGGAAATGCAATGACATAAACCATACAAACAAACATTGCTCTGAAAAAAGCAAAAGCAATTAAAACCTCTGTGAATTAGAACAAATAGAACAACGATCTGGTATGCAATGCTTTCATCTAGAAACAATCATATTTCTTTAACAATCTGTACATATCATGAAGTACATGGGAGACCACCCTGGCCGTAAGACTCGTGCTGCCAATGAGTACACGGACCAGATTTTTGCAGCTCCAATTAGCCAGGTATGTTTGCATGTTTATTGGTTTTGTTGTTTATGCATGTGGAATAGGGATTAGAGACAGATTTAATTGGTGAATTAAGACTGATTTACTTGGTTATGAAGACATTTGAGGGCTATTCCAAAACCAACATCTGATTGGCTGGTAAAAATTTAAACAAAATGACAGTAGCATCTAAATACATAAAAAAGTTACATACATCACTGTATTATGTTTCCACAGTCACCACCTAAAAATGTTGATACATTGTGCAGGTCCTCATAGAACTTGTTTTTGACGTCATCTTCATTGGTCATGGTTGGTGCATAGACACTCACGATGGTTGCATGCTTCCTTCCGTTTAGCAAAGGTAACTTTATGGTCATAAGCCTGTCGTTTATAACCTTCGGAAATCCAGCTGGTTTGCCAACCAGGGCCAACTTAATGGCAAATTCCACACCCGACTGGCGTCTTTCCTCAATTTTCCTTCCATTCCAGAAGAATGTATAGCCGGCACCTACTTCACAGATTTTGGCCTTGTGCAAGTCGTGTCTCGCTCAAGGCTGCAATGTCGATGTTGTACCTGCCCAGCTCTCTCCCAATCTGTGCTGTTTGTCACTATGGGCCTGATGCGTCTCTATCAAGTAGGGTGCATACATTCCAAGTTCCGATTGTCAAGGGAATATGATAACCTAACCTCTCTGTGAACTAAATATTGGTTGACTTTTTGAATGAATTCATCTGTCACACATGAATGTTGTCCTTGTCCACCCTCATCATGCACATCTTTATGCCCATCTCTGAATTTCCTGCACCAATCCCTCACATAACTGTCATTCATATCGTTATCATTGAAAACATGACACAATCGACAATGAATCTCGGCCACATTGTTACCTTCAGCTTGAGGAAAACAAATCACACCATGAATTCCCAGTTTTTCTAGAACCTCTGTATTTGATTGTTTTTATTTCCATGAAATACAACATATTCTTCTGTATCCACATCTCCAGGACCTCTATTCGACTTTCTAAATGCTTACTTTAATATCTAGGACTTGGTACAGTAACCACTGACCAGATCTGATTGTGTTAAGGAGGATAGACATCATTGTGAGACATTATTTGGTAACTTCAGATCGAGCTTTAAAATGTGTGTTTTTTAAAAAACATAATAACACTTTGATATTTCTGGGAATAAATTGAGTTTGTTTTACTTTGTCCTCCAGGAAATACTGAGAGATGAGATTTACTGCCAAATAATGAAACAGCTGACTGATAATAGGAGCAGGTATGAGAGTGTGTTATTTTATGTGATGGTAGCGGTAAGTAGTTGATAGTTTATGAGATGGTAGTGGTAAGTAGTTCTTAGTTTATGTGATGGTAGTGGTAAGTAGTTGTTAGTTTATGTGATAGTAGTGGTAAGTACTGCTGTCCTTACAAATAAAAACAACAGTAGGAATTTGACAAGAACGTAACCTATCCACTCAACATGGCCAGGGAGTTTATCACACTTGCACTTAAACTTCCTGTGATTTCATGCTGGGTAGTGGGTTCATTCCACACACTGGTCAACTGGACTGTAACATTGGCTTCTTGTTCAGAAAGCAATAGCAAACTAATGAATGTAAACTTGCCTCAGAAATGAACCTGCGGTTGATTGCAATGTCCTATAAATGCACAGTGCTTTTGAAAATATTCATATATCTTGCACATATTATGCTGGAGACTCTTAACAACACTTATAAATAAAACAAAATTAGAACTCTAAGACTTCTCCATAAGATTAGAGAACATTTCAAGTTCATATGCAATTAGCATAGAAAGAAAATACAAGATACTGGTGAATAGCTGCACCAAACACAAGAAAACCAACATCAGAATAAATGGACAAATACTAGAAAAAGTGAGCATCTTTTCAAGACTGAATCATTTTTTGCAAAATCAACAATCAACACCAGCTTTCCGGCTTTCAAGATCAAACTATACAAGTCACTTGTGGTATTTGTGGTGAAAGTTGAACTTTAGGAAAAGTCTGCATGTAAGGTGTGGGGAGCACAAAATAAATGCTAATGTTAGAAGCAAAGTTAGTACTTATGCAAGACCACTCACAGGTGGTTAAATGTTGAAAGCTTAACCTAGCTCGAGCAGGTAACATCTCAGGACACCTTCTCAAAAGTAACACTTTGAGCAACAGTTAAGGCAAACCCCTAAAGCAATAGATGAGGCAAACCCTTTGAGCAATAATTGAGACCAACCCTTTGACCAAAAGTTTAGGCAAATCCTTTGAGCAACAGCTGAGGCAAACACTTTGAGCAACAATTGAGGCAAATACTTTGAGCAATAATTGAGGCAAACCATTTGAGCAATAATTGAGGCAAACCCCTTGACCAAAAGTTTAGGCAAACCCTTTGAGCCATAGTTGAGTTGAGGCAAATCCTTTTAGCAACAGTTGAGGCAAACTATTTGAACAATAATTGAGGCCAACCCCTTGAGCAACAGCTGAGGCAAACAGAAAAAAAGAAGGCATGAAGAATCCTGGACTGTTAATATTTAAACAGTGAACAAGATTAGTATTTCTACACTTGTGCTTGTAGTTGAAGACATGGTGCAGTGGAGGACTCTGATTACTGATGCTTCCATCCAGGCACCACAATGACCCACGTCTGGGCTTGCTGCTTGAGATGAGATGAAATAATAGTGGTAGCTCTTTAATATTACTCTGTGTTGTAACTGTTTTTAGTTTATGTTACTGTGCCTGTTGGAATTGCTTTTAGTTTATGTTATAGTTCTCAGTGTGTTGGAACTGTGTTAGTTTATGTTATACTTTTGAAGCACAATGAAACAAATAACCTTATGTCAAAATGGCAAGGTGCCAGTCAAGTCAATTTGGACCTTTTTTGTTTTTTTCTGCGTTTCCATCCTGTTTCAGGATATAGCGGTCAACACCAGCATCTTTCAGCTGTATGTTGATTCCTAGGCTACATTATGCTCATCAGCATGCCACGACTTTCTGAGCGACCGGCTCCATACTCTTATAAGTCGCTGGCGTGACTCAAACCACTTCTAATTCTCGTGCGCTCACGTCAACGACGATAGTATTCGGGGTTAACGGAGAAAGCTGCTAACCCCTCGACCAGGGAGCCGGCAATTTGGACCTTGCCTCACCTTAAATAAAATCACAGTTCTGTAAGTGTTTGGGAAATCTATGTGACTAGCCCATGATATTTGTAAGTATGATGCACGACTATGCAGTCACAAGAGAACATTACTTTCATTGTACACTTACGTGGGCCAGCATTGTCCTTGCATATCTAGCTTCATCAGTGTTTATCAAATGGGTTGATAACTTGGATATTTAGCCAATCAGCTGAAGAGCACACATCCACCTTTGAATATACATTTTAAGAAGAGTATTAAAGATTCATTGGACAGAAAGAAAAAAAAAACAGATCTATCCGACAGGAACAGAAATCTGGAAAAAGTCTCCTTATTGAAAAAATGTAAAGTTAACGAACTCCTTTAACATACCTTGAGACATATTGGCGTATGGTGCTTGCTCCATATTTGTATAAACAAATCGGCACTTGAGAGGTGTTGTGGTCAGTATGACGCCGTCAGCCTTTATTTCTCAAGACATCTCCTGGTACCCATTTTAGGCCGGGTGGACCTGAAAACCCGTCATTTAAAAATGTCCCCCTCTATGAGAATTCAAACCCATGAACACTGGGTAGGTAGCAAGTGTGCTAGCCACTGCACAGTCATAACTTCAAGATTGGAGATTAAGACAGACAAAAATGAGGACAATGAAATGTTTTTGTCGTAGAAAGACATGAATGGTTTGAAAAGATAACTTTGGAGGGAAGAGAAAAAGAAAACTGCATTGTAGATGTATTCTTGATGTGACAGATAATTTACACATGAAAGCAACAGAGACAGATATCTGGCTTATGAAAGAAAAGAGACAATTTGGAATGATGTTATGGGAATGAAATTATACACAGGTCACACCCCTGGATGATATGTTTATACAAAATATAATATTTTAAAATAACGTTTATATTTCCAGCGTGAGTGAAGAGAGGGGTTGGGAGCTGATGTGGCTGATAACAGGTTGTTTCCCACCAAGTTCACATCTGCTGTCGGAGCTGACCGCTTTTCTACGGACACGGTCGCATGTTGAAGTTGCCTCCGACTGTCTGAACCGGTTACAGAAGTGTCTCAGGTTTGTGTATCTCTAAGTGTAGACTTAGTTACTATGTGTTTTGAGTGTAGAACTGTGGTGAAATTTAGTCATTTGAGAAGAAACTATGACTTTTGTCATCAGCAATTGCTTGTTGTTATAGGGGTCATAGAATAACAAGGGCCAAAGTTTAACTATTTGTTACTTCTGGGCAAGTTTACATTCAGTAGCTTGCCATTGCATTCTGAATGACCGGCACTCACACCACTGTTCTAAAAATCAGCGCATGGTGGTCTGCATCCAAATCGCCAGAAGCTGTGTTTCGAACGTGGTATGCAGGATTGCGAATTGTGTCCATAACCCCTTCGCCGCAGAACCGGCAAAGTTTAAATTTTCCCAGTTGGTTGTCAAGTCTTATGGTTGCTTTAATTTGTTGAAAATTCCCAGTTCATTGTCAATTCTTATGGTTGCTTTTTGAAGCTACTATATGCTCTTTGTTATTCTCATATATTTACCTTAACAGTATTAAAAATCTGCAACATCCTAATTATTCATGTTTAACCTTATCAAATGCTAGTGTAGTGAATAAAGCACAAACATAGATCTCTGTTCTTTTCAGTCATTCTTTCTATTAATGTTGTAAAGATGCGTATGGCAGTTGTTTATTCTTTACTTTCTACTAGATCCACACTGTTCATCTCCAATTTTTGGTTTTATTTCTTATTCTTCTCATTTAAATATTCTCATTAGTATTTTAGCTAGACTCATTAAACTTATTGTTTGCTGTTTTCACAATCTGTGGCATCAGATTTCTTTGATAGAGCTATGAAAATAGATTAAGAGATCATCAGGTATATAACTGCTGTCATAAACAGTTCAATGCCAATAATCAGCATCTAGAAACATGTTTTCTTATTGTGTTTGCTGTATGTAAAGAGCAACAAAATAGAGCAAGCCATCTGTCTCCTTCAATGATAGCGTATGTGCCGTGTGTATGCTTGAGAGCAAGAGAGATGAGCGAGAGAGAGAGTGAGTGAGAGTTATAGAGAGAAAGAGAGAGAGAGAGTTGAGTTGCTGTGAGTTGGGGTATTTCCATATACTCTCACTTCCTCATCTTCAACAGTCAGCGAAGAGTCTCCAATATTAATGGGACCCATTGCAATCTGATTATGTGTCCGATCTGGCCTTTCCTCTGAGTATTGAGTGTACCATCAGATTTCTGTGCTCACTCCTTCCCGGATCATTCTCTCCAGGCCATGATGATTTATCTATCTCCCACACTGCCAATACCCAACCCAGCGGTGCAGACCCAGCCAATCTGTCTAGCTGCTCATTTCTCAAAACCCCAGCATGCCCTGGGGAAAGGTCAATAGAGCAACTTTACTTTTTGTGCCAATAACTCTTATAAATGATAATATAGACGGAGTGTCCATAAATAACCTAGTGATGTACATCTACACAGAGCTGGTGTTCGTAAATATCCACCACATCAAGTGGAGGTGGAGGCCATCCAACACCAGACAACACAGATCCTGCACAAAGTCTACTTCCCCAATGATGCAGATGAGGTGAGCAATTCTGGGAATAGTTAGCTAGTTAGTTTAGTTTAATGCAGTTTAGTTTAGTCAATGGATCAACATCACGGCACACAGGTGTAACCCATAAGTGCGCCGTTCTACTCCTAACTCAAGCCTGAGTCCTGAGAATCTCAGCTTAGTGCATGAACTCCATAGCATTGGCGAGAATCCTGAAATACTTTGGGTAGATTTTTAACTCAAAATTTTGCCCGGGTTTTGTCGTTAGGCTACTCTTTTTCGATTTCCAACCGCCAAAGGGATATTTTTATGTGTGCAGCAATATACACGGGCGTCCAATCTCACTACCCAGAGACCAGGGGAAAACTTGTTACTAGAAGTCAACGTGAAAAATTCTGGTCCTCACCGGGGCTTGAACCCGGGACCTTCAGCACTCAAGGCAGACACCATACCTTGAGACCACTCAGCCCCTTAGTTAGTTAGTTAGTCATCAGATTATCCTCACTACACATCGGACCATTCAGTCCATAAGTGCAGTATCTCTCCAAGCATGTAGCAGTCAATGATACCCATGCTGTATTTGTTTATTACTCTTCTTTGATCTGCTGCATGGTGTTCCTGTTTGACTTCACCCCTTTTCACTTGATGTTCTTGCAGTCTGGTCAAGGTTGCAGATTCACTGTTTGTCTCTTGATTCGTTTAATCTATGGCAATACCTCCGAAGCCGGATTGGGTTCGCTTGATGGCGAGGGACACTGGTAATAGGGAAAGTTAATCCAAACGTAAAAATCAGTCCAGTTATACTAAAAGTAGTGTATATGGACTACGCTTGAGTTCAAAGAGGGCAAGCGCAAACAACAAATCTAAGGCAATAATATTGTGAAATCTCTGATGAACTGCTAATATTGTATTAAAAGAGGAGACAAAAACACACAAAAAGCTGTATTGGTCAGCTTTATTAAGAAATAAACATAAACAAAGTAAAATGTTTTGGCTAAATAAACTTTATGACTAAAACGGGGTCTCTAGCAAAGTGGTCAAGCTATCTGCCTTATGCCCTGATAGTCATGAGTTTGTTTCTAGACCACACCATTCAGATTATGAGTTCAATTGTTCTGTAGACAACATTGCTGAAACTACAGAGTTTTGTGCTTATGCGGAGCTCTCGGCAGATGGCTTTCCACTCTGCAGGGAAACATCAAGCCACAGGGGGTCAAATGTGGTGTAGTTAGCTCAGTACTTTCAGTTAACCCTTTATTATCAAATGTAATCTCGGAGGTCAGCATGGCCGAATGGCCCATTCTCAAACATCCGGTGTGCTGATGCTGAGGTAGGGGGTTCAACTCCTACATCGGTCAGTTGGACTAAAATGTTGACCTCTTGTCCTTGACTTGGAGACATAAATTACAAGTACCTCTGAAGTTGGAGTGGGGTTGCCTGTTGGCTAGGGAAAGGGTTATAGGGAAAGCTAGTCCACCCGCAAAATTCAGTCCACTACTACTAGAAGTAGCATGTATGGACTACGCTTGAGTTTAAAGCTAGTGAGCGCCAAAAAAAAATAATCTCATAGATACCTTAGGCAGGAGCTCAATACTGTAAGCTCTCTATCTCTTATTTTAATTCTGTGGCCCTATTATTTGCTGATAAAGGTTATTAATAACAATAACTGATTCAGAGCCAAAGGATGTTATATCACCAAATGTGACCCCAAATTTTGACAGAAGTACAATATATCGCCATACTAGTGTCATCATGTTATTTGGTTTGCTTCACAATATCTTCCGCAATGTCAATGCTGAGTGAATGGCAATTTGCATTATAATACGTGTTCATTTGGTCGTGTACCATGTTAGGTCCAAACCTGCTTTGTCATTTGGCATTGAATCAGTTAATTATATCTTATCTGTTGTTATTTTGCCGGTGAAACTTTCCTTCAGGACATTAGGTTAATATGCCCGTAATTCTTACCAGCCCAGCCCTAGTTGTAGCCATCCTGTATGTGTTGTGTGGAATTATTGCCTGGTTATATCTTAATGTCCCTCTCCAAAGATGTCAGGTTCCTGTAGTGGACTTGCACACCCTACTATTTTCTGAGCTAAGAAAGGTACAGGGAAACTGCAACATAGCCCCCTTGGAGACTGGACTTTGGTACATGTCAGAAATATATGCATGCACATGAAAATATTTATTGTATATAATTTTATATAAATGTTGTATTATTAACTTCTTCTATGAAATGAGTACAGTTGAAATCTTTTATTAATAGCTTTCAATATTTCAAATTACATGTCCCATATATCTTTTCTGCATACCAATTTTAGGTATATATTGCTTAACCTTTAATGGCATCTCTGTGGCGCTGTCCATCCACAAGTTTTCATCTGAGGGTATAAAATACTTTTGTTATCTAGATCAAGGCCTTATGTGAATGAGCGATCAAAATTTGTATATAAATCCTAAAAATTAGGATCCGTATTTTATTACATGGTATGTCAAAGCCATTTTGTATGACTCTTTTAGGGACAGATATTAGTATCTATGGAAGTCAAGGAAAGATAACTGTTTTTGTTAAGTTTTAATATATAAGCCTTATATACTTTGTTGGAACATATGCCATCAGCCAACTCATGTCATGCTGTCATATCAGAACAACAACAACTTTTGTGTCAACACATTCTCTATGAAACAGCTTAGTATGTTAATTGCTTACTCCATACAGTGCGTAGTATTTTGAAGAAAACAGGAGTATTTGGTCATTAAGGAGTAACTTATCAATATTTAGTGATTTGTTTTCTTTAGAATGAATCTAGAAAAGAAATGGAGTCAACATATTATGCATATTTTGTGCTACAATTTCCTCCAGGAAAGTTAATGTTATGTGTAGCAAAAACAACATGTGTAATACAATAATTTTCTGCGTGCTTTCATTTGCTGTGGGTTTGCCCAGTTCTGTGATATTGATTCTTCTTTGAGAATTAACCGTGTTTTCATGGTATTTTGTCTTACAAAGGGCTTTGAAGTAGAGTCCAGTACCAGAGCTAAGGATTTCTGCCAGAACATAGCCAAAAAGTTGGGTTTACATTCTGCAGAAGGATTCAGTTTGTTTGTGAAGATTTCTGACAAAGGTAAAGTTTTGTTTCTATCAGATCGCAGAAAGCTGTGTCTCCTCCATAAATTTCACTTAAAATTTACACAGCACAGAATTATGGACACCAGTGTTATAAACCAGCATGCAGCTTTGATTGTAACCATGTCTCTTCCATTTTTGTTTTTCATGGGAGAACATGTTTGATGTGCATTTTTTTGGGGTCCATTGCGATTCTGTGATGTCATCTGTCCATCTATTTCTTGGTATTTCTCTTGTTCTGTAATCAGATTGTCATCCAGTGTTCATACATGGTTCTTAACTTTATTTTTCAGTCAAATAATGACTATGAAAAATTAGAAGTGCATTAATTTCTAAGAGGCTAAATACACAAAGGAAGTGATCATGGGGAAGCCAGAGTTCCTTATATACTGGGACCAATTGTAAAATGTCAGAGAACACATTACGTAATGGTTGGGATTTATAAAGAGTTTAAAAGGCAAGAAGATTTACTCCATTGCAGGGAGTTTTATCCCATCTGACTCAGTCTCTTTCTGCAGGGTGTCCTGCTGATAGTGTCGCACTAAGCACAATCTCCATAGCTCCAGGATGACCCTCAGGAGTCTCTGACAAAATTGCATCTGTGAACCGAATGATGTAGCCCAGAATCAAATCCACAACCTTCAGAGCATGAACACACAGCAACATAGCAACTTCACCACAGAGACACTATGCATGGTATGTTGAGTTGAGCTAAGAACTGACATTCCCATATGTGTTCTGTCCCCTTGCTCAGCAGCCAGTGAAGAGTCACACTACTAAATGTTCCCACAGCTATCTTATTGAAAGTTCGCCTTGTTTTCCATCTCAGTTTTGAGATTCTTCCAGAACCCCTGCCGATCACCCGCAATCTCATTCTTTCCACATATGGGTTCTCAATCTGTTCCTCTCCACCTGGTCCCAAAGGCGCACAACCACCTCTCCCTTGTCCATAGGTAATCTACCACCAAGAGGTGCATTCCCTGCCAGCCTATCAGACTGTTCATTCCCCCACAACCCCGCATGGCCAGGGCAAAATATCCATACAATTCTCATAGTCTGTGATCTCTGAAGCAAGGATAGCCATTCCACACAAAACATTCCTTTCTCCACCTTACTAAGCATACTCCTTGAATCCGTAATGAATACATGTGTGTTGTAGTAGTCTCCTCTAACAAACGGAATGCTGCTGTTAACTGCTTCCACCTCCATTCTCATGCTGGAGGTCATAGTTTCATATGCCAGACTTCTTTTTAATGACGAAGGAAAAGTGAACAAACTTTATTTTCAAGGGGTTTAAGAGGAAGAGCCAATCACACATCACACATTTCTGCAGACAAAAATGACAATTGGGTGGAACTGCGGTAAAACTGTGAAAATGTAAACAATATAAAATGACACAAAGTAGTGCAGCTTTACATAACAGAATTACGACACATACAGGACGTTGTGGCGATTAGCCTTCATCAGCAAACAAACACATTCACAAAACACAACATATAGTCAAGTAGATCTCCTATGACTACATCAGAATGTGACGACAGGACGAGAAGAGCAAAAAAGATGAAAAAATGAAAGAAATGAAGAGAAAATGAAAAAAAATGTGTGATGGTGGGAAGGAATGAAATGGACTGAGCGGTGAACGATGGAAGATAAGAGGTGGATGGTAATGGAGTATCGATGGAAGATAAGAGGTGGATCTAAATAAAAATAGAAAAGATAGCTGCTAACAGCTAAGATTAAGTGAATAAATCTAACATCCAGATATTAACATATAACGATTAACAGAAGTAGTTAGTACACTTAGTTGCAGTTGTAAACATAATAAAAATATGAATAAAATTGTTTGGAACTGCGGTAAAGCTGTAAAATGTAAATAATATAAAATGACACAAAGTAGTGCAGCTTTACATAACAGAATTACGACACTTACAGGACGTTGTGACGATTAGCCTTCATCAGCAAACAAACACATTCGCAAAACACACCATATAGTCAAGGAGATCTCCTATGACTACATCAAAACGTGACGACAGGATGAGAAGAACAAAAAGATGAAAAAATTTAAGCAATGAAGAGAAAATGAAAAAAAATATGTGATGGTGGGAAGGAATGAAATGGACAGGGAGGTGAACGATGGATACTGTTTATGATCTGTTCAAGCTAAGTATTCTTGTTTTCTGGTTTTATACAAAGTTAACTCATTCTGTCCAAGGCAGTAATAACCATCTGGGTCTGAAGGAGTTCGTGAAATTATTGTTCGAAGTTAAAGCAGTATGAAGAACAATTGAGACAGAATGGGTTTAAAATAAAGTAAAAAATGTGATTACATGCCTTGAGGTGTATTGATGTATATTGCTAGCCCCATATTGTTTTTAGACAAATCAGCATTCGATGGCTGATGTAGTCAATATCAAACCAGCTGTCTTTGTTTCTCATAATATTTATTCTTTGATGGGAATTCGAACATATGACCACCAGGCTGGAAGGCAAGTGTGCTAGCTACTGCACCATCATGCCTCTCAGAATGGGTTTAAGTCATAACAGAATTACAAAACCTGTTTAGCACTACTCATGCCTTGTCAAAATCATGCATTTGTAAAACTCAATCATTGATTAAACACACACATTTGTAAAACCTACAATTGTTTGAATAAGAATGCATTTGTTGACAACTGTGGGTGTCTTTTTATTATACAGTAATAAGTGTCCCAGAAGGAGATTTCTTCTTTGACTTTGTTCGGCATCTCACAGACTGGATACGTAAAGCCAGGCCAACAAAAGAAGGTAGGAGTCAGAGATTCATGTAGTTTTCATGTGTTTTCTCTGATAATCATAATACTGTTTCTTTTAAACATGAAGCCACAAACAGTATATTGCATGATTTATTGCCTGGCATATTTCGCTGCATCTTGTCAGGTGCATACTGCAAAGTTATATATCATATGAAGTGAATAAATGAATAATACTTCAGCTGAAACAGTTAAAACACAGTTACAGGTATTGTTCGAATGTGGAACTCTGTTATCCTCACAGTAATTTCAAATTTAGAACAGACTCTTTCTGTTTTCACAAAACCAGCTGGAACCGCTTGATTGTGCTAATGCCTCACTATAATTGAGCAACAATTTAGTGGTTGTCGAATACAGAACACAAACCTCTCGCCAACCCAACCTCACTCCAATTGACACCGAGATTCAGCAAAATATGCCAGGCAATAAATTATGCAACATATTGTTTGTGGCTTCTGTGTTTAAATTCACCATGGGAATACATTGTTCCTTTTGCTGGGTAAGCTGAGTTTGTGACTTCTGTATCTGAATATGAAGGGGACAAATGCATTCAAAGAGTGATCAGAAAACTGTTAGAGATAGAATAAGTTCATGTAATGAAGCTCTGAAAGTATTGAAGTAGGAGTCTGAAGCAAAGATTTATGCAACAGGAAACAGCATGGTAAACATGCTATCAGATTGAGAAATAAGGGGTCATTGTGGCCCAGAGCCAACTCAAGCTGAGAGGGGTTGTTGTGGCTGAGAGGTCATGGTGTCCAACTCAAGCTCAGAATGGTTCAAATCCAGCATTACAAGAACCATGGGTTTCAAATGATATCACAAAACCCCCTGATCTCTTGGGTAGTTTTGACTGATACCAAGCATTTTCAGATATGGGTAGAAACAGGAGGACCCCATTTAGAGATCATAAAGAGTAGACTTGCAAGACAACTGCTCTGGAAAACTTGTTAAGGAAAAAAACTTGCCATGTGTCAGTTGCCTTGGATGGAATATACCAGACAAAGTAAATCATACACAAATGCATACTAAAGTCAGACATCCTGATCTCCGAGTTAGGGAGATGCAAACCTAGGTGTAACGCTCTTCCATCAAAAGAAAAAGAAATTAGTAAATGCCACCAAGAATAATGCAACACTGACAATTTGTAACAATATCAGCAGCGAACATACACCATCATCATCATGTGCCCTGCACTGGGTACCAGTTGCAATCTGATATGTGTCCAGCTGGCCTTTCCTCAGAGTTCTGAGTGTCGGCCAGATCCTCTGGTCACTCCCTGCAGCACCATTCTCTCCAGGCCATGATGGTGTATCTGTTCTTCTAAACTATATATATGATCCTAAAGGGCTATGACCACATCTGCCTTATCGCATACCAATATCCCATCCAGCGGTGCAGACCAAACCCACTCATTTCCCATTACACCAGCACCCACTGGGAAGAGATCCAAATGATGCTCTTTATCTTTGATTTTGTAACTGAAGCTTGCCACTCTGCATGAAGCTATGTATTTCTTTCATATGTAACTTATTTTACTCCCCCTGGATATTGGGCGGGCATTGTTGACAATGAAATACCTGAAATCCGTGGAGATCACGGAAAACCTGGGCCAAATCTCAGCATATTGTGTGCTGTGAGTCATGACCAGGTCATATACTAATTTTCCTCTCCACAGATGTGAAGTTCCAAAACTTGTCTTGCACACCCCGCTGGTTTCTGTGACTGGAGAGGGGGTGGAGAGCTCTGCAAAATGTTCCACGGAGATGGTGCTTTGGTACTGGCTTCACAGGATAGTCTCCACACCAAAATCACTCTTGACTCACTTCGATAGATGTAAGTTCTACCGCTGGGCTGAAACGATCTGAACAGAAATGCATCAGACTTTATAGTTAAAAGTGACCTTCTAGAGAATTCATCAGCCAGCCAACCAACCAACCAATGAAACAGCCTGCTAACCAGCCAACAAACTAAAATTCAGAGACCAAACACCTTTTAGCGCTGAATGTTTGTACTACGCTCGCCATATCAGAACCTCACATTGTGCCAGTGGTTTTGGGCAGAGGAGCGCAATTGAGAGGGTACAAGTTTGATCCTAGTGTGAGGAAATGCAACCTAAAGACTAAATATCTTGGCAGGGCAGACCAGGCCCTAAGCCTTGGTTGGCAACTGGTCTAGGATTGAAGCTCCAACAGGACAGTTACAGCATGCTTGTCTGATCCGGCAGCTCCTGCAGCTTGTCTTGTTCCAGGTGTATTGGTGTTACCTTTCGTCTGGAATAAATCATGCAGGCCAAGAAAGAGAAAGAGAAAGAGATCATGCTGCATGGGCAACACATGGTCTCTACAATTCAGCCCAGGTCTTGTGCTATAGAGAAGTATGACTCCATCCCAGGTTCCTGCCATAGGTTGTAGTTGTGTCTTTTTCTAAGCACAGTGGAACAAACTATTGTCTGTCATGACAGCAAGTTGCCAGTGATTGAGTGTTTCTTAATATTTATGTTACATTTCAGGTGCTGCACCATCATTTACTTACCAAGTTTTCTTCATGAAAAAATTGTGGACCAACACAATTCCAGGAAAGGATATCCAGGCAGATACCATCTTTCATTACCATCAGGTAACAATGTTAGGCAGTTGGTGACAGCAACAAATGGTGTTCCACTACAATTAGATAACAATGTCAATGTTAGACATTTGGTTACAGCAACAAATGGTGTTCCACTATGGTCAGGTAACTTGTTACATTAAACAGTTTCTAACAGAGACAAACATCTACACGCATTTATTTGATATTCTCAATGAGTTCTCAATTAAAACAACATACATCCAAAAATTAAATTTAATAGACAAGAAGAAGAAGGCTAAAAGGAAATAGATTCCTCTATTACTAGAAGTGAGGATAATTTCAGAGCACATACTGCCCCTGGAGTGTGATCTGTTAGATGAAGAAGCAGTTTAAAGAACAAATTAAAAAAAAACAAAACAACAACATCAATTGAATGGACAGATTTTACAAGTCAAAAAGTTTATCATCTTTTGGTCATTAAACAGCAGACTATCGAGAATCTAAATCAGAAGTCAAGATAAGAATCTGAATGCCAAAGTTGTATTCAACAACATGCAAAATATCTATCAACAAACAACTGTCTAACTGGTTATAACTGGGTGTTTTCATGTATTATGTTTACCCCTTTGTTATGTGGTGTAGAGTCATGGGCTGTGAACAAACAGTTGTGCTAAAAATGGAATTAATGCCATTGAATTTGAGGAATGCAAAAATGGATATTAAAACCTATCTTAGTGCCAGCTCTCTCTCTGTCTCTCTCTCTGTCTCTCTGTCTCTCTCTCTCTCTCTCTCTCTCTCTCTCTCTCTCTCTCTCTCTCTCTCTCTCTCTCTCTCTCTCTCTCTCTCTCTCTCTCTCTCTCTCTCTCTCTCTCTCTTCATCCCCCTCCCTTTCATGAAACCATTTCCTCTGTCACTGCTTCCTGCAAATACTATGATATCCAACTTGGCCAAAGTAATTCAGCCTCCGAGAAATTATGATGTCCATGAGGCAGCCTCCTTCGATACCCAGATTCCATAGAGTACCAACATTTTCCCTTGTCTCCGACACTCCAAGAACCTTATTAACATTTCAGTAGAGAGGAAGAGAAAGAAAATGGCTTAAATGGGAAGATAACATCAAGAGATGGGCTGGAAAAAGGAGCAGTTGTTTTAACATTTGAAAGATACTAGTATCAGATATTTTAATATTTTAAAGATACCATTAGTATATATTTTTTACATTTTAAAAATAACTACAGTATATATTTTTTAACATTTTAAAGATACCAGTAGTAGATATTTTATCATTTTAAAGGTACCAATACCAGATGTTTTGAAGGTATCAGTATTAGATGTTTTGAAGATACCAATATTAGATATTTTAATATTTTAAAGATACAAATAGTATATATTTTTTAACATTTTAAATATGCCAATTTCAGAAAGCAATGGCAAACTACTGAACGTAAATTTGCCAAGAGATCACAAACAGCCAAAATATTCTGGGGTTGATTGTAAAGGATACGCAATACACTAACTAAATATGTCAATAGCACATATGTTCACATTTTAAAGGTACCATTAGCAGCTATTATTTTATTTTAAAAATATTAGTAGTATATATTTTTAACATCTTAAAGGTACAAACAGGAATGTTTTAACATTTTAAAACAACTGTGGCAGACGCTAAGATTAAAATACATAAGAAGCAGGCTAAAATTGTGTGTGTGCGTGCGTGTGTGTTCAAATGGAGGCAGCTTATTTTGGTCATACTAACTTTGTACTTACATATTTTGGATTTTTAGGAGTTGCCCAAGTACCTCCGAGGTTACCACAGGTGCAGTAAGGAGGAAGCTGCACAGCTGGCAGCACTCATCTACAGGGTCATGTTTGGAGATGATAAAAATAACCTGAGCAAAATACCGTAAGATGAAATGTGGTCATTTGTGTTAATAAGCTTCAACAGAATTATATGTTAGAACTTTTACAAAATTAGCTCTTAGTAACCATGCATTTAACGACTAATCCACAGTCTGTTGCTGTTATGCAGAAATAGTAACATCACACTGATGATAGGTGTTCAGATGCTCGTAACAAAATCTGTTCGTGCTTCTTAATGTATATAAAAATGTTTAGAACCATTCATAGTGAATTGGGACATAATATTTAGTACTTTGGCATTTTGGTTAGTTTATTATAGAGAAAATGCTTCCCTGCCACTATCATCATTATCAAACATGTTGGTGCTTTATGTATATAAACATGTTTATAACTGTTCATAATGAATTGGGACATATAATATTTAATACTGAGGTCAGCATGGCCGAATGGATAAGAATGCATGTTCTTAAACATCCGGTGAGATGAAGCTGAGGTAAGGGGTTTAACCCCTACACCAGACATTTGGACTAACATGTTGACTTCTCGTCCTTCACTTGGGAACGTAAATCACAAGTATCGCTGAAGTCGGTGTGGGTTTGCCTGATGGTGAGGGACACTGGTAATAGGAAAAGCTAATCCACTTGCAAAATTCAGTCTAGTGCTACTAGAAGTAGAGTTGAAAGCGAGCGAGCAAGCACAAGAAACACATTGTATACTTTGGCATTCTGTTAGTTTATTATAGAGAAAATTCTTTCCTGCCGCTATCATCATTATCAAATCTGTTGGTGCTTTATGTATATAAACATGTTTTTAACTGTTTATAGTCAGTTGTGACATTATTTAAAACTGGTATTTTGGTCAGTTTATTATAGAGACAGTTCTTCCCTGCCACTATCATCATTGTCAAATATTCAGCCCTAAGGCTTGTCATGAAGGTTGTTAATCAATTCATTCCATAGTTGTCTGTCTAGTGTGTCTCTCTTTAATTCTAGATGTTTCTGCATATATTGATCTGTGACAGTTTTATATATACGTTTTTCTTGGTCTATACTTTCCTCTTGTTGTCAGTATTTTGCCTTTCGGTACTCTTTTTTTAAAAAGCATTTCTTCATGTTTCAGGAAATGACAATGTCATGCCAATCTTCGTTAACCATTAAGTCATAAGTGCTCAGATCCCCTCCTCAGTAAATCCCTCAGTGTGTAGAGGCTCATGATGCCAATTCTGTTTTGGTTGATTAATCTTCTTTGGCTTTCTGCATAATGTTCTTGATTGGCCACACCTCTTTGTACTTGCTGGTTTCGCAGTCTGACCATGGATGTAGATTCACTGTTATCACTTGGTTCTCACAAACGATTTACTTCTTGTTGAGCATTCAGAATATCAGCCTGGTCCATGGCTCGTCCACCCTCCACAAATAAAATGTGTTTAGTGTATCAACAGGATTGTGGAATAATTATTATGTTGGAAAGTACTATGCAAGAGAGACAAATGAAGATGGAGAGGAACATGTAGTAAACTGGAGGTCAGCATGGCCAAATAGATAAGAACGCTCTGTCTTAAAATTCTGGTGTGCTCATGGCAAGGTAGTGGATTCAACCCCTACACCGGTCAGTTGAACTAAAATGTTGACTTTTTATCCTTGCTTGACTTGGGTACATAAACTACAAGTGCCTCAGAAGTCAGAGTGGGTTCACCTGATGGCGTGGGACACTAGTAAAAGCAAAAAGCTAATCCACATGCAAAATTCAGTCCAGTGCACTAGAAGTAGTAGCAAGTGTATGGAGTGCGCTTGAGCTCAAAGCGAGCAAGTGAACGAACGAATGAGAAAAAAATGTGTTCAATGTAAACAGCTGGGAAACAAATAATATAATAATTGCATCAACTTCATCAAAATGTCCAATAACAGAGGGGATTTGGGGATACCTGGTCCAGACAGGTGCCTGAACAGGAAGAAGAAAGTTCATATAAAGAAGGAAAACGATACTTGGTGAGATGGGAAAGTTACAGTTCTCTGGCCATATAACGAGAGATTAGTTAGTTAGTTAGTCGCAATTCCAACTTCACAGCAACGGGTCGTCCCCATTATGCTCCGTTCCTGTTCCAGTGAATATCACATAAAACGCTCCCCACTGCCCAATGTGAAAAGTGGAAAAGACAGGAGTCTCGACAAACAACAGCCCGCACAGATACACTGCATAATGCCGCCAGTCCCCCACGAAACACCCTGTTCATCTCTGATGGAATCGGCAGTCATTTTCCTATCTGAATGTTTCCTAGATGTTCACCCACACAGTCCACGAAAATACAGTTCATCGCTGATGGCAGTGGCAGTCAACCAGAAGCCCAGCAGCCACGCATTTCTGCATAAGGCAAAAACCGGTCAACTCTGGGACATAGCCACCTGCCATCACTCCGAACATGCAGTCACGTTCCAAAAAACCTCAGGCAGATTCAAAAGCATTTCACATGAAACTCAGAGCTCACAGTGTTGCGCCACGCACTCACTCAGTAGCAGGGCGACGGAACCATCAAGCCTCCTTAGTCGCCTCTTACGACATGTGTGGTAGGCTACAGTGTTGCTATTCTTTGTTTCCCTTATGGGCCCCGGCAACACACGGGAGATATAACGAGAGAGTTTCTTGTTAAAGAACATACTGCAGGACAAAGTTGGGGAAGACAATTTTACATTTGGGTTTACCATATCAAGAGATGGGCTGGAAGCAGCTTGTAAGAGTACACAGTAAAGATACAGGACAGAATATATCTTATGGATAATTATGATAATGATCCTGTGGATAACGATGATAATGATCCTATGGATAATATTGATAATTATCCACTGGATAATGATGATAATGATATTGTGGATAGTGATGATAATAGTCCTGTGGACAATGATGCTACTGAGCATCTAGGTAATGATGATAATCATCCTGTGGATAATAATAATTTTCCTCTGGGAAATGATGATAATTATCCTATGGGTAGTGATGATAATGATCCTTGATTAGGTAACAGTTTTTGGTTGATTGTCTTGGTAATGCTGGTTACAGTGACAAGTTGGGAATTGTTTGTTTTGCTTATCACTGTCTGTCTGTGATGCAGGGAAATGTTGAATCGTCTGATTCCAAGTGATTTAGTGAGGGCTCTGTCAGCAGATGAGTGGAAAAGGGTAAGGACATTTCATTTCTTTTCTGAACATCATAGTAAATCCTCTTTGTAAGCTAGGGATTATCTACATCATTTTCTACCACTCCTCTCTGTTATAACCTTTGTCTTTCCTTCTTATATTATTTCTTGTTTACTTCACATTTCTTCACCTCTTCCTTCATCTATTTTATCTTCTTATCCTCCACTTCTTCATTCTTTTTCTTCTCTTTTTTCTGATCTTTCTTTTCTTCCTATTTCTGATATCTATCTTCCTCTCCATGTTTCTTCTCCTTCTTCTTCTTCTGTTTCTTTTAATTCTTCTATTCCTAGTTCTCAATCATCTTTTTTCTTTCAATCCATAGAGCATTCCTCTGCATACTTTAGTGCTTCATATTAATCCACAATGTTAAACTTCTAAAACATATGTATCTCTCAAATTTTTTATTTATTGTTAAAGATTAACAGTTAATTATTTCCATAGTTTTCAAAAGTATATTAACATTAAAGGTGGTAACAAACGAGATATTTAAAATGTATAAGCAGATCATGTGTCATTGTCTATTTCACAAACACTGGAGAAGAAAATTGAGGCTTTAAAGCTGAAATGTTATTTTAAAATTCTTCCAATATCACAAATCAAGAAGAAGAAAGATTCTGACACTCTACAGAATTTGAATGAATTGAACATGGAAGAAATCTGGCTCACAAAAACAGCATCATGTCTTGGCAACTGAAACACTTTAGCCATATGAAATGATTTGAAAAACACAATGTTGAAAGAATAAGAAACAGAGGTTGGCCACACAAGACATTGAATACACCTTGGACATAAAAAAATGCATGAGATGAGGGAACTGGCAAAAGTCAAGAATCCTTTCAATTGGCCACGATGAGAGCGACATTCTGCTATATGATTATGATGAACCAGGGTGAAATGAAACAAAAAGTTCAGCAGATGTTATCTCTTCTCGATGCAAGTAAATCTCTGCCTCAAATATTTGGTCTTTAACAGTTGAAATTGTATAACAGTATTTCACACATATTCTAGAAGTTTCTTCATTAAACAAACTAACGTTATTAGTCATTTAACTTAATTTGTAATTATATCTCTTCCAGTCCATTATTACTGCCTATAATAGAGATGCTGGGAAAAGCTCGGCCGAAGCCAAGGTCGGCTTCCTTAAGATTATCTACAACTGGCCAACATTTGGGTCAGCATTTTTTGACGTCAAGGTAACATTTCTGCATGGTTGGTTGGTTGATTGGTTGGTTGGTGAATGCTGTGGAAGACTGAGTTTTAACTTCCAATGCATTGGTATTAGGTCCTTTGAACCATGAAAAGGGCTTGCATCAATTGCAGTGATTGTGGTCTAAAATCTCTTCTACCGAAGTACCGTCATCACAGGGACTTGTTGCAGAGCTCTCCTTCTCTTTTCCAAACTCAGCAATGAATGGGATGTTCTGCAGAGCTCTTTATCCCTTTTCCAAACTCAGTAATGAATGGGATGTTCTACAGAGCTCTCTATCCCTTTTCCGAACTCAGTAATGAATGGGATGTTCTGCAGAGCGTTCTAACCCTTTTCCAAACTCAGTAATGAATGGGATGTTCTACAGAGCTCTATATCCCTTTTCTAAGCTCAGCAATGAATGGGATGTCCTGCAGAGCTCTCCTTCCCTTTTCCATGCTCAGCAATGAATGGGATGTGCTGCAGAGCTCTCCTTCCCTTTTCCATGCTCAGTAATGAATGGGATGTCCTGCAGAGCTCTCCTTCCCTTTTCCAAGCTCAGCAATGAATGGGATGTCCTGCAGAGCTCTCCTTCCCTTTTCCATGCTCAGTAATGAATGGGATGTGCTGCAGAGCTCTTCTTCCCTTTTCCAAGCTCAGCAATGAATGGGATGTGTAACAACTGTTCTCCCAACCTTGTATCGAAGTGCCTAGATAATCTTCTTGCAGAGCTCTCCTTCCCTTTCTCAAGCTCAGTAACAAAGGGATGTGCTGCAGAGCTTTTGTTCCCTTTTCCAAGCTCAGTAATGAATGGGATGTGTAACAACTGTTCTCCCAACCTTGCACCAAAGTGCCATCTCTAGATAATCTTGTTTCAGAGTTCTCCTTCCCTTTCTCAAGCTCAGTAACAAAGGGATGTGCTGCAGAGCTTTTGTTCCCTTTTTCAAGCTCAGTAATGAATGGGATGTGCAAGACCTGTACGTAAACATCACGTCGTAGAGAGACATATTAGCATGTCACCAGGTCATGGTTCAGCGCAGTACGCACAGACTGGCTGAGTTTAGGCCAAGGCTGGTCATGATTCCTCCACATGTTTTAGGAATGTCAACAGACTCCAGTCTAATGCTCAGGGGGACAATGTTTCTGTATAAGTAGGATACATCTGATGTCATGTATTGATCTCTTTCTTGATCATCTTCTACCTCTATAACCATGTCTACTTTCCTGATAATGAAAGCTTAATGGTTGTTCTCTCTCTCTCTCTCTCTCTCTCTCTCTCTCTCTCTCTCTCTCTCTCTCTCTCTCTCTCTCTCTCTCTCTCTCTCTCTCTCTCTCTCTCCTCTCTCTCTCTCTCTCTCTCTCTCCCCCCCCCCCCCCACACACACACACACACACACACACACACCCACCCACCCACCCACCCACCCACCCACCCACCCACCCACACACACACACACACACACACACACACACACACACACACACACACACACACACACCAACCATCTCATCTCATCTCATCTCATCATGTTCCTCTTGAACCTTGCAGTGTCGACGTGAAGTATAAACAGAGGGAGAGTGCACGCTTATGGACTTCATGTATCGATATTCCCATGGACTCTGTTATTCCCTGCGTCCATCGTTTATGTGGTCGACCTTTTCCTCTGCTTCCCTCTGGTCTGTACATCATAAATATATATAAAGTATGTAAGAATTCATACTGGTCCTGGCAGTTCTTGGATGTACTGGATCCCAGGGATAGTGCACACAAGTCCGAGTCAAGTTCTTAGATGTACTGGATCCCAGGGACAGCACATACAAGTGTGAGTTGAGTTCTTGGACGTACTGGATCCCAGGGGCAGTGCACACAAGTCCGAGTCGAGTTCTTGGATTACTCCAAAAGATCAATTATTTGCAATGTGAAAGGACCAGTTCTTGAGGGTGACAACCTGACACTTTTGGAGTCTGAAAGAGAAGCTATATGATTCATATAACGATATCATCTTGGATTCAACAACTGAAGGCAGTCTTGAACTGTATGGGATAATTCCTTTTGTGCACTGTGTGTTACTGAACACATTAAACATGCATTGTCATTGAAAAAAATGAATCATAGGAGGTCTGCTTAAGTTAGAAGCTAAAGTTGCACCTTAAGCCATTCATCTCCACTGAGAATGTTGTGCTCACTTATAAACTAGTCTTTTTTATGCTGTTTGGATTACCTTCTTCAAATCCCATTTTCAGGTTTCTTTTTTTTTTTATCTGTTTTTGTTGTTTTTCTTGTTGATAGATGAAGACCTATATTTGTGTGTGTTTTTCCTTTAATCGTATTTTGTGTATGTTTGGTCTGTATTCTATTCATATTTTGTGTATATTTGGTCTCTAGTTTATAAACTGATTGTAAATTATATATGTGCAAGTAGAAAGTTACTAAAAAGAAAACCTGAAAAAAAGAAACATGAACACATGTTTATTGTAATATCTGAACACAGCAAACTACAGAGCCAAACTACCCGGAGAATTTACTGATAGCCATCAACAAGAATGGCGTGAGCCTCATTCACCCACAGACTAAGGTAATTCACGTGTGCTAACTTAACAAAAGTTGTGACTGTAGACATGACAAGTATGGAACTGTGGTCATTTGAACACAGAAGTCACAAACAATAAGTTATATAATGTTTTACCTGGCATATTTTGTTGCATTTTGTTAAGTGCATATAGCAGCAGAGTTATATATGGCAAAAGTGAATAAATGAATAATTTTTTTTTATAATGTTGCATATCCCTTACAGGACGTTGCAGTCAACATCTGCATTTTTCAGCTGCTGTTGATGTACTAGGCAAGATTACGCTCAGTAGTTTGCTTATCCCATAAGTTACCAATGCGGAGAGAACCGCTTCCAATTCTCGCGCGCTGCGCTACCCTATGTGGATAAATGGGATTATGGAGAAACTCGTTTAACCAGGGAGACTGGCTAATGAATTATACTTTGGCTAAAATACTTAAACCACATAAATGCTCTATATTCAAAAATTATCAGTGATTATGTATATATGCATTTTAGTTCTATTTATGATTAACATTTCTGTGCATCTATCTGGGGCCAACTATCTACAATATCTTGTCACCGGTCATAAGCAGATTGCAGTGGGAAACATTTACTTTGCAGGGTTTATTTCTTAGTCTAGTGTGCAAAATAATGTTTTTGATCTTGTTTTACCCGCATTTAGCTAACATTTTTGCTGTTTCATTTCTTGCTTTCACACAGTGAGATGATATGTCTGTCTCTGTAGTGGATGAGCTAATTAGAATCTGTTGTGTATGAAGATAAACTTTATCCCATGGCAGTTGCTGCCAGTAAAACCTGAAAAATATACTCCAGCACATATTGTAGTTAAGATTGTGCAGTAGTTCTCTTTCTGTTCTGTTTCTCTATATATTGGTGGAGCTAACTTTGATCAGATAATTTGCCTGTCATTTTCATATCAAAACTCAGCTACAGTAGATGGATCTCCAGCATTTTCTGTTGTTTTTCATATTAGTAGTCTGTCGTCACCTGTGTGTTTCCAGGACCCTTAAGGGAAGGTAAAAAATAATAACACTATAGTCTGGTGACTAACGAGGATTGGTGTTAGGTCTGACAATGCTATTCTGTAGAAAATCTTAGCTGCAAATTCTGAAAATTATCTGCTACCCATTTTATGGGGCTGGGTCGATCTCAGGGCCGTACTCTTTGGTAAAAATAATCTATCCTCAGCTGTGGATTGAACCCAAACCACTGGCTTGGCAGGTAAACACATTAACCACTATATCACTGCATATAACACATATGTAAAAACATAAAACAGCTAGCTACCTACACTGTAGATTTTGTACCCACTAGTCATGTTGTACAATAAGTCCATGTGGTTGAAGCCGAAAATAAAGCTTGGATCCAAAGAAGAATTGTTGAGTTGAGTTGAGTTGAGTCAAGAACCGACATCACTGCACCTGGGGCAGTCCCATAATCTCTCAGTCCTCATCCTCAACAGCCAATGTAGAGTTCCAGTACTAGTGGTGCCCATTGCAATCTGATTATATGTCCATCTTGCTTTACCTCTGAGTGATGACTGTCGACCAAATCCACTGCTGCATTCTTTTTAGACCATGATAGAAGAATAGTCGCCAACAAAGAACTGGTGTTGTTGAGCACTACATACTGAAGGAAATACTGAGGAGAGGATCTTATAGACTGAATGGTTCAAGATAAAGTGAGGATAATCTGAAGACTGACTGACTAACCAACAAACACTAATTAACCTTAATAACTAACTAACTGACTAACTAACTAACACTAATTAACTGTAATAACAAACTAACTAACTAACTAACAAACTAACACTAATTAACATTAATAAATGACTGACTGACTGACTGACTGACTGACTGACTGACTGACTAACACTAATTAATCTTAACAGATGACTACCTAACTAACTGACTAACTAACTAACACTAATTAACCTTAATAAATGACTAACTAACTAACTAACTAACTAACTAACTAATTAACCTTAATAACTAACTGACTGACTAACACTAATTAACTTTAATAAATTACTAACTAACTAACGCCTCTTGTTAGTGATAATCATGTTGTCATTGAACTTGACTGCTTCCAGCATGTGATTGTGACCCATCCGTTCACCAAGATTGCCAACTGGAGCAGTGGCAACACATACTTTCACCTGACAATTGGTAACTTGGTCAAAGGAAACAAGATTCTCTGTGAAACTTCTATGGTACGTCTGCTTGCTTTTTGTTCTATGTTGATGTTCACTTGGCTTGAGTTTCTGTCTTTCTGTCTGTTTTTCTGTCTTTCTGTTTTTCTGTCTGTCTTTCTTTCTTTCTGTCTGTCTGTCTTTCTTTCTTTCTTTCTTTCTTTCTTTCTTTCTTTCTTTCTTTCTTTCTTTCTTTCTTTCTTTCTTTCTTTCTTTCTTTCTTTCTTTCTTTCTTTCTTTCTTTCTTTCTTTCTTTCTTTCTTTCTTTCTTTCTTTCATTTCCTTTTACCATTAATGTTGTTATGGTATTCTTTCTTGTGGCTTTCCTTCAGTGTCTTTTTCTGTCATTCTTTTGTCCCATTAATATGCCTGCCTTATGCCTGTGCTGTAGGGCTTTGACAACAGAATGTAGAAAATTAATTCTTCATTGTTTTATAAGACTAATTTTGACGTATATCTGTGAATTATGGACAATTAGTGAGAAAAAAAAACAAGATGAGGACCCTTGTTCATGCTGTAAGCATATTGCCATTGTGGTGTGAATCCCATATTTTTAGACTAATTGACACTTGTTGAATGATGTGGTCAGTATTATGTCAAGACTGATTGGCACTTGATAATGATCTGGTCAGTATTATGTCAAGACTGATTGACACTTGATGATGATGATGTCAGTATTATGTCAAGACTGATTGGCACTTGTTGATGATCTGGTCAGTATTATGTCAAGAATGATTGACACTTGATGATGATGATGTCAGTATTATGTCAAGACTGATTGGCACTTGTTGATGATCTGGTCAGTATTATGTCAAGAATGATTGACACTAGATGATGATGATGATGTCAGTATTATGTCAAGAATGATTGAAACTAGATGATGATGATGATGTCAGTATTATGTCAAGACTGATTGGCACTTGTTGATGATCTGGTCAGTATTATGTCAAGAATGATTGACACTAGATGATGATGATGATGTCAGTATTATGTCAAGAATGATTGACACTAGATGATGATGATGATGTCAGTATTATGTCAAGACTGATTGGCACTTGTTGATGATCTGGTCAGTATTATGTCAAGAATGATTGACACTTGATGATGATGATGATGTCAGTATTATGTCAAGACTGATTGGCACTTGTTGATGATCTGGTCAGTATTATGTCAAGAATGATTGACACTTGATGATGATGATGTCAGTATTATGTCAAGACTGATTGGCACTTGTTGATGATCTGGTCAGTATTATGTCAAGACTGATTGACACTTGATGATGATCTTGTCAGTATTATGTCAAGGCTGATTGGCACGTGATGATGATCTTGTCAGTATTATGTCAAGACTGGTTGGCACTTGATGATGATGTGGTCAGTATCATGTTGAGACTGGTTGGCACTTGATGATGATCTGGTCAGTATTATGTCAAGGCTGATTGGCACGTGATGATGATCTTGTCAGTATTATGTCAAGACTGATTGGCATGTGATGATGATCTTGTCAGTATTATGTCAAGACTGATTGACACTTGATGATGATGATGTCAGTATTATGTCAAGACTGATTGGCACTTGATGATGATCTGGTCAGTATTATGTCAAGACTGATTGGCACTTGATGATGATCTGGTCAGTATTATGTTAAGACTGATTGACACTTGATGATGATGATGTCAGTATTATGTCAAGACTGATTGGCACTTGTTGATGATCTGGTCAGTATTATGTCAAGGCTGATTGGCACTTGATGATGATCTTGTCAGTATTATGTCAAGACTGGTTGGCACTTGATGATGATGTGGTCAGTATCATGTTGAGACTGGTTGGCACTTGATGATGATCTGGTCAGTATTAAGTCAAGACTGATTGGCACTTGATTATGATGATGTCATTATTATGTCGGCCACTTTTACTTTCAATCAAATTTCTTGTTACCCATTTTAGGCTGTGTTGACCTGGTAGTCCAGCTCAGTGATAACAAATGTCCATCTCAATAGGTATTCCAACACATGACCAATGGACCAGCAGGCAACGTGCTAACCACTGCACTAACACGGTTGCCAGACAATGAGTATATGAGCCTCTTTGTGATCTCTTGGCAAGTTTACGTTCAGTAGTTTGCCATTGCTTTCTGAATGACCGGCACTCATACCATTGTATGGAAACCAATGCAAGTTTGTCTGCTTCCAGATTGCCCACAGCTGTGTTTCGATTATGAATTGCATTTGTAACCTCAACGCCACAGGGCCAACTATATACAGAGTATATGAGCGACAACAATATCCATTCGAGCTAAAGAAATGTGGTTTGATAGAAGAATGCTGAAAATGTCTGGGACAGTCAGAATGTATTGAAGCAGGTGAAAATATAAAGACGGCTTTTCACAAAAAACAGAAAGAGGCACTTGACATTTTGTCTCTAGATTATGAGACAATAAAAACTGCAATATATTCTAACAAATGAAAAGATTTATGGAAAGAGAGATAGAGGGAGACAGGCTGATAAGATTATTGACAATCTGTCATTATGATTTGGAAAAATGTCAGCACACCAATTCATTCTGCAATTAATTATTATTAATGAATAATTCATAGATTCTGTTGGAGATTGCGAGATGTAGAAAAGCGTGATAGCGCACAGCAGGCTCTTGATGATGATGATGAGGTCTTGTAACAAGAAATAGGAGGATATACCATGTCTTAACATTTTCTTAAGAAGAAAAAACTGTAATAATTTAAAACAATATGACATACATAAGACACAATCAGTAGCTATCAACAATCTGATCTTTCTGGTTAAAGTTTACATTTATGAATACATTAATACTTGTGTTTTTCAGGGGTACAAAATGGACGACCTGCTGACCTCCTATATAAGTCTTCTAATGGTCTCCATGAGCCGAAGTAGAAAAACATAGAGCACTTCACTAGTTGAGTTGTCAGAGTTTTTTGACTGTTGTCACAAATTTGTACACAAATTGTCAAGTATATGATAATACCAGTTTGGTTAAATTTATCAACTAATTACAAGTAGCGTATATGCAATTTTATTATACAGTTGTTTGTGTCATGGTTGTTCGACATTGTGAAGATAATATACGCTAAAAATTGATGGTAGAATTTGTTAAATAGTCAAGACTGAATGTATCGATTATACAAGGTAAAATGTGTCAAAAAATGAAGAGAGACTAGCTCATAATCATGTTAGAATTTGTGAACAATTCATGTCAGAATTTGATTACTTTCTTTCATGTCCTCATGTGTCATGTGTGTGAATTTAGTGAAGTTATTACCTTTTCTTCCAGCTTAATTGTTTCATAGATTCTTCTTAAGATTTTATGTTAGCACAATATGGAGACTAGTAGTGTATTAGAAGAACAAAGTAGTGATACTGATTTGTATGGCTGAAAATATTAAATTTTAAAGTAAGAATAATGAATGATTAGCTGGTGTCCACATTTATTGATGTTGACAGAGTTTACACAAATTGTTGATATACATAAATGTATTTGATATTTACGCTCATTTTCTTAAGAACGTGTTGTGTGTATGATTATTAATTTATTAATTTGCTAGGATACAAAATACAAATGAAAGCAAGTAGCTATGATGTTTAGAAACTTTAGAACAAAGAAAATACTCTAAAGAATACAAGTGGAAGAACCAAAACAGAACATAAAGAAATTCTTAGTAGGTATAAAGAATATTGCAGCAAAATGTATACAAATAAACATGGTAAAGAAATGAAATGCCAGCAGAGAAATAGCCATAATTAACAAAAGATGAAGTCAAGTGAGCAGTAAATAAACTCAACAAAGTAAAATCACCAGCAGGTCATAACATCACAGCAAAGTTTATTCAAGCTGGTGGCGAACAAAGTGTGACAATATATCAATAGTTATATGTAGAGATATGGGAACCAAGAATATGGCCAAAAGAATGGATAGGAACAATAAATGTCACACTTGTTTTGATAAGATAAACTGTCATTTAAAATAATCACAGGAAGACTTTATTTGAAAACGGAAGAAAACCTAGTGCAAGTTGGTGTTAGATGAACTAGAGGTATATATGATAACATGATTTATACAATGATTTATATATGATAACATGATTTATACAATGATTTATATATGATAACATATTTAACCTGAGGGAAATTACAGGGAAATAAAAGCAGAGAGTACAATATAGATCTGTGCTCTTGCTTCATAGATCATTCATAGTCACTGGACTTTGTAAAATAAAGAATGATGGGAAATAATGATAGAAATCAGTTTCCCATTACATTGAATAAGTTAATAGAACAGTGAACAAAAGGCAGCTGTGAGAATATGTGATGATACAACAGATTAATTTTATATAGAACACACAAGTCAGACAGGGTTGCATTTTGTCCCGTATTTATTTAGTTTATATATTGAAAACATGAATGCTAGAGAAAGTATTGACAAGGAAAAACATGATCCCTTTGCACTGGAGGAATAGAAATAAACTTTCATATGCTGATGATAAGGTATTACTATCAACAAAACACATAGGAATTGAGAAACTAATAAAGTTAGTGCATAAGCAAACTTGTAAAACCAAAATTTATATCTCAGTGCAACAAAAAACAAAAATAATGACAACCTATAAAACTAATAAAACTCATTAGCTGCCCTGACAGTCGAAAATATTCACAACATTTGTCTACTACATCTCTGTTGCTCTAATTTGTTATTATTTTCACATTCTAAGATTCACTGCCATATTCACATGCAGAACACGTTCTGTATAACATTTCAGTAATCTTGTTCTGAAATTGAATGAGAGTGACTTATTATATAAGATACTTTTTATGTTTTGAAATGCTGCTTTCAATTGGCCTATTCTGATGGTAAACTCGGTCACACATCTTCCATTTGATGTTAAATTTGTCCCTAGATATTATAATTTATTGACTTGGTTAATAGGTTTTCCTTCTATTATTTGATCGCATTTTGGTATAATCCTTTTCTTTCATGTGTCAAAGGGTTTTGTTTTCTTGATTTTCAAGGAAATTCCTTATTTTGCGCACTCTCTATTACTGCTATTTCTAATAGATGTTACAATATGTGTTATAGAAGAGTGTTACATTTCTTTGGACAGAATAGAGAACAAATAGATTTATCTAGCAAGAACTCAATTTTGAAGAAGATTAGTTATTAAGACAACTAAAATTGAAGAAAGTGAACTATTTCGGGCATGTAAAACATTCATGAATGCCTGTAAAAGATAATTATGGAGGGAAATTTACCAGGGAAGTGGAGCAGAGGAAGACTACAACATACATAGATTCAAGATGTGATAGGTAAAACATCTGGCTTATGACAGGAAAGCATTTAAAATTACAGTTTCTAAGGAAAGTTATGCATAGCATAAACCACTGGATAATAATGAACTGTGATGTTAACTGGCATTAACAATTCAGTACCAAAGGATAATATGTCACCAAAAGTGATTCTGTATTTGCACAGAAGGACAGTATATTACCATACAAGGTCATCATGTTATTTATTTTGTTTTGTAGTATCTTCCCCAATTGCAACGCTTAGTAAAGGGAGGTTTACATTATAATACTTATTCATTTGCTTGTGTACCTGGTCTCATCCAAACCTACTTTTTTGTTTCGCACTGAATCAGTTAAATAATAGAGACATGTGAATGGTAGAATAGAATACTAAAATATAAGTATGTTACTCCGTGGTCTAGAAAAGTAAAAGTAAACCACAGATAATCACACCTTGAGGTATATTGGGTGTATGATGATGATGCCAAATTTGTATGGACCAATCAACATTTTATGGATGATGTCGCCAACATCACACCAGTCGTGTTTACTTCCCAGTACATTTCTTGATATTCAGTTTAGGATGAGTCGACCTGGAAGTCCAGATCAATTTTTTTTTTAAAATCTGACATGATGGGGATGTCAACACATTACCACAGCCTAGTAAGCATGCATACATTGTGCCACTGTGACTCCCACTCTATGATATAACAGCTGTACATATTGCTTGTATAGTTAATCTCCACTCCTTATCTTCCAAGTATGGTTTTCCTTTATTTATTTAAGGTCAAAGACCTTGTGTCTTCCAATTTTACAGCCATATAGTCTCAAAACATTTATTTTCTTCATGTTTCTATGCCATCAAATGCATTTTACTGATACACTGCAAACTTGGAGAATTTCTAATACTGTATTTTAAAATATTTCATGTAATAAATCCCTGTGAATGTTAATTTTGGGCTAGATATATTTTCTTACTGTGTATCGCTCAAATACTACCTGTTTTATATGCTAATGTTTGAGATTCATTTTCAGGTCATAATTGGTAAAAGTAGTATGAAGCTCATTGCATCAGATAGACTTGTAAGTGAACATTACACTTGTCAGGACACAGATTATTGAAGCAACTTGCAGTGACATCGCATGATCACAGGTGGATGGGGGTACAATGCTTGGGTTTGCTGTTCACTACAGAAGTAAAGACTGGCCACCGTATCTTCCAAGCACTCAGATCTGAAACATGTGATGATCCTAACTCTTCATTTGCCCACAGGAGATCCCTGCTGATTTGATTTGTTTGTCGGATCTCAACTACTAAGTGAATTTCATGAATGCAATCAAATTGTTGAGTCACTTTACATAGCATATGGTGTACTGAAGTTAACTCATTAAATAAGACATTTAGCAAAATTCATTTCTGTGTATTATGCAACTTTCGTGTTCCTCTATCTCTCATTCCACAAATCTGTCTAATTATCACAGTGTTCCAGATTATGTCTTCTCATAGTGTGGCCAAAATATTATGACTACCACTTTCTGATGTTTGTGTTAAACTGTTTTTGTGTCTTAGTCATTTCCAAACCTTAGATTTGAATACATAAATTTTTTTTTTTTTTTTGCGCTCGCTGGCTTTGAAATCGAGCGTAGTCCATACACATTACTTCTAGTGCTTCTATATATAATTAATTGGCTGCTTTTTTAATTTTAATTAGTAATAGAGCATATTTATAAAATCATAACATGATCTATTGATTTGTTTTATCAAACTAAAGGGGAGAATACATTTTTTTTTTTTCGCTCACTCGCTGGCTTTGAACTCGAGCGTAGTCCGTACACATGACTTCTAGTGCACTCAACTGAATGTTGCGTGTGGATTAGCTTCCCCTATTACCAGTGTCCCTCGCTATCAGGCGAACCCACTCCAACTTCGGAGATACATAATTGGTCTTTCAAGGTTCGTTAACCAAGTTTACATTTTTAAACTTAATTATTAATTAATTAATTGGCAGCCATTTTGAAATTAAATTAGTAACAAAACATATTTACAACATCACAACATGGCCTTTTTATTTGTTTGATCAAACTGAAGGGAAAAATATTCATAATTGGCATTTTAAGGTTCGTTAGCTAAGTTTAATCATTATTAAATAATTAATTAGCGGCCATTTTGAATTTTAATGAGTCGATATTGCATAACATCAAAAATTTTCTATCTAGGCAGTTAGGCCTCGCCAGTTCCGAACAAGACAATATATAGTTGCTAAGGGGTTTTCTCAAAACTAAAGAAGTTATAGCAGTTTTAAACACATTGTAAACAATTGGTGTTTCTGAGCAGCAAGAAAAAATCAGTCAGATTAGTATTTTCCTATATTTTCCATATAATGACATAATTTGACACACAAATCTGCATATCTCGGCTTAGAATCAACGTACAGACTTGAATGAGGTACCATTGGAAAGCATTTTTCAGGTCCTATTCAACTGTCCAGATGTAATCAATATCAAACCAATTTTTAAAATGTCACTAAAGTACCTAGATTAAACATTTTTCATTGTCTAAGGGATTTACAACATTCTTCTGTAAAACCACATTTCTGAAGTTTCTAAGAATGAAGTTTCTAAGGAATGTTTGCTTTTCTTTACCAGTTCAGGATTTACAGCCACATGTTACAACTGGTTCTATGTAATATGCAAGATTTCTTTTTTCTAACCTAATGACTAGGATTTATTGAATAAGTTGTTCTTCATTTTATTCTGTCCAATTCTGATGCTATCTATATGTCTAGATATTTCAATTTCTCCACTTATCCCAAATTAACACAATTTGGTTTAATTGTACTCTTACATTTAGGCATGATCATTTCTTTGATATTACCATTACTTCTGTCTTCCAATTATTCAAGCTGGTTACCTATTATTCAGATGAGTAAGCATATAGCATCATGAGAAGATGCTGAACATTTGAAGTATTTGCTGCAGAGTTGATTGTGTCATAAGTAGAACTCTTCAGCTGTGAAACTTTATGAATTTGAACCATGGATTTAGCCTCTTTGAAAGCAATACACTCTTGAATTTTCGTGTCCTTGGATTTGCTGCTATACACAACACCTAAATTGCTAATGATTTCATTAGTAGATTTAACTATACATTGAGTTATACATACAGTTCTAATTGTTAACTGGCTAATGCTGTTTGAGCTTCCATCCTTCAAGTCAATGGCAGGTAGATTATTTACTTGTGTTCACAAGTTGATGTCTGCTGCTGAACAAGGTGTTTTCAAAGCATTATCATTTCCTTTGGAGGTTAAAAAGTGTTCCTAATACCCAGTTATTATACAGAAGAAGAGCATTATTGCTGCAGTACAGCTGAGAGCATGAAAATGAAGTGTAGTTGTTTATATTCAGTCTGTTTATTGCAAAATTTGAGTTTTCTTTTATTATTTTTATCTAGTATTAGAACTCATAGATGGATGTAATGAGTTTATTTTACTAGTGTTTATGATACAAAAGACAGTTATGTTTCTATTATATATGTATAATATAATCAGACATTGTTAAGGGGAAACTATATGTACAACCTTGATTCAATATAAACAATGTCCTTAGAGATGATTAGTTATTTGCTTTGAAGATTGTGTGTACAACACATGGGTAACCCATGTGCACATTCCACCTGTGAGCAATCAGACATTCTTCCTTTGACCTTCTAGACATATCTCTTTGACCATCAAGACATTCCTCTTTTAAAAATCTAAACATTTCCCCTTTAACCAACTAGATATTCCCTCTTTGAACATCTAGACATTCACCTGTGACAATCATTGATGATCTGAAGGTGAGAATTTCAGTTGCTGTTGACAGCAGTGATGTGGGCAGTTGCAGCATTCTCAACAGCAATCACATGAGCATCTAGATTCTAGAATCTAGGCTGTTTTGCAGATCGTTAATGCTGTTAAAGTTGAGCATTTATATCTTACTATAACGAAAGAAAATTGTTTGGACTTTTCATGTGCACATTTCCTTGTCTGTTAAATCTGCTAACTATTTCATTTGGTTTTTAAATGTACAATTTCTTGACACACTGTACAAGACATGCACACACATACATATTTATACATACAACATGTTTGCCATCTTCACATATATTGTCAGCAGCATTTGCTTTTTTCTAGCCATAGTGAGGGTGATGTTCTGCAAAAGACCTACAACATGATGTTATCAGGATGCTATATTTTAACTTTCATCTTTGTTAGGTTGTCTTCTCATTTAATGTTTCTTCTTCCAATGTTTCTTCCCAAGGCATATTAGCCTTTAACCTTTCCCTCAAGCCAGGTTTTCAGCAGGGCATTATGCCTTTTAAATATTTTACTAGTTGCTTGCTTGCTTGCTTGTGTTCGTTGGCTTGAGCTCCAACGCGAAGTCCTGTATGTCTGATGAAGGCATCCTGTTGTCCAACATCAGTGTGGTGTCATACAGTACCTGAGGTTTGCGTGAGTATCCGTTGTCCCATGTCTGGCTTATTGGTGTGCAGACTGGTGGTTCCTCGCCATACAGACACTCTCCGACTTCGGAGGAATCTACGATCCTACTGACTTTAGCCAGAACCCAGAAGGGACCTGTTGCCCAGGACGCTCGACGAAGACGCGTCAATAGGTCTTGGCCAGTATATAACCCAGCCCTGGTGTCTTGGAAACACCTCTACGTCCCTATTTTACTAGTGAAACCTTGATCTCATTCATTAATGATCTTATCATTACTAGTTTGTTAAGAACATTGTTGCTTTGTCTTTCCAAGAAATTGTTCTAAATCTGCACATTTCGATGGCAGTAATTCTTTCTTTGAACTGCTTGTTACTAATTGATACCACACCACATTAGGATAATGCAGCATATGCCTAGCACTGTCTTATATATATATATATATATATATATATATATATATATATATATATATATATATATATATATATATATATATATATATATATATAAGACAGTATATAAATACATGTGTGTGCATGCGCGCGCGCTCAATACTACTATATGGCCCAGAAGCCTGGACATTGTTAGAAAGTCGAATAGATGCCCTGGAGATGTAGATTTACAGAAGAATGTCATATTTCATGGAAACAAAAGCAATAAAATACATAAGTTCTAGAAAAACTTAGAATTAAAAGAGTTGATGAAAGAAATAAAAAGAGGCAAGTGAAAATGTCATATTTCATGGAAACAAAAGCAATAAAATACATAGGTTCTAGAAAAACTTAGAATTAAAAGAGTTGATGAAAGAAATAAAAAGAGGCAAGTGAAATATTTTGGCCATGTTAAAAGACATAACACCCTTATTAAAATCATACTGAAGGGCAAGGTTGAAGGTAAGATAGCAAGTATTAGACAACGGTAGACAACGATGCAAGTGGGAAGATAACATCAAGAGATGGACGAACATCAATCTGACAGAATGTACAGTCAAAGCGAGATGCAGACAGTGTTGGAAATCCATTGCAGCCAACCTTCATTGTGGAGATGGCACCTGATTGATATATATACAAAAACACTCACACACACCTTGTTATCATCTTGCTGAACAAATGGTGATTGACTATCTTCTTGATTTTTCAGCCATGAGGGACAGAATACAATTATGCCAAGCACATGCCTATCTAAAGTAAACACACGACATCCACTGCACAGCGAGATTAAGAAGGTAAAGGGCAGCAGGTTGAAAAGAGGTAAATCGTGGATGGGTCAAGCTGAAGACATTCTTCAGCAGGTGTGTTCACTTGAGGACTTAGAACCTGGCGAGGAGTGGGTTCAAGTGCCATCAGAGTTCTGTACACATTTTTCAGTGTGCATCCAACTAGACAGGAAATGCAGACAAGAAAATCCAGCTGCTGAGGAGTCGGAAGTACAAGCTCTGATCTTCGAGAATTCGTTGGAGGATGATGCTGTCATTTACACGGATGGGACGTTCATCCAAGGAATGAGAAGTTCATGGGCCTTTACGGCTCAGGTCAGATAGAAAAGTGTGAAGGAAGAGTCTGGCGCTTTTGCTTTGACCATAAGCAGCCTGACTATGGAAGTCATGGCAGTAAGTAAAGCAATAACATGGCTCGAGACACAGACATTAAATCGGGCATGTATCCTTAGTAACTCAATGAGTATGCTCAGGATGATAGAGATGGGGTGGGTCCGAAGAGACTGGTTGCTGTCTCTGGAGCGGTCTCGGCTGGCAAAGATTAGTTTCATCTTCGTGCCAGGGCATGCTGGTGTACAAGGGAATGAGCAGGCTGACAGGCTTGCAGGTAGGGCTACCGTAGAAGGTGGACAAGCCATGGACCAGGCAAACATTCTGAATGCTCTACGAGAAGTAGGTCATTTACGAGAACCAAGCAATGACTGGGAATCTACAACCATGGTCAGGCTGCGAGAACAGCAAGTTAAAAGAGACATGGCCAAACAAGAACACTACGCAGGAAGCCAAAGAAGAGTAATAAACCAACACAGAATTGGTGTTGTGAGTCGCTACACGCTGCAGGACTTACTGAGGAGGGGATCCGAGCACTTATGGACTGAATGGTTCGATGTGCAATGAGGATGATCTGTTGACTAACTAACTAACTAGATGGTGATTGAGTCCCCCATGGATTTTTCTAAGCCTACAGTTATTCACTTGATCACCTAGTATGTGTGAAAACTGCATGCACTAGCGCACATGACACATGCAAACATACTCACAAACACATATCCCCCCTGCTCTGTCTGTCTGTCTGTCTCCCCCCTCTCTCTCTGAGTGGGTGAGGGATATGTGTGTGTTGGTGCGGGTTGTGCGTGTATGAGGGCTATGTGTGTGTGATTGGAGGGTGTGTGGGTGGGTGGAGCATGTGTGTGTGGGTGAGCTTGAGTGGATTGGGGTATGTGTGAGTGGGTGGAAAGATGCGTGTGGGTGGGTGAGGGATGTGTGTGTGGGTGGGTGCAAGATGTCTGGGTTGGTGGTGGGATCTGTGAGTGGGTGGGGGATGTGTGGGTATGGGTTGATGATGTGTGAGTAGGTGAGGAATGTGTGTGTGGGTTGGTGCAGGATGTGTGTGTGGGAGGGGGGATGTGTCACATAACATGAGAATATGCATTGTTTATGCTTACAACATTCATTTGGCAATGTTTTTTTTCCTATGTGAATTCATCATGCACTGTTGATGAACGAAAGATGAGCGATTGGAAAGGCCGAATGTAAGACGGGCCTATGTGCCCAATTTGTTACCCTTTGAAAATAAAGATCAATTCAATTCAATTCTCTCTCTCTCTCTCTCTCTCTCTCTCTCTCTCTCTCTCTCTCTCTCTCTCTCTCTCTCTCTCTCTCTCTCTCTCTCTCTCTCTTCTCTCTCTCTCTCTCTCTCTCTCTCTCTTTCTCTCTCTCTCTCTGTCTCCCTCTCTCTCTCTCTTTCATTTACATTTCAGCAGGATTCCCCAGCTTACAGAGATCTGCACTATCAGACATGGCCAGAAGTGCTCAGCTGAAGCAGAATTTTATGGGTCTCCTGCATTGATCTGCAGAAGATGACAGACAGAAGAAGATATATCATGACCAATGAATTCAACACTAAGAAGAAGAAATATGGGCAGTCAGAGAGCGAGATTTATGATGGAATGACATTTATGCTTCCTCCATGGGTTTTAGATAATTTATTGTAAACAGGCTCCACGCCAATGCCCAAAAGAAAATCTTTCTTAGTTAAATTGACATTGCTTCCATATAATTATTTCTACCTCAGATTCAATGAGGTAATATGTATTTATGATCATGTGTATGTTGTTTATTGAAGTTTCTATGAGATTTTGTTTACATGGAACAAGGTGATGATCTGTTTCTGCATAATTTTTTGTCTGTTTTTCTACTTCATTTACTTTCATAGATAAATGTGTGTATCATAATTTATTCTTGGCTCTGTTAAAGTTTGTGATATTTTTATGTTGCCTGCTTTGTTGTGGATTTGTCATTATTTAAGTATAAACACCACACCACTATAGAATAATGCAGAATATACATAACACTATGCTATATATATGTATATATATATATATATATATATATATATATATATATATATATATATATATATATATATATATATATACACACACAAATTATACATGATCAGTTGATGTAATATTGTTGACTAATATAAACACATATGTATAGCGAAAATAATATAATTTGATTTTAGTGCTTAAAATGTTGTACATTCACTTTATGAACACATGAAGTTGAACTCCCCAAATGAGCTGCTACACCTCAACTGCCAAATCAACACAGCACGTGTGTCTTTAAGTTAAATATTTTAAAAATCGCAAGAACCTATTTGAAGTTTAAGCGCGATCCGCTACTGTCAATGCTGATTGTATTCCAGTATGAACGTTGGGCCTTGTCCACGTCGGATTGGAAGCACTAGGCTCGAGTTTCGCTCTCGTTTGAGCTCGTCAGTAGTGCATATCCCTGACTGGACCTGGGATCGAACTCCGGATCACTGGTCTATGAGATGGGTGTGTAACCACTTGACCATGTGTTGCCGTAGTGAGTAGTGCTCTACCTTCAAACCTCAAATCCCAAAACAACCAAACAAATCAAGAACTTATTTCCCTTGTCACATTGTGTGAGATAAGAAACAACAAAGAAACTTATGACATTTACAAAATTAAATACTTATTTATTCAAAATATGAAACACTGCAAGGTCCTAGTTTCCATTTTATTTTAAGGTAGTTGAGAAACAAGAAAGGTTCCATGGCAGAAATATAACCTACATCATAGATAAAAGGACAGCCAGCTGGCCTGGTGGTTACGTGTTCAAATCCTCAAAGAGGCAGATTTTATTAAATTGATCAGGGCTTCCAGGTCGACCCAGTTTAAAATGGGTACCAGGAAAATTCCTGGGAAAGAAAGGTGACCTGCGTGACTTTGGTTACATCACCTTTTGTGTGCCAATCGATCTAAACATATAAAAATACATATCACTACAAACCCAAAATTTGGTAAAAGATTCTTGTGCTTATGTGTTTACTAACTTACAGGTTATGTACATGTACTATTACCATTACATTATCAGATGAGTTGACCAACTCATTTCTTTTCTATGTTTTTCCTCAGTCAAATCTCTGATATCCATTTAACTATGATCGGCTCAGATCCTTTGCCATCTTCACATTAAAGTTAAAATACTGTGAATCTCCAGCCCTCTCTGTTGCCTGTGGTGATACATTCTAATGCCCTCTTTCCAATTCATCTATTAGTATTAATCTCCTTTTAAATCAGTTTCTCTCTTGCATCTATACTTAGCACTTTTCACATCTTGAACATGACTTTCTGTGAGGCAGTATCTATTTGTGCCGTGGGAATATTATTTTTTAAACTTGATTTTATTTAGTAATTCTCTTTTCATTTTATTTTGTTTGATAGGACATTTTTATTTGTTATTTTGTCTGTCCTTGTTATATGATCCATTGTTCTATGTGTGTTCATTTCGACAGCATTAATTTGTTTCGTCCAGCTACTCATTCACAAGCGATGATTCTGCACCATATAATGATGTAGAGTTTAGTGGTGTAGTGGGTTGCTCCATACATCGCTCAATTGGATTCAATGTTCACTTTCCATTCCGAAGTCAGTGGCTAATAAATGAATATAAAATTGCCTAGAAAATTAGCTTGTTGTTGATTATACCAATTTGCAGTTTTAGTCCTCATGCAACCTTAATAGTAGTAGTTATGAGTTGTGGTAGCTCAGCCGCTTGCATGCTTGTTTGCTGTGTACACAGTTGTAGAGAAATCATTCAAAAAGTATACTCCAGGGGTAAAATGAAGCAAAGTGTTTATAAAATTGACCAGTCATGATTGCCAGCTTCCTACAACTGACTGAATACTGCTTCTCCAGTCTTTAAGGTGTACAAGAAAAATGCAATGCTGCTGGGAACCTACACAATGATTTTGTACAGAAGATGTCATTGCTGGTAAAACCCATTTCATTAACTGGCAAACATACTGTGTGGGAACCACTAGAAATATTTCTGTACAGAAGATGTCATTGCTGGTAAAACCCATTTCATTAACTGGCAAACATACTGTGTGGGAGCCCTAGAAATATTTCTGTACAGAAGATGTCATTGCTGGTAAAACCCATTTCATTAACTGGCAAACATACTGTGTGGGAGCCCTAGAAATATTTCTGTACAGAAGATGTCATTGCTGGTAAAACCCATTTCATTAACTGGCAAACATACTGTGTGGGAGCTCTAGAAATATTTCTGTACAGAAGATGTCATTGCTGGTAAAACCCATTTCATTAACTGGCAAACATACTCTGTGGGAGCCCTAGAAATATTTCTGTACAGAAGATGTCATTGCTGGTAAAACCCATTTCATTAACTGGCAAACATACTGTGTGGGAGCCCACTATATAATTGCTGAATTCAAAGAAGTACTTATGTATAGAAAGTATCAATACTATACACCTTTCATTGACTGGTAAACATTCCCTGTTGCAACCCTACACAATAATTCCCCTAATCATCATCATAGTCATCTTCCACTTTTGCCATTGAATGTCGTGGGGAGGAATAGTTGAGGTTCCAGCGCTCGATGAGTGGCACTGGATAGTGTCATTCTGTGTAATTGTACAACGTCAGTGATGTCGCGATCCATTATTTTCTCGGGCGTACTATTGCTCTGGTTTAAGATCTTCTTTGATGTAGACCCAGTGCTGATAGTTGATGGTGTTGTATTTTAACGAGATGGCCAAACCATTTGATCTTCTGCCTTTGTGGCACAAGGTGCTAATCCCACTGACTGTCTGATAACATCATTTCTTACTGTCTAGGGTAGTTAAGTTGGCAGCTTAATCTCACTCATCTCACCTCACCAATGTTGATTTTACGTAAGTGTGATTTGGATAATGTCCAAATTTGACATTAGTAGCATAGGGTTGGTGTGAAACTGATATTTATTATCTGTCATTTTGAAGACATAGATATATTTGGATGTTTCAGCATGGGTGATAGTTGATATATACATGCATTTTGTGTTTTGACGTCTGATTTAGATCTCTCTGTCTCTTCTGCCATCTTTAGTTATCATACTTCCTAGATATTTAACCTTAACATTTTTCAGAGGTGTACTATTTATCAATATATTTAATTCCATTAACACTGATAAATATTTATATACTGATCAAAGCCCACTTAATATTTCTTGAATACTGATCAATATTTCTGTACTGAAGGTGTCAATATAATATACACTTTTCATTGACTGGTAAACATTTCTTGTTGAAACCCTAAACAATAATTCCACTAATACTGAGAAATATTTCTTACCTGAACTTGTCACTACCACGATATTCATTTCATTGACTGGTAAACATTCTTTGTTGGGACCCTAAACAGTTATCACAGTAATACTGGTCAATATGTCTGTGGAATGTGTCAGTACTACTGTACCCCCTTTCACTGTCTGGCAAACATTCCGTTTTTGTGTGTGCCCATGTGAAAACATTCCAATATTTAGTGATGCTTTTTATGCCATATGAATACTATACTATACTGTATTTGATGTTATGAACACATGTACGTTGTTAAGAATACATATATTTTATATCTATGTATTATTTATTGTGCAATGAGTTAATTAATGACCCCATACAACATACAGGAGTTGTGGCCGTGCAGTAGCTAGCACACTTGCCAGCCAGCCTGGTAGTCATGTGCTTGAGTCTCCATTGAGACTGGGATTCTATACAAGATGATCTGAGGTTTGGGCCGACCCAGCCTAAAGTTGGTACACCAGGAAATATTCTTGGAAGTAAATTTGGCCAGCAGGGTATTGACCATATCACCCATTGAGGCTGGCGAGCCCACTCCGACTTCTGAGGTACTTGTAATTTACATCCCTACGTCGAGGACGAGAAGACAACATTTTAGTCCCTTCAGGTTGACCCAGACAAAAATTGGTACACTAGGAAATTTTCTGGGAAGTAAAGTGGCCAGGTTGATATTGACCATGTCATTCATTGAGTGCCACTTGTTTTATAAATATATTACACCTGCACCATATACCCAATTTGCCACAAAGCATAGAGAAGGGTCCTCTACTTGTATGCAATGTACACTTTGATGTAAGTATTATGTACTACCAGAATCATTAATGCTACCAATACATTTATATATATTTTGCAAATATGAGTCCTTCGAATTATGTTTTGTTACTTATTTTTAATTTCTATTGTGTTTTTTCTGTATGCTTATTTCAATTCATTCTTGTCCAGGTATTGTAATTTTAAAATAGCACTCCTAAAAGTCTTTAAAGTTATAACTAAACGAAAATGAAGGAGTTAAGGTAAGAACTAGGATGGAAACATTTAAAGAAACAAATAGTACTGAGTTGATAAAAGTAATAACTGTCTGTAACAAGAAATAAAGACACTGGCATTGGATAGGACAGATGGTGAGAAAATCTGATAATAGTACATCTAGATAGTTCTCTCTGTGAAACCTACAGGGCACTTGAAACACAGGGAGATCTAGAAACACATGGACTAGAGAATTAGAGACAGACAAACATAATCTGGGGAGGCCATGGAGTGACCTGCAGGTGATAGAAAAACAATAGGACATCGTGGGCTAAGATGCCTTCAGTCATTTACAGAATTTCACGTTTCTGACAATGTCTGTTCCATATAGCTGGACACGATTACATTTCATTGCGACAGTTACGGCAACTTACACTTAGCTGGAGCATTACCAAGTGCTTTGCTGATTGGCATGGGCAACTGTGCTTTTCCACAATTTGTGATCTCCATTAGCATGTATCAGTTCATCTGTTGACTCCCTTCCATGCCATGACACAAGACTGTCAAGAATGTTCTTTTGTTGTCTTCCTCTGAGAGGCAGAGGTAGACCAAGAGAAATGATGCTGGATGGATTGAGACGGTGGTTTGGAGGAATACCATCAGCAGAGTTGATCCAGAACACCAAAGACCCAGATATGTGGAGAGCCATGAATGCCTACTCCAGCTGGCAGGGCACTTGATGATGATGATGATGTCTTCCTCTATTTCTCTCTCCACAAATCTTTTAAATTGTCACATGTTCTAGTTTTTGTCTTCTCAAAATGTGGCCAGAGAATTGACTTCCTCTTTGTAATGTTTATCTTGCATCTGATGTTATCCATGTGCATGTGTATATGTATATACAAACACAAACAATTAGATGTCACTAATGGGACGCAAAGGTGTTTCCAAGGCACCAGGGCCGGGTTATATACTGGCCAAGACCTATTGACGCGTCCTCGTCGAGCGTCCTGGGCAACAGGTCCCTTCGGGGTCCTGGCTAAAGTCAGTAGGATCGCCGATTCCTCCGAAGTCGGAGAGTGTCTGCCTGTATGGCGAGGAACCACCAGTCTGCACACCAATAAGCCAGACATGGGACAACGGATACTCACGCAAACCTCAGGTCCTGTATGACATCACATTGATGTTGGACAACAGGATGCCTTCATCCGACATACAGGACTTCACGTTGGAGCTCAAGCCAACGAACACAAACAACAAACAAACAGATGTCACTAACAACGTCAAGGATAAAACAGTCTAATCTTTGTTACAATTTATGGCGTTAACTTTTTAGTTACATGGCGATCACTTGAACATATTTCATGTTAAATCCAATGTTTAACCTGAACCAAACTTAACCAACTGCTGCCCATTTAGCAAAGTCACTTACCAAACGTATCCTTAAACTAAATGTTGTATCTAAACTCCCATTTAATCTATTCCTGAACACCAACACAATGCTAGTTCGGGAAGCTAGTCTCTACACCGACTTCAGGCCGACAGATGCAGGCCTTTTTATTGGCTAGGATGCCCAGGACATCAGTGGATGGGGCTTAATAGTTAAAACTCAAGTATTAAGAGGATTCACAACCAACCAACCAGCCAACCAAACATATTCTGTATATGTTTGATTGACCAATAAAACAGTATGTCATTTCCAACAAGAAAAATGAGTGTTGAGGTGCTATATACATCCTGTACATTTGTATGGATATGAAGCGTGGACAATGGGCATAGGCTTTTTTTAAAATTTTGTTGCGTATCCCTTACGGGACGTTGCAGTCAACACCAGCATTTTCAGCTGCTGTTGATTTACTAGGCAAGTGTTACGTTCAGTAGTTTGCCATTGCTTTCTGAACGACCGGTCTCTATACCTTTTTCGAAAAAACCAGCACCGCCGTGTTTCGAACCCGGGTATACGGGCTCACAAACCGCGTTCGCAAGCCCTTCAGCCACAGAGACGATGGCATAGGCTACAAGCTGAAAAACATATGATGGCTATGGAAATATGGTTTCTGAGGAAAATGCAAAGAATACCATCGATAGACAGAAAAATCAATGACATTGTCCTACAAGAAACAAATAAAAACCGTAAACCGATTAGAGAAATTAGACGTAGACAGTCAACATTTTTTGGACATGTTATGAGAAGAAATAAATTGGAGAACTTGGTGACAACTGGCAAGATCAAGGGGAAGGCAGAGAAGTAAATACATGCATTGCTTGGCCACGTGGTATGGTCGAGACAAGAACACCGAGCTGATCCACGATTCTGGTGATCGCGAGAGATGGTGAAACATAATCCTCACGGCACATGATGATACTGATATTTTTGCTTATCTATTTAGTCACAATGACTTGGGGACGGGGGAGGAAGAGGGAATTACGATTATTTCAAGATCGCGTTAATACAAGAGCCGATATCTTGATATTGTTTTTCCCTCCATACTTTACAGTTTTGTACTTCTTGCCCTTCTGAAATTTGTTTTATAACTCATGTAGACCCGCAAATCACATGTTATGTGAGGTCTAGACTTGTTCTAGTATGTGTTATTAAATTTAGCTCCCATCTTTATATATACCGTGTAGGGGCGGGGGGGGGGGGGGGGGGTGATGACATTCTGATCATATGGTGAAGGGGTGCATGGGCCAAAAAAGGTTGAGAACCACTGGGCTAGAGGGACACATAATCAAACTGCCATTAGTATTGGGACTATTTAATGGCTGTTGAATATGAGAAAGGAGCACGAATGCGAATGCCCCGAGTGCTCAGGTGTCGGTTCTGTACTCAACTCGGCCCAGCTGTAATTTTGTGTAAATTGTCAGTATCTACGCCATGTTGTTTACAAATGGCCAACGTTCTCTTATTAACACATCATTATAATGCAAATCCGTTGCTGCTGTGTTTTTAATTGCATTTCTTTTACAGGATGCTGCAGTCAACCCCAGCATTTTTTTTTTTTGGCTGTTTATGATTTCTTGACCAGTTTACGTTCTGTAGTTTACCATTGCTTTATGAATGACCGGCACTCATACCATTGTATCAAAACCAACGCAAGGCGGTCTGCTACTAAATCGCCCGCAGCTGTGTTTCGAACGCCGTATGCGAAATTGCGAATTGCGTCCCTAACACATCGCCTCAGAGCTGGCTTGCTGCTATGGTTGGGGCAAATTTCGCTTTCTCTTTTGCCACATCATCCCCAAGCATCTCGTTTTTCGCGAAAAACATTATAAACGGTAACATTGACAGCTTGGAAGTATTACTACTACAACTACAAGCAATCAGTTAAAACCTAAAACCAGCTAACGCTCTATAGAAGGCAATTAGAAATGCTAAAGGGGAGGGGCACATCTAAACTGAACATAGACTAACACGTAAAGAGATAAAAATCAATAATAAACATCAACTTCAGTGAACAATGACATTAGAACTGTCCAGAAATAGACAAACCTCATTACCAGCAGGAGATAAGTGACAACATTCACGCCGAGAACCACTTGTCACTAATTTAAATGCTTTATGTTCGACATGCCGGCTTCCTGGCCTAGAGGTTAGCGACTTTTCTCCTTAATCTCGTACACTCTCGTAAGTAACGTGACGACGGTGAGAATCAACAGGGGTTCGAATCGCGTCGGTAACTTACGGGGTATGTGAGCCGGCCGCTCAGAAAGCAATAGCAAACTACTGAGCGTAATCTTGCCAAGAAATCAACAAGCAGCTGAAAGATGCTGCTGTTGACAGCGATGTCCTTTAAAGGACATTTTATTTATTTATGTTCGACATTATTAGACGTGAGAATCTGAAGAACTTTGTGACAGCCACGAAGATTGAAGGTGTTAGAGGCTGAGATGGGCAGAAGAAGAAAGTATTGGGGGAATTGAGGAAGTGGCACGCAAGGCGATTGGCGAAGTGGCAGGCAAGACGATCAGCGACTGAAGAAAGTGGTGGGTGGATTGGCGAAGTGGGACGCAAGACGATCAGCGATTGAAGAAAATGATGGGTGGGTTGGCGAAGTGGCACGCAAGACAATCAGCGATTTAAGAAAGTGGTGGGTGGATTGGCGAAGTGGCACGCAAGACAATCAGTGATTGAAGAAAGTGTTGGTTGGATTGGTGAAGTGGCACGTAAGACGATCAGCGATTTAAGAAAGTGGTGGGTGGATTGGCGAAGTGGCACGCAAGACGATCAGCGATTGAAGAAAGTATTGGTTGGATTGGCGAAGTGGCACGCAAGAAGATTAGCGATTGAAGAAAGTGGTGGAGGGATTGGCGAAGTGGCACGCAAGACAATCAGCGAATGAAGAAAGTGTTGGGTGGATTGGCGAAGTGGCACGCAAGACGATCAGCGATTGAAGAAAGTGTTGGGAGGGATTGGCGAAGTGGCATGCAAGACGATCAGCGATTGAAGAAAGTGTTGGGTAAATTGGCAAAGTGGCACGCAAGACGATCATCGATTGATAAAGTTGTACGCAAGTTGATCAGCGATTGGCGAAGTGCCACGCAAGGCGATCAGCGATTGGCGAAGTGGCATGCAAGACGATCAGCGATTGGCGAAGTGGCACGCAAGACGATCAACGATTAAACTTCAAGAACACAAAGAGCATGTGATTGGAAGGCACATGATCGTCTGCGCCATTCGACTTGCTCGTGATAATGATGATTTATTCGGTGAACTGACAATCGGACATACTTATGTGTGTACGACCGGAACTCTGGCTCAGGTGATCGTGAAATTATGTTTTATAATTCCCCGATATGTCGAGTTGAGGGTTCAAAATCAGCCCGGGGAATTTGGAAGCATAACTCTTTGCGTTGAGATCGATGGTACGAGGCGTTGGCTGTTCAGAAATCAAAGACAGACTACTGGACCAACATTGTTTAGTAAATCACAAACAGCCAATAAATGACGGTGTTGACGGCAAAGTTCTGTAAAGGACACGTGACAAGCTTTAACACGTGACAATATGCAGTGACGTAGTTTTTTTTTTTTTTTTTGCATATCCTTTACAGGACATCGCTGTCAACAGCAGCATCTTTCAGCTGTCTGTTGATTTCTTGGCAAGATTACGCTCAGTAGTTTGCCATTGCTTTCTGAGCGGCCGGTTCAGTATCCCGCAAGTCACCAGCGGGGGTCGAACCGCTCCCAGTTCTCTCCCGCTACGAGACTCTGCGTGATAAACGGGATTACGGAGAAAGTGTTGTAACCCCTCAGCCAGAGAGACCGGCAGTGACGTAGTAGGGGAGGTCAAAACAATGTATTCCCTTAGTGGATGTAAACAGAGAAGTCACAAACAATATATTGCTCGATTTATTGCCTGGTATATTATTGCTTATTTTGTTGTTGTTGTTGTTGTTGTTGTTGTTGTTGTTGTTGTTGTTGTTGTTGTTGCCTCCGCTGGCTTTGAACTCAAGTGTAGTCCATACACATGCTGCTACGTCTAGTGCACTCGAGTGATTTTTTTTTCAAGAGACGGAATGGCTAGAAACTCTGGCCACATACATGCTTGGCATATTAGCAGGGGAAGGCAAAGTGAGCGAGCGACCGCTGCTATTGGTCCCCCATATTGTGGCTATATCATCTGTGCCATAAAAGCCATCCTGGGAGTCAATCGTGCGTTTTGCAGCTCGCGCGTCCATATAATTCCTCCCAACATCTAGACTATTTATATATAGCCGGCGCTGTGACACATGTGCAGTCAACGCGTTTCACAATTCAGTGACACCGAGTCGATGGTTCGAGATGCATTGCGGGCGATTTGGAAGCAGACTACTTTGCGTTGATTTGTATGTATGAGGTGTCGGTCGTTCAGAAAAAAACGGCGACGTAAATATTGCCTAGTAAATATCAAACAGCCAATAAATGCTGGAGTTAATTGCACTTTTCTGTAAAGGACATGCAACTAACTTTATAAACAAATTAACATCTAATTTTTCTCATGCTATTTTAGGTATTCTGTATGAGACATGTGTAGGCCATGGCGGAATAGGACAGGGACAAAAGTTAGATTTATTACTTTGTCTTAAAGGATTATTCACCCCCTTTCACCACTGTTATTCGCAGAGTCGACACCCTGATCAACAGTAGCCGTGGTCAAGACCGTTGACTGAGCTAACTCACCATTCACACATGCCACTATCCAGACCATCAGCACATTTCAGCTTACCATTCAGAAGGCCAAGAACCAGAAGTTAAGTGGCAGACTTCACCAAATTATGTCCGCTATAGGCTATCTTGTAACACCAAGATCACAATATACAATACACGGATCGCTCAGTAGCTTGCCTTTGTTTTCTGAGCGCGGCTCACAAACCCCGTAAGTTACCAACGGGGCGAGAACCGCTACAGATTCTCGCGCAGGTTACGTCACTCACGAGAATATGCGGGATTACAGAGAAAGACGTTAACTCTTAGGCCAGGGAGAGCGGCAGTAGTTAGACTCTATACTTAGAAGTCTATTGTATATCTACTTTGATCGATTTTCCATCTTAGCAGTATACGCTAAGATACACTACAGGTATTCTTTACACTGCCTTTTGAAACCGCTGTCACCTGCACTAGAATCATACAATGTTGTACGGTCTCTCCACTACAGATCATCACACTCTACATCCAGGTTGCGGCAATTTAACTCAGAAGGAGTGGCAATCAGGAGAAACATTAGCAATACACACACAAATACACACACACACACACACACACACTCACGCAGGCACATACACGCACACACACTATAATATACACACGCTCTCTCTCACACACACACTATCATACACATACTCATACGCACACATACTCTCTCTCTCTCTCTCTCTCTCTCTCTCTCTCTCACTCACACATGCACACACACATTGTCTCTCTCATTCGATACAAATACACACGCACTTTCTCTCTGTCTCTCTTTCGCTCTCTCTCTCTCTCTCTCTCTCTCTCTCTCTCTCTCTCTCTCTCTCTCTCTCTCTCTGTCTGTCATTTCACATTCTCTCTCTCTCTCTCTCTCTCTCTCTCTCTCTCTCTCTCTCTCTCTCACACACACACACACACACACACACACACACACACACATTTTCTTTCTCCCTCTTTCAATACAAGCGTAAACACATTAGTTAGTTAGTTAGTTAGTTAGTCGAGGTTTCCAACTTCACGGCAATGGGTCGTCCCCATTATGTTCCGCTCCTGTGCCAGTGAATATCACACACAATGCTCCCCCACTGTCCAATGTGAAAAGTGGAATAGACAGAAGTCTCGGCAAGCCAACAGCCCACACTGGTACACTGTGCATAATGCCGTCGCCAGAATGCCAACACAAAAGTCCTCCACGATAAATACAGTTCATCGTCGATGGAATCGGCAGTCACTAGAAAGACTTCATTGGCCCGAGTTTCACAGCTCACAGTGTCGTGCCACGCACTCACCCAGTAGCAGGACGACGGAACCATGTACTACCAGTCCTACGTGGGGAAATACGAATGCAAGCACTTTAGCTAGAATATTTAGCTTCAAAAACACAAGGCTAATTCATAAACTCCACCAGGTCTATTGACATACGGCAGAAGTCATGTGGGTTGTCCTGGTTGTGTCAGTGTGTAATTTGGTCACATGTCGTACTGCCGAGCTCAATGTATATAGTTAACCAGATTACTGATGTCGTCACTGCTTCGTTTGGTGCTCAACTATCGACCAGCGAGAGTTATGTGTCCATTATCATCATTATGTAGTGACTTTAACTATGTACTTACTATTTGATAGATTTTTTTTTATTACATTGGTTTTGTTCCCAATATACATGTATATACTGTGTTCGCCAGGAATGAGGCGCTGGAACCTCTTTTCCCCAGGTAGATTGGGCCCGTTAGCTATTACAGCGACCAATCTAGGAGATGGAAAACTCCGATTATAAACCCCCAAGGTTAAGGTGAGTTGGTCTTGAACGTGGAACGTCTGGTATGCGGATGGGGCGGCGCCAGGCGTATGGACTCCTGAGGGACATCCCCTGCCCCTTCCCTAGTAAGCAGGCAATGCTAGGGTGACCGTTTTTTTCCTGCAATATCCAAACTTTACTTATGGATTTAATTAAACATGGGAATCGTCGCCGGAGCTACGGAGCACGTGCTCTGCGCTTGACACATCTTTCAGAGGCTATCGAAGAGAGAGTGAGGAGGAGAAGGCGAGGAAATGGTGTGAGAAGAAGGCATAGAAATAGGAGGGCAGGCGCCAGAAGAACAAGGCGAAAAGTGGAGAGACTAGGTTTCAACCATGTAAGAGTGGGATACTGGAACTGTCGTAGTGCCAGGCAGAGAGGTCCTGTATTGGAGAGGCTAACATATGATTTTGATGTCCTCATGCTCCAGGAGTTAAATACAGACAAATACCATTGTCCTGGATACGTCAGTTATATAAACCCCACTGGGCAGAAGAGACATGGGCAAGGTCTGCTGGTGAAGAAAGGAGTGAAGCATGCGGCACTTGACTTGAGCCAGTGGAATCACAGTGCAAGAGAGGTCCAGGGTATACAAATGGAGATTGGTGGCCTTAGTTGGAACATCATAAATGTATATGCCACAGCGGGCTGTTTTGTCAGAAAGGAACAATGGGACTGGCTTAAGGAATTGGAGGAATTACCAGGTGATAGGCTACTCATATGTGGAGACGTCAATGCGAGGAACAGAGATTGGGACAGTAGCGGAGAAAACCGACAGGGAATTGCCCTTGCGGATGCCATGGTGGACTCCGATGTTGTCTGCATAAATGATGGTAGGCCGACTAGAATGGGAATGAGGCCTGGCGATGCAGATACTGCTATTTATTTGGCATTTGTTTCCCAGTCATCAGTCCCTGATGTAAAGTGAACTGTTTTGAATGACCATGGGAGTGATCACATGCCATGCTCAGTCCTTATCTCTAAGTCCAGGAAAGTTAAGGCTGGGAGAGCGCGCAAGACCTTCCGGTATGAGTGGACTGACAGCCTTCTTGGACGCCTCAGACAAGGGGTATGCAACAGGACTGTTAAAACTGCCAAGGAATTTTTACGTGCGCAACAATACACACGGGCGTCCGATCTCACTACCAAGAGACCAGGAGAAATTTTATTACTGGAAGTCCAGGTGGATTTTTTAAATAAATCCCGGTGCTCACCGGGGCCTGAACCCGTGACCTCCAGCACTCGAGGCGGACACCATACCTCGAGACCACTCAACCCCCCTAACGTAGCCTAACGGCGTTGTCCGGGCAAAATTTCGAGTTAAAAATCTACCCAAAGTATTTCAGGATCCTCGCCGATGCAACGGAGTTCGTGCATTGAGCTGAGTTTCTCCAGACTCAGGTTTGAGTTAGGACGAAAACGGAGCACTTATGGGTTAAACCGTGTGCCGTGATGTTGATCCAACGACTAAACTAAACTAAACTAAACTGTTAAAATTCCTTTTTTGCATCCCCCATGGTGGACCCCAGAAGTAGACAATGCTTGGAAAGCAAAGAGAGCTGTAGTGAAGCAGCTAAGGAAAGTGCGACAGACACCCCGAAGCTCACGAGAGGAAGTGGACACAGCGGAACATGACAAGAAATACAAAGTGGAGGCTTTCAAGAGATATGCTGCAGAGGTCAAGAACGTAAAATGAAAATGTTTTATGAAGGATATTGGAGGTGATAAATCACTGCGAAGATTCTGGAAACTGCACAGACAAATGCAAAGAAAAGATCGGCCTATGACAGTGGGAATAATTTATAAAGAGGATGGTGTACGCGTGACAACAGACAAAGAGAAAGGGGAGGCGTTTCTCCAGAGATTTTTAGAGCAGACCAATTATAATGATGCGGATACCAGGGATGCAGTTAGAGAGGAATTATCTGGCACAATGGAGAATATGCCTTATGAAGACATCATACGGGTTGAAAAAGTTAAATATATTTTGAAAAAGGCAAACGACACGGTACCAGGGCCTGATGGTGTCAGGTATGGCCACATGAAGGCTTTGAGCGATGTAGACCTGAAGAAGATGGCCGACTGCTTTAATCAGAGCATTAGGACAGCATCAGTACCTCAGGATTGGTTACATGGCTATCTCATCCCTCTCCCAAAACCATTCAAGGATCATTCAAAGCTTAGCGGCTTTAGGATCATCACCCTTCAAAATACATTTGGGAAAGTTCTAGAGAAGATAGTCGCTGTCAAGCTGCAAGAGTTTTTGGAAAGGTGGAAGCTTCTCCCAAAAGAGGCCAGGGGAGTTACAGGCCAGGAAAAGATACAAGGTCAAATGCAGCCACTTTTGCCTTTGACGTTTATGAGGGGTTCCAGAGTAGACAGGAAACGATGGCGGCAGCGCTTGATCTCGAGGATGCATACAATAGAGTTCGCTGTGATATTTTGATGATCGCACTTATAGAGATGGGGGTCAATCCCTGGTTGGTGAACTGGATAGCAGCCGTTCTGCATTCTCGTCGGGTTGCTCTCCGTCTGGGTGCATGGACCTCAGAGCCACATATTTTAACCCCGGGACTGCCATAGGGATCTGCAATCTCACCGGTGCTCTTTAATGTGTATACGAGCAAGATTGCAAACCTAGAAGCACCAGGGGTTGGAAGGATACTAACGTTTGCAGATGATATTCTTACATATAGGCAGGGGATCAAACAGCCCAGGAGCTACAGGTGACAGTAGACAAAGTGATTGACTGGTGCACTGAAATGAGTGCTGTCATCCACCCGGTAAAGGCGGCTGTTTTGTGGTGCTCTCTGGACAACAGGATTGTGAGAGATGATGCCCCAAGCCTCGCGATAGATGGCAGAAGCGTTAACAGAGAGAAAAAACTGAAGTATCTGAGAATCACATTTGACAGGAGCCTGTCCTTCAAGGACCATGTGGAGATGGTTGTGACCTTGGTCTCAGAAGGGACTCAATGCACTTAAAACTATGGCTGCAATGGACACAGAGCAGAGAATGCTCTTCACACTATATCAGCACTTGATCCTCTCAGTAATTGATTATGGACTAGGTCTGCTCACTGTCTCAGAGAGTCAGCTGGTGAGGTTAGAGCGCATACAGAACGAAGCTATGCGGGTCATTCTGGGATGCACCAGAGACACCCCAGTAGTGTGTATGCGTTACATCCTTGGTCTGCCGACAGTTGCTGGTAGGCACAAGGTGATGCAGGCGAAGGCATTCCTCAGTGTAGCTGCAAACACAGAAAGCATGCTGAGGAGGGTGGAGACAGGCATGCTTCGTGCAGAGTGGCTTGCTTCGCTTCGGAGGTCACGGATAGCAAGCATCACCTGGATCTTTTCTCCTGGGCATGCCGGTGTGCTGAGGAATGAACAGGCGGACAGATTCGCTGGCTCTGCAAAACTTGGTGGAGTATTGATGCATGACAAGGCAGACGTGGTTGCGGCCTTGTGGGAGCACGTGTACACCTCAGAGGAGCAAATAGATCAGCATAGTCTGGTAAGAATGAAGCCGCGAGGTGTGACGAGGGGATCTGGCCGACGCACGACGCTCAGAGGAAAGGCGAGACGGACATATAATCAGATTGCTACTGGAACTATTAGTGTTGGAACTCTTCGCTGGCTGCTGAGGATGGGGACCCGTCCTTATGGGAATGCCCCGAATGCTGTGATGTCGGTTCCTAAATCAATCAATCAATCAAATACGAATGAAAACCGTAGCCACAAGCATATGCACCCCAGAGGCCTTATCGGTTCAATGCCTATCCGCCATATTGTGGACCGGAAGTCACAAAGCATATACACATACTCTCTCTCTTTCTCTCTCTCTCGCTCTCAGTCTCTCTCAATACAAACATCCACACACACACACACACACACACACACACACACACACACACACACACACTTTCTTTCTCTGTCTCTCACTTCACACACACTCTCTCAATATAAACACACACACACACACAAACACACACACACACACACACACACACACTCCCGTCCCCCCTCTCTAACTCTCTTACACTCTCTCTCTCAATATAAACACACACACACTTTCTTTCTCTGTCTCTCACTTCACACACTCTCTCTCAATATAAACACACACACACACACACACACACACTCCCTTCCCCTCTCTCTCTCACTCTTACACACACACACACACACTCTCTCTCTCTCAATATAAACACACACACACACACACACTTTCTCTCTCTCTCTCTCGCTCACTCTCACACACTCTCTCTCAATATAAGCATACACAAACATTTTCCCTCTCTCGCAATACAAGCACACACAAACTCTCTCTCTCTCTCTCTCTCTCTCTCTCTCTCTCTCTCTCTCTCTCTCTCTCTCTCTCTCTCTCTCTCTCTCTCTCTCTCTCTCTCTCAATACAAACACTCACACGCTTATTGGCTGTCACTTTCAAAGAGAAAAATCCTCGTGTAGAGTTCACTCAGTGATTTCATATTGTTAACGAACAAACGGGAATCATTCAGTGATATCAATTCAATCATCCATTGAACCTTAGTGAACAATAGCACATGTGATGTGAGTTAGCGAGCATTACCCAGACGCTGTTTTCAACTCTGGCTTAAATCTAACAAGCCCAACAAGTCTTTGAAAATATATGTATAATGTGAGGCAGGATTATTGAAAATAATAGAAATGGCCAAAGTAACATCCAACACCATGAAACAGCTTTTCACATCTAAACAGTTCGGTAGCGAATTAAAAGTAAGAGTGATGGAGCGTTATATTACTCTACATTATCGAATTGTACAGAAACATGGCACCGAGTAAACAACGTGAGGCTGTCTCCGTGGCAAAGCGTTTACGGATGCGATTCGTAAGCCTGCTTACCCGCGTTCCACTCACAGCTGCGACCGATTTGGCAGCAGACCGCGTTTCACTGGCTTTTAACGAGTTGGTTTGGGAGTCGGTCGTTCAGAAAGCAATGGCAAACTGTTGAACTTAAACTTGCCAAGACATCAACAACAGCAGTAAAATGCTGGTGTTGACAACGATGTCATGTAAAAAGGATATACCAAAAACAAAATGTTGATTATGCGTCATGTTGTTCCTGCAGCGAGGCGCTGTCGTCATTTGGAGGTGACGGGTTCGAATACCGATGGAGTAACTATATCTTTCAATTGTTATGTTGTCTAGTGCAGTGGTTCTCAACCGGTGGATACCCCCGGAATTTTAGGGTTTCTAGGGGGGGGGGGGGAATGAAGACCATTTCAAGATCGCGTTAATACAAGAACCGATTACTTGATATTGTTTTTCCCTTCATACTTTACAGTTATGTACGTCTCATTCTTCTAAAATTCATTTTATAAAGTAAGTAGACCCACAAATCATGTTTTATGTGGATGTCTAGACTTGTTTTAGTATATGCTATTAAATTTACCTTCCATTTTACGTATACTGTGTAGGGGTGGGGGATTTTTAGATAGGAAATATGAAGGGGGGGATGACGTTCTAAAAATACGGTGAAGGGGGGCACGGGCCAAATTTTTGATAGGAAGGGGGGGGGGAATGACGTTCTGAAAATATGGTGAAGGGGAGCACGGGCCAAAAAAGGTTGAGAACCACTGGTCTAGTGTGTCCTCTAATCTCTACTTCTTTCTTTTACTTCTATAAACGCTAAACAATATTTGTGAATTTATTTATGAGCGATCTTAGTGGCCTCAAAGTGTTCTCCAATTAATATTACTCTGGATAAACTGATGGTCAAAGTATTTCGCTGTGAATTTGTGGTAATAGAAAAGGTTAAAATATCACGGCAGAAGAAAACAAATAAGAAAGTATTACACAAGCTAGGAATGGAGAAATCAAAACACAGAAGCCACAAATAATATTGCACGATTTATGTGTGACATAGTTCGACGAATTTCGTCAGGTGCATACGGCAATTATATATCATATGGAGTGATTAAATAATACAGGGTGTATTTTTAATGACTGTGCTGTGTTTGAAAATATTGCCGGTCCAAGTTTTGTATTTACCTATTATGTTGCATAAACTTTACAGAGGGTGAATACAAAACTTGGACCGGCAATATTTTCAAAATCTACACAGCCATTAAAAATACACCATATTCTTTTACTGAAATACTTAGCTCTCTATATCGAAGAAATGGTTACTGAATGAGATCAAGGTTAGACAGTTAACTAATTCAGTGTCGAAGGATTAGTATATCGCCTCATGTGACCTCGCATTTGGACAGAGGGACGACATATCGTCGTACTAGGGTCATGGTGTTATTTGTTTTGTTTCATAGTCCATCCATCATGTGCCATGCTGATAAGCGTGGGCGGTCATGATTCGGCATTTCGATCGATCACCAGAATTGTGGATCAGCTCAGTGTTCTTGTCTCGACCATGTCACGTGGCCAAGCCATCCAGATATTTACTTATCTGCCTTCTCTTTGTTCTCTTCACCTCGATCTTGCAGTTGTCACCAATTTCTCCAATCTATTTCTTCTCATAACATGCCCAAAAACGTTTTGACTAAGTCTAATTTCTCTAATCAGTTTACGAATTTTATTTGTTTCTTGTAGGCTTGGTCATTGGTTTTTCTGTCTGCCCATGGTATTCTTTGCATTCTCCTCAGAAACCACATTTCCACAGCCATCAGGTGTATTTCAACTTGACTGCTCATTGTCCACGCTTCACATCCATAAAAAAAAGTACAGGTTCTATGTAGCACCTCAAATAGTTTCATAGTACCTTCCACAATTTCAATGCTTGTGAACAGAAATGCACATTATAATATAACTAGCTGACCCGGCCCGGCTTCGCCCATACCTTGGTGGGGAGCATCTCATTTAATTCATATAAGTAGTCATATAAGTTCCCGTTCCCGTTACCGACTGTCTGTCTGTCTGTCTGTCTGTCTGTCTGTCTGTCTGTCTGTCTGTCTGTCTGACCCGGCCCGGCATCGCCCAGCTCCTGGTGTGGAGCATCTCATTTAATTCATATAAGTAGTCATATAAGCTCACGTTCCCGTTCCCGACTATCTATCTGTCTGTCTGTCTGTCTATCTGTCTGTCTGTCTGTTTGATCCGGCCCGGCTTCGCCCAGCCCCTGATGGGGAGCATCTCATTTAATTCATATAAGTAGTCATATAAGTTCCCGTTCCCGACTGTCTGTCTGTCTGTCTGTCTGTCTGTCTGTCTGTCTGTCTGTCTGTCTGTCTGTCTGTCTGTCTGTCTGTCTGTCTGTCTGTCTGTCTGTCTGTCTGTCTGTCTGTCTGTCTGTCTGTCTAATCATTTATTGGTTGCAGTTAGAACAACCTTAGATAAACGAAGACCAACTTACAAAAAGCATTAGAAAGAGCACTTGAAAGATCTTTACATCTTCCCCAACAATTAACTTGGGTAAATGGAGCAGCGGCAGCAGCAGCAGAAGAAGAAGAAAAAGGAGGAGTAGGAGCTGGGAGGAGGAAGAGGGAGGTGGAGGAGGGAGGAGGAGGGAGGAGTAGGAGGGAGGAAGAGATAGGTGGAGAGAGGAGGAGGAGGGAAGAGGATGGAGGAGGAAGAAGGAGGAGTAGTAGGGAGGAGGAGGGATTAGGAGGAGGAGATAGGAGGAGGAGGGAGGAGGAGGGAGGAGGAGGAAGGAGGAAGGAGGAGGAAGGAGGAAGGAGGAGGAAGGAGGAGGATGAGGCAGGAGGAGGGAGGAGGAGGTGGGAGGAGGAGGGGAGGAGGAGGGGGAGGAGGAAGAGGGAGGAGGAGGGAGGAGGGGAGGAGGAAGGAGAAGGAGGAGGAGGGAGAAGGAGGGAGGAGAAGAACGCAGGAGGAGGAGGGGGAGGAGGAGGGAGGAGGAGAGGGAGGAGGAGGGAGGAGGAGAGGGAGGAGGAGGGAGATGGAGGAGGAGGGAGGAGGAGGGAGGAGGAGGGAGGAGGAGGAGGAGGCAGATGGAGAAGGAGGAGGGAGGAGGAAGAGTGAGAAGGAGGAGGGAGAAGGAGGAGGGAGGAGAAGGAGTGGGAGGAGGAGGAGAGAGGATGAGGAGGGAGGAAGAGGAAGAGGGAGGAGGAGGAGGGATGTGGAAGGAGGAGGAGGGAGGAGGAGGAAGGAGGTAGAGGGAGGAGGAGGAGGGAGGAGGAGAGAGGATGAGGAGGGAGAAGGAGAAGGGAGGAGGAGAAGGGAGGAGGAGGATGAGGAGGAGGGAGGAGGAGAGGGAGGAAGAGGGAGGAGGAGGGAGGAAGAGGGAGGAGAAGGAGGAGGAGGAAGAAGAGGGAGGAGAAGGAGGAGGAGGGGGGAGGGAGTAGGAGGAGAGAGGAGGAGAAGGGAGGAGGAAGGAAGAAGAGTGATTAGGAGGAGGGAGGAGGGCGAGGAGGCAGGAGGAGGAAGAGGGAGGAAGAGGGAGGAGGAGGAGGGAGGAGGAGGAAGGAGGAGGAAGAAGGAGGAAGGAGGAGGAAGGAGGAGGAAGGAGGAGGGAGGAGGATGAGGGAGGAGGAGGAGGCAGGAGGAGGGAGGATGAGGAGGGAGTAGGAGGAGGGAGGAGAAGGAGGGAGAAGAAGAACGCAGGAGGAGGAGGGGGAGGAGGAGGGAGGAGGAGGGAGGAGGAGAGGGAGGAGGAGGGAGATGGAGGGAGGAGGAGGGAGGAGGAGGGAGGAGGCGGAGGGAGAAGGAGGAGGGAGGAGGAGGGAGGAGGAAGAGGGAGAAGGAGGAGGGAGTAGGAGGAGGGAGGAGAAGGAGGGGGAGGCGGAGGAGGGAGGAGAAGGAAGAGGGAGGAGGAGGGATGTGGAGGGAGGAGGAGGAGGGAGAAGAGGGAGGAGGTTAGATGGAGGAGGAGGAGAGAGGAGGAAAGAGGATGACGAGGGAGGAGGAGAAGGGAGGAGGAGGGATTAGGAGGGAGGAGGAGGAGGGAGGAGGAGGGAGGAGGTAGAGGGAGGAGGAGGAGAGAGGAGGAGAGAGGATGAGGAGGGAGGAGGAGAAGGGAGGAGGAGGGATGAGGAGGAGGGAGGAGGAGAGGGAGGAGGAGGGGGAGGAGGAAGGAGGAGGAGGGAGGAAGAGGGAGGAGAAGGAGGAGGAGGGAGGAGGGCGAGGAGGCAGGAGGAGGAAGAGGGAGGAGGAGGAAGGAGGAGGAGGAAGGAGGAGGAAGAGGGAGGAGGAGGATAAAGAGGGAAGAGGAGGAGGGAGAGGGAGGAGGGGGAGGGGAAGAGGAAGAGGGTAGGAGGGGAGAGGAGGAGGAGGAGGAGGATTATAACGCATATGCCTGTAGATTTAATAATGGCTGAAGGTGTTCCATGTCTTCTTAGAGTTGGCGACAGTGTAAAGAAATATAAAATCTTCAAACTTGATAGAGATAAGGTAACTATTATTTATTTATTCTTTAAGCACAAAAAGATGAGTTACAATGTTATGCATTATGCATTATTTTTATGAAAACTTTGAAAATGCCTTACAGATTGTATCATTATTTATTATAACTCATATGCCGGTACATAACTATGGACAAAGAGTTTATAAATCTTTGACAACGATGCCACAATATGACTATAAGTTATACAGAAAAGTTATGCCCCTTGAAATATGTTTTACAGAGTTAAGTCCCCTCGCTGTATAGAAATTACAATGAAAAATGGAAAATTAAATAATATTGGGTAAGCAGCCGATTTCACAATAAAAAAATATCACAGTGGGCTGCGCTGGAATGAAAGGAAGACGTGTAGAAAATTTCATCTCAATCGGATGAGCCGTTCGCGAACGCATAAAGGACATACGGACATACAGACGGAGATTGCCTTTTATATATAAGATGGGCGTTCATTTGAAATCCGTTCGTACCGCACCGCGCGTAATTGCGTACGTTGAACATGATCATGTCATAGTCATGTGATAAGTACTGACCAATGAATAAAAGAGCCAGTGCTTATCGTCCCATGATTCATGGGTTCTGTTTCTGACCGTTGAGAAAATGGCCGGGTTGATCTAAAATCCGCACAAAGAAACTCAAAGAGCGGTGATTCAGTTTCGTTCATTTGAAGGATGTCGACCAGTGGACATTCATCGAAGAATGCAGGCAGCGTACAGTAACAAATGTGTGTCGAAGACAACAGTGACAGACTGGGCACGAATGTTTCGGAAAGGACGTCAGTTCACGACAGATCTTCGACGGCCGGGTCAAGCGCATATTGTTGCAACAGAAATAACCATTGCCAAAATTCACGACAGATTTTCAACGGCCGGGTCAAGCGCATATTGTTGCAACAGAAATAACCATTGCCAAAATTCACGACAGATTTTCAACGGCCGGGTCAAGCGCATATTGTTGCAACAGAAAAAAAAAAAAAAAAATAAACAAAATTGATGCAGCAATACAGATGAACCATTGTCGAAGCATAAGTTTGCTAGCGAAAGAATTTGATGTGTCAATTGGGACAATTCAAAAGTGTCGTTCGTAAGAAACCTGCAATAACGGAATGTGTGTTCACAGGGGGTACCACGGGTGTTGACCGACCACCAAAAGAGGAACGCGTGAGATGGTGTTTGACCACTTGCTGCGTTACAGAGTGTAGGGTGATGCATTTCTCTTCCGCATAGTGGCAGGCGATGAATTATGGTGTTACCACTTTGAGCCGAGCAGCAAAAGAGAGAGCAGCAATGGAAAATGTGGATACCCAAAAACAAAAACAAAAAAAGGTTTTCCAAAAATCGGGGGACAAAAAGGGGTTAAAAGGG
>JACEFZ010007078.1:0-215000 GCA_014155875.1 Cepaea nemoralis
ACCACCTTCCCACCATAACAGAAGTTAAGTGTACTATAAATGAACTTGCATCTGGCAAGGCTCCAGGTAAGGATGGGATTCCAATAGAGGTTATAAGGAGTGGGCAAGACACACTCACTATACAGATCCACCAGCTAATAGAGCTATGCTGGCGAGAAGGACAAGTCCCACAGGATTTCAAAGATTCAAGCATCATAACTGTACAAGAACAAGGGCGATCGGAGCGACTGCAACAACTATAGGGGTATCTCACTTCTGTGTATTGTTGGAAAAGTATTTGCTAGAATTGTTCTGCGCAGACTTCAAGTCCTAGGAGATCAAGTCTGCCCCGAATCACAGTGTGGCTTTCGACAGAACCGGTCTACCATTGATATGATATTCTCATTACGACAAATGCAAGAAAAATGTCGTGAACAGAATCAACCACTGTTTATTGCCTTCATCGACCTCACAAAGGCATTTGATTTGGTCAGTCGTGAGGGTCTATTCAAGGCACTAAAGAAGATTGGCTGCCCACCAACTATTCTGTCCCATTGTGGAATCGTTCCACACAGGCATGAAGGGTATAATCAAGTTTGATGGTGCAACTTCTGAAGAATTTGAAATCAAGAGTGGAGTTAAGCAAGGTTGTGTACTAGCTCCCACCCTCTTCGGAATATACTTTTCACTTCTACTGAAATATGCCTTTCGTGATCAGGATGGTGGTATATACATTCACTCACGCTCAGATGGCGGCATTTACAATGCTCAAAGATTGAAGGCCAAGACCAAAATTAGGAGGGTACTCATCAGAGAGTTGCTTTTTGCAGATGATGCTGCAGTTACGACCCACTCTGAGAAAGAATTGCAATGTCTACTATCTGCATTCTCCAATGCTTGTTCCGAATTTGGTTTAACAATTAGCAAAAAGAAGACACAGATTATGACACAAGGTGCACATGGGGTACCATCAATCTTTATTGACGACGCCGAACTAGAGATGGTAGACCATTTTACATATCTAGGATCAGTGGTAAATAGCAAATTATCCCTAGATCAGGAAATCAACAGCCGGATGGGTAAGGCAGCAACAACAATGAACAGGTTAACAAAAAGAGTCTGGGAGAACAGGAAGCTTACTGCAAAAACAAAAGTCCTTGTCTATCAAGCCTGTGTCCTTAGTACTCTTCTTTATGGCAGTGAAACCTGGACAACTTACTCACACCAAGAGAAACGTTTAAACAGCTTTCATATGCGGTGTCTGCGAAGAATTCTTGGTATTAAGTGGCAAAACAAAAAAAACGTTAGGAGGATGGATGATGGTAGAATACCAAAGGACATCTTTTTTGGTGAATTACAGATGGGTAAGAGATCTCAGGGTCGGCCTCTATTACGATACAAAGATGTGTGTAAGCGGGACATGATTGATACAGGCATTGATAATGCACATTAGGAGCAAGTCGCCGCTGAACGTGTTGCATGGAGGGCAAACATCAGAAGTGGAATAAAGACAAAGGAGAAAATTATTGCAGATAAGTCACACACCGAGCGTTTGAGACGTAAGATAGTGCATGAGGTGGAAATGACCACATGTTCACATGCACCCACTGTGAACGGACATTTACAGCGCAAATTGCCCTTATCAGTCACATGCGCTACCGCCATAGGTAAAAGTTATTATGCCTTTTTAAACTATCAAGGCGGCAAGGTGCCAATGAAAGCCTCAGGGCTCAATACTAGGTCCGCTGCTTTTTGCAGTGTATATTAACGATCTTCCTTTATACCTCAATACTTCGTGTGACCTATTTACGGACGACTGCACTATTTACACTAGTCAAGAGAGCCTTTGTGACTTAGAGAGCTCTTTACAAAACGAACTTGACAACCTTAGTAGATGGAGCAATTAAAATCGCATGTTAATTAACATCGACAAAACCAAATCCATGCTAATAACGACCAGACAAAAACTACAGACCCTAGCCATAGCTGGGACACCGCTCGAGCTCCACGTGGACACGTTACCTATAATTAATGTAAATGAACATAAAACATTAGGTCTTTTAATTGACAGACATTTAAACTGGAGAACTCATGTTCACGTCCTTACCAAGAGAATAGCACAACAAGTTTACCAACTTGCTAAAATTCAGCACTTTTTGGATGAAAGTACACGAAAAATATTCTATGCATCCTATATCCAATCACCTCTCGATTATTGTTCCACAGTCTGGGATGGTTGCCCTAAATCTAATATGAAATGATTGTGTTCGCTTCAAAACCGCGCGATACGTCTAGTTTCTAGCATAAAGCACGTTGAAAGTAATAAATTATACAGCCATCTAAGACTTCTACAACTTCGAAAGCGCTTCCTTTTTAACAAAGCCAAATTAGTGAATAAAATTATATCTGAAAATACCCTAGAGTATCTTCTACCGTTAATTCAATCTAATGCAATGAACAGTAAGCGATTAAATTTATTACAGCTTCCTAAGCCTAGATTGGACTTATACAAAACTTGTTTCGCATATTCTTGTGCTCACTTGTGGAATAGCCTTCCACCAGATCTGAAAACACCTATGGGTCCCTACACATTCAACCGAAAACTCTTTCAATACTTACTTCATACCGACTATATGCCTCCATATGACACCTACTGGTATCATTTTTCCACTATCATTCTTCACTGTATGTGTGTGAGCGAGACAGTGGGTGAGAGAGTGAGTGAGAAAGAGTGTGAGTGGAAGAATTAGTATGAGTGAGAGTGAGAGAGTATGCATGCGCGTGTGCCTGAGTGAGTGTTAAAGTGAGTGAGTGTGTGTGGACATATGTGTGAGAGATTTAGTTAGAGAATGAGTGAATCTGAGAGAGTGGGTGTGTTTTGTGTCTGCCTGTCTGTGTGATAGAGTGTGAAAGTTAGTGAGTGAGTGTGAGTTAGAGAGTCAGCGAGTAAGTGAGTGAGTAAGGGAGCGTGAGTGAGTGAGAGAGAATTTGTGAGTACGCGTGTATGTGCACGAATGAGTGAGTGTGAGAGAAAGTGAGTGTGTAAAAAAGAGAGCGTGGGTGAATGAGAGTGTGCATGAGAAAGTGTGGATGTATGTGTGTGCATGCCTGTATGTGTGTATGTGTGTATATGTGTGTGTACATGTGTGTATCTGTGTGTGCCTCTGTGTGTATGTCTGTACGTGTGTTAAGGTGTGCGTTCATGTGTTTATATGCTTTTATATGCATGTGCGTGTATATATGTGTGTATGGATGATTGTGTGTGTCTGCTTGTGTATATATTATATATCTTTGTGTGTGTAAGTGTGCAAGCATGCAGTGTATGCGAGGGAGTGTATATTCGGGTGTTATGTGAGTACGTGTGCGTAAGTATGTGGATGTGTGTGTATGTGCGTGGGTATATGTGTGTATTTGCGTGTGTACCTTGTGTGTGGGTGTGTGTATGTACATGTGAGAGAGAGAGAGAGAGAGAGAGAGAGAGAGAGAGAGAGAGAGAGAGAGAGAGAGAGAGAGAGAGAGAGAGTTGAGCGCACGCATGTCATCTAACATGCTCTTCCATATGTTTTGTGTATTCTCATTTTCATATTATCATTAAGTATCATTTTGGTGCACTTGATGTTAACATGCATAAAATGAATTCATGTAAATCCGGGAAGGTTAACCCGGTCAACAAATGCCCGCAGAAGTCGGATGTGTCGGCCTAACGGCGCAAGAACGCAGCTCTGCTGTAAACAGGCACAACGCAATCACATCCGAAAAAAAAACTCCGGATGAACGAAGAAGAAGAAGAAGAAGAATTCATGTAAATTACTGTAGAGTAAGTGAGAGTGGAATAGCATGTTACATGACATGCGCGGGCTCAACTCTCTGTCTCTCTCTCTCTCTCTCTCTCTCTCTCTCTCTCTCTCTCTCTCTCTCTCTCTCTCTCTCTCTCTCTCTCTCTCTCTCTCTCTCTCTCTTTCTCTCAGAGGAAACAATAGGTTGTGGTCCAAGTAAGGACATGTATGAAAAGTTGCATCATCGTGTTCTCTTTCTCTGGCAGACGCATGCGATCCTTGTTATGACTCAAACAAAAACAAATTCGCTTGCTTGGAGTCATTTTTAAGCGGCAAAATGTTATGTCTATGTTACAGAGGCACAATCTGGTGCGTGAATGTAAGTTTTCGTTTTCATGTATTCGTTTTAAATTTTTCTGTCCCACGCAGTTGTTGCTCGATCAGGTTATCTGAAATAATGGTGGTGGGGTAGGCGTATTCCTTATCGATGGAGAAGTAAGGTGAATTCTTCCCTCCGATAGCATACGGGACACCCGTGGGCAGTTCCCGTTCAGGTCACGACAAGCCATGTGAGCAGGTACTGGATAAAGCTGGGGAGCAGCCCACAGACAGTTGTTCGATATGGTCTCTGTGTTTGCTGTGGTAGGCAGAAGATGCCTTTATAGAGACAATGGCTGCCGTTATCCATCAGAGTGGTCACTGCTAAGAAGGAAAGCAGTAGGAAACTACATTCCTTATAGATGTCTCGCATATCATGTCCGTGCGCAATAAATTCAGTTAGACAAGTGAGGAATTATGTGAAAGCTAGGGAGATGTGGATATATAGAAGGATGATGAGAAGACCGTAGAAGGATAGAAATAGCAATGAAGATATCTTGTAAGAAGTTCACTCACAAAGTGAACTAGTTACTCACATCAGAAGATGACACTCCGCATTCGTTGGGTGTGTCATGAGAAGGGGAACGCTGGAGTATGTCGTTACAGCGGGAAAGCTAGAATAGAGGAGAAGGAAATGAGACCAAGATGGTAGATGCCGGGCTGTTGACATCATGACATGGTGGAATATCATTACCATCAATGATTGGCAGCAAAAAAAAAAGACAGAAGGCTGTGAATTGACATGATCACCATCAATTAGTCGTTAGTCGCGGTTCTAGCTTCACGGTGAAAGGTCACACCTCATAATGCTCCAGGATATCACACAAAATGCTCCACACTGTGAACGGTGGTACAGACAGCAGTCACGACATACCAACAGCACTCAAGGCATGCATGCATAAGGCCGCTGCCAGAATGCGAACACAACAATCTGCCACTAAAATTCCACTTCATTGTCTATGAAAGCGGCAGTCACTAGAAAACAAGCAGTTGCACAGACAATACTGCGTGAGACAAAGAGACCAAGAAGAGATGTAAAATCATTCCTTTGTGATATCCACAGCTTACAGTGTGTCTCCGGGCACGTAACTCACCTGGAAGACGAAACCTTGTGGTGTTTCTCCATCAGGTATGATGATGGCCATTCATTTCACCCAATGGGCTTGAAAGTTTTGAACCGTGAGTTCTAAGATGGCTGGCAAGGCCTATTTTGGTTGGAAATGTTATTTGACAATGTGGGCAAAGAATGCTTGACGTTCCAGGAGGAGGATCGCCTGCGGTGGTCTTTTGTCCAGCCTTTTTTCACATCTCTTGCAGTCCTGGTTGCTTCACAAGTGACTGCACCCTTGGGTAATGATGTACGCCATGAATTTCGGTCTTTGGCAGCAGTCTCCCAAGTGTCGTGATGAATTTCAAAAGCTTTGAGCGATACTTTCACGGTAAAATATTCGTTTAGGGAACCTGTGATCTGGCGTGCGAGTCATGTGACCAGCCGAGCGAATCTGATTCTTCATTTATAGAGTGTGGATAATGGGCATGGACGCTCTTTCTAAGACTCCAGTGTCTGGGATGTTATTTTGCCATTTTATCTTCAGTAGCTTACTCAAACAGAATGTGTAGAAGTGGTTTAATTTCCCACCGTGTCGCTGATAAAGAGTCCAAGTTTCACAAGCATGTAGCAGTGTGGATAACACGAATGCTTTATAGACTTTCAGCTTTGTTTGCATATTTATTCCATTTTTGTCCCACACATTGTTACAAAATCTGCGAAAAGCCGCGCTTGCGTTGAAGATTCTCGCATTCACTTCGTCGTCAATTGTGGCAACTTCTGATACAGTGTTGCCAAGATATTTGAATATGTCCACAACACTTGTCTATGACCATTCACTTTGATATTCGGCTTGGTGTGACTTATCCTTGGTTGACTGGACATAACTGCAGTCTTCTTCAGGTTGACATTGAGCCTAAAGTTGACACAAGCATACGAGAAAGCTGAAACTTGTGTTGCATGTCTGTCTCTGAGTTGGCGTATAGAGCGCAATCATCAGCAAAACAGGAGCTCTCTGACGGTGTCGCTGGTAGTTTTGGTTTTAGCTTTCAGCCTTCTGAGATTGAATAACTTTCCATCCATGCGGTAGTTGATGTCTAGTACAATGTCGTTGTTTTCGAAGGCATTCGTCAACACAGCTGAAAACATGAGGCTGAACAGTGTAGGTGCCAGGACACATCCTTGCTTCACTCTTTTGGTGACAGGGCTCAAACGATTTCCCGGGCTCTACAAGCCCAACATGGAGAATATGCGTAAACAAACCTTAGCCAGAAGCAAGCACACCCCAGAGCCCTAAACAGCGACAGTTTAACAGCCTATCCGCCATATTGGACAAACGTTGTGGCACTCTGTCATGTGGTAGCCGATATAAGTGCCCGAACCATTTCACCTGCTGTGTTCTAATGTAATCTAGCGCTGCTATTACTCCCACTTTAATTCTGATTTTATAATTTCTTATTTTCTCTCTCCTTGATACATTGAATATTCACAGGAATCTCGTTTCCATCGTTGTAAATTTTCTTTTCTCTTTTTCTGTCATTGTCCAGGTTTGGCATTGGTATCGTACATTGGTAGGAAGACTATTATAGAGTGCTTTGTTAGTATTTGCTAACACGGGTTTGTTCTTTAGTATTGGTGCCATGTGTCCAATGAGTTTGATATAAGTGCCCGAACCATTTCACCTGCTGTGTTCTAATGTAATCTAGCGCTGCTATTACTCCCACTTTAATTCTGATTTTATAATTTCTTATTTTCTCTCTCCTTGATACATTGAATATTCACAGGAATCTCGTTTCCATCGTTGTAAATTTTCTTTTCTCTTTTTCTGTCATTGTCCAGGTTTGGCATTGGTATCGTACATTTGGTAGGAAGACTATTATAGAGTGCTTTGTTAGTATTTGCTAACACGGGTTTGTTCTTTAGTATTGGTGCCATGTGTCCAATGAGTTTGTTTCCTTCATTGCACCTATTCTCGATCTCGTCTTCTGATTTGCTATTTGATGATATTATACTTCCTAAGTACTTGAAGCCCCTTATTTGTTTCAGAGGGTGTTTTGTTAGATGAATCTTTGTTGTTTATGTTTCTTTCTTTTGTGAATACAGTCATTACCTCTGTTTTGTTGATGCTTGTCAAAGACTGCAACATAAGGGCCGGAGGTCTGCCCCAAGATAGTACACCAACGGGAAGAGTGATCAACCTCAAATAGAATAGAGGTTATGCAGTGCCCCGATATAGGGGCAGGGTAGGTGAGAGAATGGGGGACTATTAACTAGTTCTCTCATGAGACACGGAGACGGTGACCAGATAGTTAGTACTCTGGTCACGACAGAATCACGCCTACATAATAGCCACGATTGCTACTCACCAAGAGACAGCGAGTGTAAGCGTGCCTAGCACGCAAAAGCCGAAGGGCACGTCAAGGTCCTTCCGCGTGGTGTGTAACCACGCGAGCCAACTAGTCAGACCGGGGACTGACATTGTAGAGAGCAGATCGTTAGATATTTATAGGAGTTTTTGTGTAACCAAATAGATAGAGATTAGCAATAGGGTTTAGGAAACTAGTGATAGGCAATTCTGTGGCTTTGTGTGTGGTTTGATAGCGACTGGTATGTACTTGTAAAGAGCCAACGGCAATAAAATGTACCATTCAATTCCTTTCACACGACTTGCAAGTTTCTTGTGTGGTGTGAAAGAAGTAATCCGATGATGCCTGACACATGAGTTGTTGACAGGCAAGGATTAACGTGGTGTCAGAAGTGTGGCTTGGACGAAAGTTCAAGCTAATACACTCACCCACGGCTCTCGACTAAGGTTACTAGCATTAAATAGTGAATAGAATTTAATTTGTGTCAGTGACGATGACGTGTGCAGACTAGGACAAGTTGCTAGCGAAACTGTGCCTATCGTGACAAAATAATGCTTATTTGTGTTTATTAAGATATTATTTACTTAAATCATTGTGTTCTTCAAAGTTGTAAGTATTGATATTATTATTTTCTTTATTTATTCATGTAATTATTCATGTAATTATGTATTTATTTATGAATAACTATCAACTATGATTCATGGCGGAGCGATACACAGCCAGCAACATTATCGATTTTTGGAAGCTAAAAATAGCGCTGCGCCTCTGACGTGTTACGATTGACAAACGGTTGTGCTACGCCATTGGCAGTCAGCATCTGAATGTTTACAAATCGGTAACCTGCTGCCCGCCTGAATCGTTGCTTTATATAACCTATTATTTGTTTATTTCAATTAGTAATTGAATATATTTATTTATTTAAACAATATTATTATATTTTTATTTATTTCAAAACAGTTATTGAATGTTTTTTTCGTACTTTTTCTTGCGTTTACCGTCACGAGGGTACTACTTTCAGGCATGCGAGTTAGACTTGGTCTGCACAACACTTGCATAGATTAAATTAGGTTAGTGACGAAAGGCATAAATAAGTTAGAACGAAGACAGGACATTGACAATTTAATATTAATTAAACCATATTCTGTTTGTTCGTGGGTATGTCATTGTCATTGTTCTAAGTTGTCGAATAATATGTCGGTTTACTATTTGTTAATTGTTGCTGCTCTGTAAACCAGGGTGAACAACATCTGAATATAAGATTCGTGTGTGTGCGAAGTACCAAACAGGTGACCTAAATAGAAGACTCGTGTCTGTGCTGAAGTGGCAAACAAGGTGACCTGTCTTACCGGATTGTTGTTCCCTGATTCTCGGGAACATTAAGTTGAGTATACTCAATATTTTTGGCATGCAATGTGATTAATAGTGCATCTCTTTTTCAGCTTGTGATGCATTAGCACACTTTTGTGCTCTGTGTTTTCAGGATTAAATTTTTCAGGTATATACAAAGAGTACAATTTGTAGTGCTCAGATATTAAGTAACATAACATAGCAAATAAAAATAAGTGATTAGAGAGTCTAGTATAGGTCAATGCTAGCTAATTACCTAACAACATGGCAACATTAGAGGACTTTATAAAAACTGGTAAGCAATTACAATACACAGGTAAAGAGCTAGAACAATATGCTGATCAGAAATTTAAAGAAGCAAAAGATGCTGAGACTGCTGAGCGTATACGAAAAGAGAATGCAGAAAGAGACGAACGCGCACAAGAAAGAGAACGAGATAGACAACATCAAAAGGAGAATGCTCAACTAGCTGAAATAACAAAACAAAAAGAATTAGAAGTTAAACAACAACAGTTGGAACATGATAAGACGGTTAAACAACAACAGTTAGAACATGATAAGGAGATTAAGCTAAAGCAATTAGATCAGGAGAAAGAACTAAAACAAAAGACATTAGATCAAGAGAGAGAACTAAAGCAAAAAGAGATAGATGAAATGGCAAGAGTTAAGGAAAAACAAATACAAGAAGAATCAGAGACACAGTTAAAGATGAAAGGTATGGATGTAGACTCACACGCAGAAATCTCTGCCACTAAACTAAAAAGTCAACAAGAAGAAAATAAGTTCAACAAATACAAAAACATTATCAAACCATATTGTAAAGATGATTCCACATCAGCCTGGACAGAAAATGTCGAGTATCAATTTAAATATCATCAAGTTCCAATAGAAATGTGGGCTATGATTTATATGAAGAACCTGAGTGGTGAGCCCCTTAAAGTGATAGAGTCAATACCAATAGATCTTAGATCTAACTATCAGTACATCCATGATAGGATAATGCAACACTTTTTACTTGATGCCCCTGGGTATCAGGTTCAGTTCTCAAATTTAAAACCTAAACCTAGTGAGACTTTCATTGATTACGTCTCAAATGTTCAGAGTGTACTAGATAGATGGCTTAAAGCAGCTAACATAGGAAAAGACTTTGATAGACTCAAAAATTTAATAGCCATGGATAAAGTCATATCCACTATACCATCTCCTTTTGCTAAATTTTTACAGCAGTCAGACATTGAGAACATAGAGCAGTTCGAAAAGAAAGGCTCTGCATATTTTTCTTCTAACAGAGATATTTTTAAGACCTCAAATGACTCTGAAGTAGTTTCTTTTGTGAAAGACCAACCTAAAAACTATCAGAGTAACAGAAAACCCTTTCAGAAAACTGACAAGAAAGATAGAAAAGTGTCAAAATGTATTTACTGTCAACTTTTGCATGACACTTATTCTATGTGTGACAAATCGCCAAACTATCCGGCGCATCTTGAAAATGTTATCAAGAAGCAACAAAATAAAAGATCTGCATACAGGCGTGCAATCAAATGCTTCTTTTGTTCCAGCTACGGCCATTATTCAAATAAGTGCCTGGGCCGCCAACGTATGAAAGCCAACAATGCTATTTTGATTGATACATCTTCTGATAGTGGTAGTGAGACTGAGTGTGAGATTGAAAATACTTTACCTGTTAACCAATCTGAAGATGTGTGTTGTGTAAACGATATATTAAGTTTTGACAGTTGTGAACGATGTCACCAATTTCATGCAGACGGAAAATTAGAATGTGGACATACAGTACCATTCTCAACTGAGAATGTCAATGCAGCATTAGCCTCCAGAGGCAATTTGGTGTTCCACAATGCAATGGTCAACGATAGACCATGCCAATGTTTGCTGGACAGCGGCAGCACCCTTATTGGTCTTAGAAAGGATCTAGTGAGTCCAGGTGATTATACAGGCGACTCTGTCAAATGCCGAACCTTTTCGGGTAACATTGAAATTTACCCTTTGGCCAAAGCCCGTATTAACACTCCTTTCCTTTCTGGTACCTTTACTTGTGCAATACTTGACAACCCTTGTACTGATTTAATTTTGGGTTGCTTACCCCAACTGAAACAATGTACTAGCGATGAAATAGCTGCATGGGAAAGATTAAATGCAGCTAATGCAACTACTAGAGCAGACACTGTAAAACATCAAGACACACTACAAGATGAGAGATTACTGTTGCTTTCTCCAACTGGCACAGATGATACCAACAGACAGAAATTCATAGAACAGCAGAAAGCTGATCCTAGTGTGTCTCCATATTTAAAATTATTGAAAGAGAGAGCCAAAGTGACCAAAAATGCATCATGGTTCTTTAGGCTTAACAATGGCATTCTTACTAGATATTACACAACTGGTAACCATGAGATTCAGCAAACGGTGTTACCTGTACAACACCGCCTTACTGTGCTAAAGATTGCACATGAGTCACCGTTTGCTGGTCACCTTGCATACGACAAAACCAGGGCCAGAATTCAGGCTCATTTTTATTGGCCAGGTTTTTGCAATGATATAAAATTATTTTGTCGTTCTTGTAATGTCTGTCAACAATTAGTACGTAAGGGTAAACATCCTACAGCTGAAGTACAACCTTCTACACTGGCTTCTATGCCATTTGAGAGTGTGGCGGTAGATATTGTTGGACCCCTGAATCAGGTGTCCAGCAAAGGAAATCGCTTCATATTAACGATGGTCGACCTTTGTTCAAGGTGGGTCGAGGCAGTAGCTTTGAAATACATCACCTCCAAAGACGTTGCCAATGTATTTCTACACCTGTTCTCACGATTCGGATTTCCACGGACCATATTATCCGATCGTGGAACTCAATTCATATCGGCTGCAACGCAAGCCCTTACAAAAATGTTAGGTATTAAACAACATTTTACAACAGCATACCATCCAGCCAGCAATGGAATAGTAGAAAAAATTAACGGAGATCTTAAGCATATGCTGGCTAAGGTGACAGCAGAAAACCCAGCTGATTGGGATACACTGTTACCAACAGTGCTGTTCGCCTATCGGGAGATTCCCCATTCAAGCACGGGTTTCTCACCGTTTGAATTAGTGTACGGGGCTAACCCACGTGGACCCCTAACCATTTATCATCAGGTAATAACTAATTCCATTGAAATACCCACCCCAAAACACCTTATGAAATGGTGACAGAAACACGAGACAAAATCATGAAATCGTGTATTATAGCTAAGGCAGCTTTGGAGAGGAAGGGTCAAATCTACCGCCAATATGCAAACAAAGGTTCAAGAACAATTGATCTTGAACCAGATCAAGACATACTTTTGTTACTTCCAGACAAACGAAATTTATTATTGACCTCATGGCAAGGGCCATTCAAGGTGGTACGTAAAATTTCAGATGTTGACTATGAAATATCAATAAACGGACACTTAAAGATATTCCATGTCAACATGCTGAAACCTTACTTTTCACGACAAGAGACAGAAGTAGAGACAGACGAACACAGTGCACCCACATCTAGTGATCAGACGACAGACGTACACAACGCAACTACACTAGTTAGCGAGACTGGCAAATCCGACGAGATGCATACACCTAGTGAGCTTACAGAATACGCACTTAGCACCACCACCGTACTGAATCAGGTTGACGACGACGGAATGGAACTACCTGTTCCCATTGTAGACAAGACTGCGACAATGGATAGCATACAGATAGAACAGGGACTAACAGACAGTCAACGACGACAATTAGTACAATTAGTGACAGAATATAAAGACATATTTTCTGACATTCCAGGTAGGACGGACAGAATCGAGCACTCCATTCTTCTTTCGGACTCTAAGCCTATCAAATGCAGGCCGTACTCTATCCCACTCAGCTATAGAGAAAGTCTAAATAAGGAAATTCTTAATTTAGAAGCTAGTGGGATCATCCAGAAATCTACATCTGAGTACTCCTTTCCAATCGTCCTAGTTAAGAAAAAAGACTCCACAATTCGTCTGTGTGTGGACTATCGAAAACTCAACAACGTCACTAAGATCGACGCAGAACCAATTCCTTCCTGCGAAGATCTTACCCTTGACATGTCCACCTCCAAAATCTTTTCTAAATTAGATCTTACTAAGGGATATTGGCAGGTCCCTATGCAGACTGAATCCATTCATCTGACTGCTTTTTCAACTCCTTTAGGACTTTACGAGTGGCGTTTTCTTCCTTTCGGACTTCGAAATGCTCCTGCCACTTTCGTACGCTTAACTAGAGATCTACTGCATGGAGTGACGAATACAGTGACTTATATAGATGATATATGTGTCCATACTGATGACTGGACAACACACTTACTGAAACTAAGACATGTCTTTGATAGGTTGCGACTCTTCGGTCTCACTGTCAAACCGAGCAAAGTTGAATTGGGCCTAAAAGAAATTGACTTTTTGGGTCCATGTCATTTCACAAGGTCAACTTAAAACTGACAATAGAATTATTACAAAGATTATGAACCTGACCATGCCTACCACAAAGAAACAGGTCAGAAGCCTTTTGGGGTTAGTAAATTACTATAGTAAATTCATACCAAATTTAGCGGAAATTACAAGTGTATTTTCCAATGTTTTAAAAGCATCTGTAAAATTAAATGTCAAAGATGCATTATTAATTTCTGCATTGTCAAAATTGAAAATCCTTTTTAGTAATGTACCAATCCTCCGCTTGCCTAATCCTAGGCTCGTTTATTATCTTAGGACAGATGCCAGCAGAATCTCCATCGCTGCAGTACTAGGCCAATTTTATGAGGGCATCTTCCACCCGATTTGCTACGTGAGCCGTAAGATCACACCTGCTGAGTCCAGATATTCCATATCAGAGTTGGAAGCCCTAAGCGTCATCTATGCGGTGAGAAAGCTCCATCGATTTCTAGCGGGTGTTCACTTCATTGTCCAGACTGACAACTCCCCAATCACGGTCATACAAAGTGGTGTGCATCGGAATGACCATATATACAGGTGGTCGCTTATTCTTACAAAACTATACTTTTAGTATAGAACATATTAAGGGTAAGGACAACATTCTGGTCTGATACCCTTAGTCGACCATCTGAGGTAGAAATACCATATATTCCACAGTAGATTGTAGAGTAATAATGGTCAAATTAGTACAGTATAATATTCTATGTAAAATATTGTATGAATACATAGAAATTGTAAGCTAAACTAGGTACTAAGAACAGTGATCTACCATGTGTCCGTAGACATCAAGAGAAGAACTGTGCTCCGAAAAACAAATATATCACCGTGTGAACTGGAACAGCTCGTTAGTGACTAAGCTCCATATGTGTCCGGTGAATCATTTGTGTTAAGCAGAGAAAAACAGTGTCAGAACAGTCCATAAATACAGACACTAAGAATACTGGTCTACGACACAAGCGAACTCTACAGGATGCCATACCCATAGGACACAAGTATGACTGTGTATTGTATTTAATATACCCAGGACAAGTGTAATTATATAGTATGCCAATGAAAGCAATTTCTGAACATTGGGGCAACAACCAACCTGGGGTATTTGAATACTATGTATATAAAGACTTATTGTGATATGTATTATAATATTTTAATAGTGTGATAAATTATAAGTAGAATAGGTAACTGTAATTTACACTTAGAGTTAGGAAATAAAATAGTTTTCATTTTTTTTAGTAGTTTACATAAATCAGTATTTTACCCACCTACTTACCCTAAAAGTAAATTAGATAGTAGTTTAGATACGAATAGTACCATTTAGTTCATTACATTCCACTTTGTTTCATTTTAGTTGATTTCATTCCATCTTAATGAACCATTCCATTTAACAAAGATTATCATTTAGTATTATGATTAGTTTACACCATAATAGGATAAAAAGATTATATCATTAAACATACATCATTTACACCATTTAGATTAAGAATATCAGTCATATAATTTTTCTTTCATTGTAAAAACATCATTTATAATTTGCTATATTTCAAATTACCCATCTTAGAAAGGTACATAATTCATTACATTTCACATTACCCATTTCAGAAAGTTATATAACTCATCTCACATCAATTTCATTTTAAATAATTAGATTACATCCCTTAAGTTAGAGAAATATTAGGATTAATGTAAGCATATCTTAGGATTAATGTGACAAAATAGATTAAAATAGTTAACACATTAAATACACATTTATAGAAATAGTATTAGTATGTCAGTAGTTAGAGTATTAATACAGTAAAATATAGTTGGTCATAAGGCCAAGGGTATAAACCATCAACCCTTTGTTCTTACATGTAAATATGTTGTATATACATGACTCGTGCAGCAATTTACACACAGTCATTCAGCTCAACTTTCTCAAACTGAGCCAAATTTGTACAGTGTCACTCCAAGGTTTTTAAATAATTGGGAGGGTAAAAGATGTGTGACAGAAGTGAAAGTAAAAGATGTGTGACAGAAGTGTGAATGTGAGAGCGAAGGTAAAATATACAGGGGAGAGTGAGATTGATCAGCGGATATTTCTGCCGCTCAACGCGACTTTTTATTTATTGTCTGCGTCAAATGTTTGCGTTCAATGTGAAAATGTGCTGTGATGAATGTGTTGTGTGTAGTTTAGTGTAGATCTTAAATAAAGTATTTTAAGTCTCATAAGACGGAAACGTAGTCACGAATTAGTGTTATACACTTGTTTGTGGCCACATTTAACCGAATTATGGCACTTGAAAAACTAACTTACATACACACGATAGATAGATATACATGTTAGAAGGTAGACTATATTAGTAATTACATCCAACCACGCAAACAACCAGAAAAACAAACATATAAATTGCATACATATTTCGCAGATCAAAGGGAGATAACTCCGGGTCAGGGGACATAATGGACAACGAAACACTAACTTAACAGTGAAATATAACTTTACACGCGGAAGCGAAATAGGTAAAGCCTGTCGCACACAGCTTGGGTAATGGTTGTTTAATATTATATGGGGGACATGAAGCAATTCATGTGTTGACCCTAAGAAAGTCAACTTTGTATGGGTAGTAAGTTAATTTACTATTGGAGGGCAGGTCTTATAAGACAACGGTCCGGTTCAGACATACCTCTAATTAATATAATATTGCAATTGAGAAGAGGGCTCACGCCAACCAGACAAGTTTGTGGCGATTGCCAGTAGCCAAGTAAAGTGATACTACATTGTGACATTAGTCAGTAGAAGTCTATGGAGTTACCCAAAGCCAGGTTATCTACAGTCTTTGACAAAAATTAGAGACACTAATTTTTTAGAAACCTCTTGCGTCACAACCAATGACTCAAAGTTGATGACGCAACACAGGAGGGGAGGTGTGTGTCAAAGACTGCAATAGAAGGGGCGGAGGTATGCCCCAAGAGAGTACACCAACGGGAAGAGTGGTCAACCTCAAATAGAATAGAGGTTATGCAGTGCCCCGATATAGGGGCAGGGTAGGTGAGAGAATGGGGGACTATTAACTAGTTCTCTCATGAGACACGGAGACGGTGACCAGATAGTTAGCACTCTGGTCACGACAGAATCACGCCTACATAATAGCCACGATTGCTACTCACCAAGAGACAGCTAGTGTAAGCGTGCCTAGCACACGGCACGCAGAAAAGCCGAAGGGCACGTCAAGGTCCTTCCGCGTGGTGTGTAACCACGCGAGCCAACTAGTCAGACGGGGACTGACATTGTAGAGAGCAGATCGTTAGAAGTGATAGGAGTTTTGTGTAACCAAATAGATAGAGATTAGCAATAGGGTTTAGGAAACTAGTGATAAGCAATTCTGTGGCTTTGTGTGTGGTTTGATAGCGACTGGTATGTACTTGTAAAGAGCCAACGGCAATAAAATGTACCATTCAATTCCTTTCACACGACTTGCAAGTTTCTTGTGTGGTGTGAAAGAAGTAATCCGATGATGCCTGACACATGAGTTGTTGACAATGCTTATGTTCCTGTTATGTACCTTTACACACTTCGTTTAGACCAGGGGTGTCAAACACAATCGATCAGCCGGCCCAAACTCAAATCAGACGTAAGGTTAAGGGCCGAACAGGATAAACATTCAATAAGCCGAAAATTAAACCTTTTTTAAACATTAATATAAATTAAAACAGAATAATCAGACGTAAGGTTGAGGGCCGGACAGGATAAACATTCAATAAGCCGAAAATTAAACCTTTTTTAAACATTAATATAAATTGAAACAGTTGTAATAATAAAACGTCATTGGTATGCACATTTTCACTCTTATGTCAGTCAATTTGTCAGAGCACGATGTTTGGCATCTTTTCTTGGCTACAAGTTCGTTTATGTTGGGAGTAATGTTTTGTGACATTGAGATTCTCATAATAGACTGCAATTATTCATCAGTGAGACAACTCCTGTATTATGTTTTGTTAATCTTCATCACAGAAAACAGCTACTCACACAGATATGTGCTATCAAACACGCTCAAGGTTCGAGCCGCATGTAGACGAAGCCGGGGTATCTCTTTAGGAATGAAACAAACAAACTGTGCAGGCCCCATAGTGTCGTACTTTGCCTTTAGTGTCCCATTACACTGCAGCTCTATTAACACCATCTGCAAATTTACAGGTGCAGTTTCCACATCTATGGCAAATGGATTACGAAAACAGTTCGAAATTACTTTTCTGTGCTTCAAATTCACTAAAGCACCGTACGAACTCGGCGCGAAGTAAGCAAAGTTTTCAGCAAAGTGTGCATTATTAGGAAACACCATAGCGTTGTCTTGGTTTAACATTGCCTGGCAACAAGAAAAGTGAGGCAGGTTGCATTGGTGCATTTGTGTCTCCCATAAGCCTTCGTTGCATCATGCATATCAGTGATAAAGTGATCCCGTCTATGGAGCTGCAGGTTCAAGTCGTTGAGATGAATGGTTATATCAGACAGAAACGCCAACTCACATTTCCACATTTTATCCCTAACAACTGTGGAATCTTTACTGCCCATAAATTGGCAGATTTCCTAGATCAGCTGTAAAAACCTACTGAGAACTTTCCCCCGACTTAGCCACAAAACCTCTGTATGATAAGGCAAATCGCCGAACGCCGACTCTATTCCGTGTAAAAAAAGATTGAAATTGGCGGTGGTTTAAACCTTTGGCTCTGATAAAGTGTACGGTTTGTGATACAGTGCTCATTACAGCTTCCATGTTGAGGACTTTATTATTCAGTTATATGCTATCAATTCACCAGTACAGTTCTCCTGCATCTTTAACCGCATCCTTCGAACTAGTCCACTTTTTTCGCCTTACATCGCCGGTGCTCCATGTGTTGTCAATCCAACGAGTTTGTCCAAAGGTAGGTTCATCTTGGTTAAACTTTGACATACGTTGTGAAAAATGTCTTTTCCTGTCGTTGTCCCATGCATGGCTTTTATGTCCATTATTTCTTCTGTAACATTCAAACTGGAGTCCACTCCACGGATGAAGATGGCGAGCTGTGCAGTGTCAGTCGGGTCATTACTTTCGATAGCAAGGGAGAATGCAACAATGTCTTTGCCTTGTTTGATCAGCTGTGTTTTAACATCAATGGCTATCTCACAAACCCGATCAACAACAGTATTTCTGCCAAGGCTTACCTTTGCAAACACTTGCTTTTTGTCTGAACACACGCCGTCACACGGTTTCATCATGCAGCGCTTCAGAAAGTCTCCTTCTGTAAATGGTCGGCCTAATTTTGCGATCTCTCCGTCACAATAAAACTTGCTTTCACAGCAGCTTCAGATTGTGATTTTGCTTTGGTGAAAAACATCCGCTGTGTTGTTAGATGCCTCTTCAATTCATCTACCTTCTATAGCTTCTTCTCTGCATTCAGGCTGTTTAACTTGTCTTGATGTTTAGTCTCGTAGTGCCGTCTCAGGTTATATTCTTTGATTACAGCCACATTATCTCCACAAATTAGACACAAAGGTGTACCGGCAATATCAATAAACATATATTCAGCCCCCCAGCGGCTTTGAAAAGCTCTGTTTTCAGAATCAACTTTTCTCTTGGTCATTTTAAAAGCTAGCTTTGATTTTAAAAAGATTGTGCATCTACGGACAAAAGCTTAATTGATATCGGGTTAGCCGTAACGGGAAAAGGCGATGTAATATCTGGGCACTACACTACTTTCATTTCTTATTCGCCAATCCAAAACGCCGGTCTCCCTGGCCAAGGTTTTAACGACATTATTCGAAATCCCGTATATCCACGTAGGGAAAACAGCAGCTGCGAGAATCGGCAGCGGCTCGCGCCGCTCTGGTAACTTACGACGAGGGTATGTGAGCCGGTCGTTCAGAAAGAAATGGCAAACTACTGAACGTAAAACGTTTCTAGTACATCAACAGCAGTTGAAAAATGCTGGTGTTGACCGCAACGTCATGTAAGGGATATGCAACATTTAAAAAAAAAGTCGAAAACGATCAATTGAACGTTGCTAGATCACTATAACGACGAACATCACTCACTACACAACTTTTATTTTCGCTTATTCTGATTGAAGCAAGAACGCTCTCTGGCAGCCTATCATTCGGCAAGGCTGCTAATTAGGGTATTTGATTTGCACTTTATACCGTGGCCATAAAACAATATTTTTGCTTAGAATTCTCTTTAGGGCCGAATACATTTGTATGTCGGTTGAGACCGCTCGGACCCGATATGATTGTATGTCGGGCATGATGTGCTTGGCGGGCCTTGTGTTTGACAAATCTGGTTTAGACTATTTATGTGAACTTATCGTTCTGCTTCTGATTTTGCAGTTAATGCTTGATCGTCCGCAAATAGGAGTTCGTAATGGTGTAATTCACCGTTTGTTCTTCTTCTGTGCTCGGTTCTTTTGAGGTGTTGATGGGGGTCCTTCTTTGGCTGGTTTCTTTACATATATTGTCTACATATGTTATGAGCAAGAGGGGGACAGCACACAACCTTGTCATACTCCGGATCTTATGGTGAAGGGTTCTCATTGACCTTAGTTTGTTCTTACCGTGCATTGATTGTTGTTATATAAGCTTCTACATGAGCTCGTTAGATGTATACTCATTCCATATCTTTTCAGGATTTCTCACAGCTTGTTTCTACCTACTCCATCAAATACGTTTTCTTGGTTAACAAAGACTAAGTAGAGTATTTAATTAAATTCATTGTTTTTTTTCTATCATTTGTCAAAGAGCAAAGATGGCATATGCGAATCTTTTGTTTTTCCTAAAACCAAGTTGAGCTGGAAAATTCGACAATTCTTTTGGCTGGGGTTATATTTCAGGTCATAGTCTTTCCTCGAGAATATTGAAACACATTTTTCCAGTATGACTCAAAAGGGAAATGTTATTCCTGTAAGTTTCTTGGATTCCTATCGGGTGGAATGTTGAGAAGTTGTTCGAATACTGTCTCCGTCTATTTAGGATTTGGTTTTGTTTACGTATTGGTTCTTCCTTATTCGCTGTTAATTATTTCAGCTGTGCCAAAAAGATTCTGTTCAGGTTCTCATTAAACTAGTATTTTTGCAGAAGTTTCTAGGTGCCATCTTATCCATCCACCCAATCATGTGCCATGCCGGTAAGCGTGGGCGGTCATGTTTTGCCATCTCACTCGATCACCAGAGTCGTGGATCAGCTCCGTGTTCCTGTCTCGACCATGTCATGTGGCCAAGCCATCCAGATACTTGCTTCTAGGTCTTCCCCTTGGTCTCTTCCCTTCGATCTTATCAGTTGTCACCAAGTTCACCAATCCATTTCTTCTCATAACATGCCCAAAAAATTTTGAATGTCTGCGTCTAATGTCTCTAATCAGGTTACGATCTTCGTTTGTTTCTTGAAGGACCTGTTCATTGGTCTTTCTGGCTGTCCATGGTATTCTTTGCGTTTTCCCCAGAAACCACATTTCTACAGCCATCAGATGTTTTTCAGCTTGACTGCTCATTGTCCACGCTTCACACGCATATAAAAGTACAGGTTCTATGTAACACCTCAACACCTTATACTTTCTTTTTATTTTGGGTTACTCTATATTCCTCCCTTTCTTTTTGGTTTTCTCTCTCTCTGCGTGTTGTTTAATACACAAAATAGTCGCTATTTAAAGTTTACAAAAGCCATCATGATTAATCTACATAGGCCAGTTTTTTTGCAAACAGAAAGACATGACAGTCAGTTTAAAATTACCATGATAGATAACTGAAATTACTTTGTGATCATGTGCATATTTCAGCTTGAAGGATATATCTAGTTATTTTACTTTATGGTGTGTGATTTCTGCAGTATGTAGCTGACGAGATGCAACGAAACATGCCAGGCAATAAATCGTGCAGTCTATTGTTTGTGTATTCGTTATTCAAATTCACTACGGGAAAACATTTGTTTTGATTTTCTCTCTTTATTATTCTATTTAGCGTGTCTTCTTGCTATTTTATATGCGATATAATCGCTAATGTGTTCGCTTACCCCCACTTTTTAAATTTTATCTTTTTGTCTTTTCCAGCTTCGTAAGCTCGTCGTTTCATCATCTTGTGATTTTCTTTATCTGTGTTGTGTGATTTTTTTCGTGATTCCATATGTTATTTTTGCAGTTTTTAAAATACTTGATTTGAACATCCCCCGTTCTTCTTCCACTGTTTTGTTTGTGTAAATAGTTTTACAAAGATTTCATTTAGTGTTTTTCTCATAACTTTCCTCACTGCCCCATGTGAAAAGTGGAACTGACAGGAGTCTTGACAAACCAACAGTCCGCACAGGTACACTGTGCATAATACCGATGCCAGAATGCCAACACCAACGTTCTCCACGAAAAATACAGTTCATCGTCGACGGAGGCGGCAGTCACTATAAAACCAGTAGTCACACATTTCAGCATAAGGCAAACCAGTCAGTTCTGCGACAAAGCCGGTCGCCATTATTACAACCGCGTACATATGTAAAAGCATTTGTCACGAAATTCACAGCTCACAGTGTCGCGCCACGCACTCAACTCAATAGCATGGCGATGGAACCATACACTTCCAGTCCAATATAACGAAAATGCGAACGCAAACGGTAGCCACAAGCATTGACTCATCGACACGGTGGTTATGTGATGTTATACTATGTTAAAGGAATCACAACACAATGCGCATTCCCATGCTAGCCCAGTCCCCCGATGTAGCAGCCATCCCACAGTATTTCTGTCCACTGTTCGCATAAGGAGATGATTAAGGTATCTCTCTCTCTCTCTCTCTCTCTCTCTCTCTCTCTCTCTCTCTCTCTCTCTCTCTCTCTCAGGCATTTATGTGCCAGACCAGGCTTCACCCCCAGTTCATGTGATCGGGCTAGCGTCAGAGTCTCCTCAGTTTTCGACAACCGATTACTCACTGCATTGATTATATCAGCCATGCCCATGCTTCTTCCCTTGTATATTGGTGACAAGTCTGCCTGCTTTAGCCAGTCAGAGAGATGAACTATGACCCCAGGAGCAATGGTGCTCAAGCCAGGGTGTCAGCTTGCCGGGTGGCGAGCGTGGCCCTGGGGTTTCCTAAAGAAGTGGGCCTCTTAAGAACATGAGACAACATGTGAAACATGTTGATGTCCTTGTTGTGGCTTTGCCTCCAAGCAATCAATATATTTTGACTCCGCTCACTACTGTATAGGAGTGTCTCTCGAAATAATTTTAAGAAAGATTGATAACAAATCAAACGTCTCGTGTGTGACTCATTCCGGAATAGAGTCAATAGGCGCATAGCAAAAAGTGATCGTTGAAGCAGAAGAAGGAGAATGAAAGCGTAAAACACTACTATCGTCAGGACAATTTGATAATCTTCAATACTAGAGTTAAATAGACAAGTTGATTTATATTATAGACAAGTTGATTTATATTATGGAGAAGCAGGTTTATATAGACACATTAATTTATATTATAGGCAGGTTGATTTATATTATAGACAAGTTGATTTATATTATAGACACATTGATTTATATTGTAAAACATCAACTCTGCTGATGATATTCCTCGATGCCACTGTCTCAATCCATTCAGCATCATTTCTCTTGGTCTGCTTCTGCCTCTCTTCCCCTCGATCTTTCCAGTTGTCACGATGTTCTCCAATGCCTCTATTCTCATCACATGACCGAAGAAAGCTGTTTGTCTCTTTCTTATTGTTGTATATAATGTTCTAGTTGTTCTAGTAATGTTCTATAATGTTCTGGTGTCAGGTCTTAGTCAGATATGACTGAGCTACCGTATAACAGTAGACGGTACTACCTGGTTTCTGTTAGCGCTGAACGTTGGGCGGCGCTTACCAAACCTGACACCCCACATTGTGCCAACGGCTTCGGGCGGAAGAGCGCAATTGGGAGGGTACAAGCCTTACCCTGGTGCGAGGAAATGCAAGCTAAAGACAAAATGTCATGGCAGGGCAGACCAGGCCCTAAGCCTTGGTTGGCGACTGGTCTAGGATCGAAGCTCCGACAGGCGGACAGTTAGAGCATTGCTTTGCTGATCCGGCAGCTTCTGCAGCTTGTCTTGTTCCAGATGTAGGGGTGTTATCTTTCCTCTGGAGTAAACTAGGCAGGCCGAGAGAGGGATCATGCTGCATGGGCAACACATGATCTCTATATTTTAGCCCAGGCTTTGTGCTATGGAGAGGCAATAACTCCATCCCTGGTCTTAACTGGTCTCGGAATCAAAGCGAGAGGCAACTGTTACGGGTTATAAGTCCTTGTCAGTTGGCGTAGACATGGGGCGCCACGCGTTGCCTCTGACGGTGGGAGACACCTATAGGTGTCACTGATCAGCTACCGCCCGCCTCAAGCTGGGCAGCCCCCAGCCAATTGGGTGCTGATCCGCCACAGCCTGCCTGCTTCAATGGGTGCTTGGGGCTAGGACAAAATCTGAATCGCAGGCTGTAAAACCAATGCACCAGGTACAAACAAAAATAAAAATAGAAACCTCAAGCTACGGCTTGCAACCTGGAACGTGAGAACCATGTGTCCAGGATTTTCCACTGACTTGACCAATATTGACGATGTGAGAAAAACGGCTGTGATTGATGCCGAACTCAATCGTCTAAACATTGATATTGCTGGCCTGCAGGAGACTCGCCTCGCTGAGGAAGGGTCACTCAGGGAAAACAACTACACCTTTTTCTGGAAGGGTAGAGGGCAGGCAGAAAAAAGGCAACACGGTGTGGGCTTTGCAGTGAAGAATTCGCTACTGGGAATGATTGAAATTCCAGCAGGAGGAAATGAAAGACTATTATCCCTGCGCTTGGCAACCTCTTGTGGGTTTGCCACCATTATTACTGCATATGCACCGACACTCGATTCCTCTGATGATGTGAAGGATTCGTTCTATGAGGAGTTAGACTCCGTGATCAAGGCAGTTCCAAAATCTGACTACATTTATATGCTCGGTGATTTCAATGCTCGTGTGGGCAAGGACTCGAGTTCATGGCCAGTGTGCCTTGGAAAATACAACATCGGTCGCATGAATGGAAATGGGCAACGGCTGCTGGAGCATTGCACCAGTAATGACCTATGTATTGCAAACTCCTTTTTTAAAACAAAAGAGATGCATAAGGTCACATGGAAACATCCAAGATCCGGCCATTGGCACCAGCTGGACTTCATCATCACACGGAGACAACATCTGAACCATATATCATTGACTCGTAGTTACCACAGTGCTGACTGTGATACGGATCATTCTTTGGTTGTTGCAAGGGTTAGACTGAGACCAAAGAGAATCTACACAGCTAAACACAAATCTAGCCTCAGGATTAATATTATTAACACTCATGATCCTGAAAAGTGCTTTCAGTTTCAACAGCAACTTGAAGACGCTTTCACTGATACACCAGAAAATTGTACAGTAAATGAAAAGTGGGGTCAAATTAAGGAAACTCTTTATAAAACTGCCGTAGGGGTTTACGGCACTGTGGATCATAAGAGGCAGGACTGGTTTGAGGCCAACAGTGAGACTCTGCAGCCCTTGATTGATAAGAAGAAGAAAGCTCTCTTAAGAAACAAGGAAAGACCAACGCGTAACACTCTGAGTGAGCTTAGGCAAGCTAGGAAGGATGTGCAAAAGGCTGCCAGGCAGTGTGCAAATGATTATTGGATCAAGTTATGTGAGTCCATTCAAATCGCAAGTGATAAGGGAGACATAAGAAGCATGTATGAAGGAATAAAGAAAGCCTGCGGTCCAGTGATCAAAAGAAGAGCACCATTGAAAACCTTGACTGGAGAAATCATCACTGATAAGAAACAGCAGATGGACAGATGGGTAGAGCACTATTTGGAGCTTTACTCAAGTGAGACCAAACTAGCTGATGATGCCCTCAACGCCATAGAGGCTCTACCAACTCTTGACCACCTGGACACACTTCCCACCATAACAGAAGTTAAGTGTGCTATAAATGAACTTGCATCTGGCAAGGCTCCAGGTAAGGATGGGATTCCAATAGAGGTTATCAGGAGTGGGCAAGACACACTCACTATACAGATCCACCAGCTAATAGAGCTATGCTGGCGTGAAGGACAAGTCCCACAGGATTTCAAAGATTCAAGCATCATAACACTGTACAAGAACAAGGGCGATCGGAGCGACTGCAACAACTATAGGGGTATCTCACTTCTGTGTATTGTTGGAAAAGTATTTGCCAGAATTGTTCTGCGCAGACTTCAAGTCCTAGGAGATCAAGTCTACCCCGAATCACAGTGTGGCTTTCGACAGAACCGGTCTACCACTGATATGATATTCTCATTGCGACAAATGCAAGAAAAATGCCGTGAACAGAATCAACCACTGTTTATTGCCTTCATCGACCTCACAAAGGCATTTGATTTGGTCAGTCGTGAGGGTCTGTTCAAGGCACTAAAGAAGATTGGCTGCCCACCAACTCTTCTGTCCATTGTGGAATCGTTCCACACAGGCATGAAGGGTATAATCAAGTTTGATGGTGCAACTTCTGAAGAATTTGAAATCAAGAGTGGAGTTAAGCAAGGTTGTGAACTAGCTCCCACCCTCTTTGGAATATACTTTTCACTTCTACTGAAATATGCATTTCGTGATCAGGATGATGGTATATACATTCACTCACGCTCAGATGGCGGCCTCTACAATGCTCAGAGATTGAAGGCTAAGACCAAAATTAGGAGGGTACTGATCAGAGAGTTGCTTTTTGCAGATGATGCTGCAGTTACGACCCACTCTGAGGAAGAATTGCAATGTCTACTATCTGCATTCTCCAATGCTTGTTCTGAATTTGGTTTAACAATTAGCAAAAAGAAGACACAGATTATGTCACAAGGTGCACATGGGGTACCATCAATCTTTATTGACGACGCCGAACTAGAGATAGTAGACCATTTTACATATCTAGGATCAGTGGTAAATAGCAAATTATCCCTAGATCAGGAAATCAACATCCGGATTGGTAAGGCAGCAACAACAATGATCAGGTTAAGAAAAAGAGTCTGGGAGAACAGGAAGCTTACTGCCAAAACAAAAGTCCTTGTCTATCAAGCCTGTGTCCTTAGTACTCTTCTCTATGGCAGTGAAACCTGGACAACTTACTCACACCAAGAGAACAACTTAAACAGCTTTCATATGCGGTGTCTGCGAAGAATTCTTGGTATTAAGTGGCAAGACAAAATCACAAATACTGAAGTATTGGAAAGATCAGGTTGTGTGACAGTTTATTCCATGCTCAGTCTTCGTAGACTTAGATGGATAGGACATCTTAGGAGGATGGATGATGGTAGAATACCAAAGGATATCTTTTTTGGTGAATTACAGATGGGTAAGAGATCTCAGGGTCGGCCTCTACTACGATACAAAGATGTGTGTAAGCGGGACATGATTGATACAGGCATTGATAATGCACATTGGGAGCAAGTCGCCGCTGAACGTGTTGCATGGAGGGCAAATATCAGAAATGGAATAAAGTCAAAGGAGAAAATTATTGCAGAAAAGTCACACACCAAGCGTTTGAGACGTAAGATGGTGCATGATGGTGGAAATGACCACGTGTTCACATGCACCCACTGTGAACGGACATTTACAGCGCAAATTGGCCTTATCAGTCACACTCGCTACCGCCATAGGTAAAAGTTATTATGCCTTTTTAAAGCACAAACTATCGTCTGTCAAGACGGCAAGGTGCCAATGGAATGTTCTAGTTTCATTAGCCTGTTTCAGGCAGTCGTTGTCAGTTCCTCTGGCAGTCCAAGGAATTCGCAACATTCGTCTCAGGAACCATATCTCTGTCGCTTCTAATTTCTTCTTAATTTTTTCATTTATATTTCACGATTCACTGCCATACAGCAAAACTGGTTCTATATAGCATTTCAGCACTCGCTTTCTTACACTACTTTGTGTCATTTTATATTGTTTACATTCAGTGACAGCGACTTATTGCATAAGATACTCTTCATTTTCTGAAATGCGGCTTTTGCTTGCCCTATTCTACTCTGAATCTCTGTTGTACATCTTCCATCTGATGTTATAAATGTCCATAGGTATTTTAAATTATCCACTTGGTTAAGAATTTTCCCTTCTATGTCTATTTCACATTTTGGTGTCACCATTTCCTTTGATATCACCATTGGTACTGTTTTCTTGATATTCAAGGAGAGTCCTTTCCTTGCACTCTCTGTTACTACACTGTCCAACAATTGTTGTAGGTCTGTTGAATTATCTGCCACCAATACTGTGTCATCTGCATAGCGTATATTATTTATATTATGTATAACCTCTGATTAGTATTCCTGGCTTCTCTTTGATCTCTTTCATTATTACTTCGCTATATAGGGAGAAGAGATCTGGTGACAAGACACACCCCTGTCGTACTCCTGGCTTTATCTGTTCTAACTGCCCTCTTTATTTCCCATTTTAATTGTTGCTACTTGGTTCTAGTAAATATTCTTTATTATTCTTAAATCATTCTCATCAATGTTAATATCTTCCAACATTTTAATCAGTTCGTCATGTTTTGCTTTATCAAATGCCTTCGTATAATCTATGAAGCATAAATATATGTCTCTTTGTTTCTCTATTGATCTTTCTATTAGTGTTCGTAATGTATATATTGCATTGTTTGTGCCCTTTCCCTCCACAAATCCATACTGTTCTTCACTAATTTCCATTTTTATTTTCTTTCTGGTTCTTTTTATTATGATTCTGAATAGAAGCTTTGTGATATGGTTTATGAGGTTAATTGTACGAAACTCTTCACATTCAAGTGCTCCTTCCTAATCTTTTTGGTATAGCTATAAATACAGATTTCAGCATATTGCTATGTAAATATCCACTGCTGTAAATATCATTTAACATTTCGGTTAATATATCTACTCCAAATTCTCCTAATACTTTTAATTCTTCTATTGTGATTTCATCTGGCCAAGCTGATTTTCCTTTCTTCATATATTTCATAGCGTCAGCGACTTCTTCTTTTAGAATAGGTGGGTCTTCTAAGTTACTTCCTTCTGTTAATTCGTCCCTTTCTTCATCATATAATTCTCTTATATACTCATTCCACCTTTTCATTATAGCACCTTCCTCAAAAAAATATCTTTCCTGTTTTTGATTTCAAACACCCTTTATTTATTCTTATTTTTCTTTCCGTGAGCTCACTGATTTCCATGTGAGTGTCTTTAATGGAATTTAATTCAATTTGTTTGCACTGCTCGTTAAACCAACTTTCTTTTGCCTTCACACATTTATCTTTTATTTCTTTATTTATCTTAGAATATTCTTGTTTGTAATTTCTACTCTGTTTTCTTTTGTCCATCATTTTTAAGATTTCTTCATTCATCCTTATTTTTCTTAGCTTTTTGGCTTATCCCCGGCAATATTTCTATGCTAGTTTGATGAATGGAGTCCCTTAACATTTCCCATTGTCCATTTATACTCTGTATTTTAGCTATTGCATTGTACCTTTTTGTACCCATTTGTGTCAGGTCTTAGTCAGATATGACAGCTACCCTCTAACAGTAGACGGTACTACCTGCTTTCTGTTAGCGCCGAACGTTGGGCGGCGCTTACCAAACCCGACACCCCACATTGTGCCAACGGCTTTGGGCGGAAGAGCGCAATTGGGAGGGTACAAGCCTTACCCTGGTGCGAGGAAATGCAACCTAAAGACAAAGTGTCATGGCAGGGCAGACCAGGCCCTAAGCCTTGGTTGGCGGCTGGTATAGGATCGAAGCTCCGACAGGCGGACAATTAGAGCACTGCTTTGCTGATCCGGCAGATTCTGCAGATTGTCTTGTTCCAGATGTAGAGGTGTTACCTTTCCTCTGGAGTGAACTAGGCAGGCCGAGAGAGGGATCATGCTGCATGGGCAACACATGATCTCTATATTTTAGCCCAGGCTTTGTGCTCTGGAGAGGCAATAACTCCATCCCTTACAAACTATCGTCTGTCAAGACGGCAAGGTGACAATGATAGCATTGTACCTATTTTTCACAGTCACTCTGTATTGTTCTTGAATTTCTTTATCTAATTTCAGAACCTCTTTATTAAGTCTCACTTTCTTAATCATTTCTTAAGGAAATATTGAGATTCTACAAGACCTGGCTCATAACCAGTGTCATGTCTCAGAAACTGAAATACTGTGGCAATATGGGGGTGGAAGGGGGGGGGGGGGAAACAGTGATCGAAGGATCTAACCCGTGTCCGACCATGCTCAAGGCAATAGCAGTGCAGTACACTGTCAACTTCGGTAGCGCGCTGGCTGCTTTTCGCACCAACAGCAATATAAAATGACACAAAGTAGTTCAGCTTTACATAACAGAATTACGACACATACAGGACGTTGCGGCGATTAACTTTCATCAGCGAATAAACACATTCACAAAACACAACATATAGTCAAGGAGATCTCCTGTGACTACATCAAAACGTGACGACAGGAGGAGAACAAAAAAGATGAAAAAATGAAAGCAATGAAGAGAAAATGAAAATTTGAAAAAATATTCATACTCAACTCAGAATTCTGAACTGTGTGAAACACACCACCACCACCATCACCACCACCACCGTCGCCGCCACCACCACCACCACCACCACCACCACCACCACCACCACCACCACCACCACCACCTACAACAATAACAACACCAACAACAGCAGCAGCAGCAACAACAGCAGCAACATCAGCAACAACAACAACAACAACAACAACAACAGCAGCAGCAGAAACAACACACACACACACACACACACACACACACATATATATATATATATATATATATATATATATATATATATATATATATATATATATATATATATATATATATATACACATTGGCACCTTGCCGTCTTGACAGACGATAGTTTGTGCTTTAAAAAGGCATAATAACTTTTAACTATGGCGGTAGCGAGTGTGACTGATAAGGCCAATTTGCGCTGTAAATGTCCGTTCACAGTGGGTGCATGTGAACACGTGGTCATTTCCACCATCATGCACCATCTTACGTCTCAAACGCTTGGTGTGTGACTTTTCTGCAATAATTTTCTCCTTTGACTTTATTCCATTTCTGATATTTGCCCTCCATGCAACACGTTCAGCGGCGACTTGCTCCCAATGTGCATTATCAATGCCTGTATCAATCATGTCCCGCTTACACACATCTTTGTATCGTAGTAGAGGCCGACCCTGAGATCTCTTACCCATCTGTAATTCACCAAAAAAGATATCCTTTGGTATTCTACCATCATCCATCCTCCTAAGATGTCCTATCCATCTAAGTCTACGAAGACTGAGCATGGACTAAACTGTCACACAACCTGATCTTTCCAATACTTCAGTATTTGTGATTTTGTCTTGCCACTTAATACCAAGAATTCTTCGCAGACACCGCATATGAAAGCTGTTTAAATTGTTCTCTTGGTGTGAGTAAGTTGTCCAGGTTTCACTGCCATAGAGAAGAGTACTAAGGACACAGGCTTGATAGACAAGGACTTTTGTTTTGGCAGTAAGCTTCCTGTTCTCCCAGACTCTTTTTCTTAACCTGTTCATTGTTGTTGCTGCCTTACCAATCCGGATGTTGATTTCCTGATCTAGGGATAATTTGCTATTTACCACTGATCCTAGATATGTAAAATGGTCTACTATCTCTAGTTCGGCGTCGTCAATAAAGATTGATGGTACCCCATGTGCACCTTGTGACATAATCTGTGTCTTCTTTTTGCTAATTGTTAAACCAAATTCAGAACAAGCATTGGAGAATGCAGATAGTAGACATTGCAATTCTTCCTCAGAGTGGGTCGTAACTGCAGCATCATCTGCAAAAAGCAACTCTCTGATCAGTACCCTCCTAATTTTGGTCTTAGCCTTCAATCTCTGAGCATTGTAGAGGCCGCCATCTGAGCGTGAGTGAATGTATATACCACCATCCTGATCACGAAATGCATATTTCAGTAGAAGTGAAAAGTATATTCCAAAGAGGGTGGGAGCTAGTACACAACCTTGCTTAACTCCACTCTTGATTTAAAATTCTTCAGAAGTTGCACCATCAAACTTGATTATACCCTTCATGCCTATGTGGAACGATTCCACAATGGACAGAAGAGTTGGTGGGCAGCCAATCTTCTTTAGTGCCTTGAACAGACCCTCACGACTGACCAAATCAAATGCCTTTGTGAGGTCGATGAAGGCAATAAACAGTGGTTGATTCTGTTCACGGCATTTTTCTTGCATTTGTCGCAATGAGAATATCATATCAGTGGTAGACCGGTTCTGTCGAAAGCCACACTGTGATTCGGGGTAGACTTGATCTCCTAGGACTTGAAGTCTGCGCAGAACAATTCTGGCAAATACTTTTCCAACAATACACAGAAGTGAGATACCCCTATAGTTGTTGCAGTCGCTCCGATCGCCCTTGTTCTTGTACAGTGTTATGATGCTTGAATCTTTGAAATCCTGTGGGACTTGTCCTTCTCGCCAGCATAGCTCTATTAGCTGGTGGATCTGTATAGTGAGTGTGTCTTGCCCACTCCTGATAACCTCTATTGGAATCCCATCCTTACCTGGAGCCTTGCCAGATGCAAGTTCATTTATAGCACACTTAACTTCTGTTATGGTGGGAAGTGTGTCCAGGTGGTCAAGAGTTGGTAGAGCCTCTATGGCGTTGAGGGCATCATCCGCTAGTTTGGTCTCACTTGAGTAAAGCTCCAAATAGTGCTCTACCCATCTGTCCATCTGCTGTTTCTTATCAGTGATGACTTCTCCAGTCAAGGTTTTCAATGGTGCACTTCTTTTGATCACTGGACCACAGGCTTTCTTTATTCCTTCATACATGCTTCTTATGTCTCCCTTATCACTTGCGATTTGAATGGACTCACATAACTTGATCCAATAATCATTTGCACACTGCCTGGCAGCCTTTTGCACATCCTTCCTAGCTTGCCTTAGCTCACTCAGAGTGTTACGCGTTGGTCTTTCCTTGTTTCTTAAGACAATGAATGAATCACCCAAATAAACGAGAAGTAGATTGTGAGCTTTACTATAACACGACTACAAGAGACAAATTGGACGTTGCGGCCAAAGCCTTCGTCAGCACAGGACAAACAAATACAAACCAACACAAAACTACATGAAACACACTATGACAATATTCAACTATTAAACTAATTAAAATAAAATGTACTCATCTGAATACTGTGTCCTAGCTTGGAAGGTCTGACACACGTAGGGCGCCAGTGGATCAATAGACCGGATGTATGGTACACGGGTCAAAGGTCAAGCGGGAAGGGAGTGGGGTGGAGATGCGCCCATGTGTGCGGAAAAGTAAAATTAGAGACCGGCAAAGATGTTACGGACGCAGATGACAATTGGCAATTATCGTTAAGCGCTCGAAACACAGCTGCGGAAACCTATATAGTGTTAGTACCACAGAGAGGCATGAGTGGCGGTCCGTTCAGAAAATGATGGCAAAACACACCGAACGTAAATCCGCCAAGAGAGTTGACTGTAATGTCATACAAAGGATCTGCACGTACCCAGATGGTGGACTGTAAGCTAGGGGTGGGAGGGGTGGGTGGGAAGTTAAATGAAGCTGTGTTGGACATTAAGGCCGTGAGGGGAGAGTGTGCCCAACTGGAAGATGAGACGGTGTTTCCAATGTCTTCCGATCCCGTTCGTGGGATGCGCATGATTTGATGGCCGTGACCTGTATGTCGGCTACGCCATGGTGGTCAGGACTGTTGAAATGCATGGATACTGGTTTCTGGGCGCCGTTCTGGGCGTCATTCTTGTTTCTTAAGAGAGCTTTCTTCTTCTTATCAATCAAGGGCTGCAGAGTCTCGCTGTTGGCCGCAAACCAGTCCTGCCTCTTATGATCCACAGTGCCGTAAACCCCTACGGCAGTTTTATAAAGAGTTTCCTTAATTTGACCCCACTTTTCATTTACTGTACAATTTTCTGGTGTATCAGTGAAAGCGTCTTCAAGTTGCTGTTGAAACTGAAAGCACTATTCAGGATCATGAGTGTTAATAATATTAATCCTGGGGCTAGATTTGTGTTTAGCTGTGTAGATTCTCTTTGGTCTCAGTCTAACCCTTGCAACAACCAAAGAATGATCCGTATCACAGTCAGCACTGTGGTAACTACGAGTCAATGATATATGGTTCAGATGTTGTCTCCGTGTGATGATGAAGTCCAGCTGGTGCCAATGGCCGGATCTTGGATGTTTCCATGTGACCTTATGCATCTCTTTTGTTTTAAAAAAAGAGTTTGTAATACATAGGTCATTACTGGTGCAATGCTCCAGTAGCCTTTGCCCATTTTCATTCATGCGACCGATGTTGTATTTTCCAAGGCACACTGGCCATGAACTCGAGTCCTTGCCCACACGAGCATTGAAATCACCGAGCATATAAATGTAGTCAGATTTTGGAACTGCCTTGATCACGGAGTCTAACTCCTCATAGAACAAATCCTTCACATCATCAGAAGAATCGAGTGTCGGTGCATATGCAGTAATAATGGTGGCAAACCCACAAGAGGTTGCCAAGCGCAGGGATAATAGTCTTTCATTTCCTCCTGCTGGAATTTCAATCATTCCCAGTAGCGAATTCTTCACTGCAAAGCCCACACCGTGTTGCCTTTTTTCTGCCTGCCCTTTACCCTTCCAGAAAAAGGTGTAGTTGTTTTCCCTGAGTGACCCTTCCTCAGCGAGGCGAGTCTCCTGCAGGCCAGCAATATCAATGTTAAGACGATTGAGTTCGGCATCAATCACAGCCGTTTTTCTCACATCGTCAATATTGGTCAAGTCAGTGGAAAATCCTGGACACATGGTTCTCACGTTCCAGGTTGCAAGCCGTAGCTTGAGGTTTCTATTTTTATTTTTGTTTGTACCTGGTGCATTGGTTTTACAGCCTGCGATTCAGATTTTGTCCTAGCCCCAAGCACCCATTGAAGCAGGCAGGCTGTGGCGGATCAGCACCCAATTGGCTGGGGGATGCCCAGCTTGAGGCGGGCGGTAGCTGATCAGTGACACCTATAGGTGTCTCCCACCGTCAGAGGCAACGCGTGGCGCCCCATGTCTACGCCAACTGACAAGGACTTATAACCCGTAACAGTTGCCTCTCGCTTTGATTCCGAGACCAGTTAAGACCAGGGATGGAGTTATTGCCTCTCCATAGCACAAAGCCTGGGCTAAAATATAGAGATCATGTGTTGCCCATGCAGCATGATCCCTCTCTCGGCCTGCCTAGTTCACTCCAGAGGAAAGGTAACACCCCTACATCTGGAACAAGACAAGCTGCAGAAGCTGCCGGATCAGCAAAGCAATGCTCTAACTGTCCGCCTGTCGGAGCTTCGATCCTAGACCAGTCGCCAACCAAGGCTTAGGGCCTGGTCTGCCCTGCCATGACAATTTTGTCTTTAGCTTGCATTTCCTCGCACCAGGGTAAGGCTTGTACCCTCCCAATTGCGCTCTTCCGCCCGAAGCCGTTGGCACAATGTGGGGTGTCGGGTTTGGTAAGCGCCGCCCAACGTTCGGCGCTAACAGAAACCAGGTAGTACCGTCTACTGGTACACTACTATATATATATATATATATATATATATATATATATATATATATATATATATATATATATATATATATATATATATATATATATATATATATATATATATATATCACTTATTTTGCGTAAACACGTTAAATTTCATGTTTCTCTGTACCGTTTCAGATCTCAGGGCTGCGCGATGAACCGGGCTATGGCGGGTAACAATTCATGTGCCGCAACTCTTGACTGTCCACAAGTAGAAAGTTATCTCTCCTTTCAACATATAATAGCTGGCGGACACAAGAAACAACTTGAAACACATAATCCACAAACAGAATGTTGCACAATGTATCTGTTGATATGTCGGGCAATATATTGCTTGTGGCTTCTGTAATTAAATTCACTAAGCGAATGCATTGTTTTGAATAAAGAGCGTAAAATCTTGACACTAGATTGCGTTCTTTTTTTTTGATGTGTTCAGTATTTCAATTCTTTTTAATATCTGTTTATTCTACGTTGTCCTGTATGGTTTGTCGCTGACTTGTGAGCATATTGTGTTCACCCGTGCCAGGAAGAACAGAGTATAGAGTCCCCTCTATTACTTCAGTCAAGCAAATATAAAGAGTGACCTCCTAAAGCTCTTGGATGGAGAGTGCTACTCGAGATTTCCTCAAGTCTTTACTATCTCTTCTGTCTTTTCAGTTGCTATCGCTGTTAATGAAAAGACAGACACGCTAGCAAAGCGTGGAGGAATCCTACAGCAGCCCTACCCATCTCAGAGCCTTAGGGCGATAAAAACTGTACTAAAGCAATCTATAAAGGACTAACTGAAGGAAAGGAAATGAAGACTGCATGTTGTTGTTTGTCCCTCAAGATTAATGATGACCATTCACTTCATCCAGTGGAGTTGAAATACGGAGCCGTGAGTTCTAACATGGCTGGTAAGGCCTATTTTGGCTCGAAATGTTCCTTGATAATTTGGACAAAGAATGCTTGGATGAAGAATGACTTGTGAGATGAAATTGATTAAAGTGAGGAAGAGTTGCGCAATTCGTCGACCTCACTCTCTCGCCTGAGTCCATCTGAATCCAGAGGCAAAACAAGTCAAGACGACTGGAGACGAATACAGATGCAGTTGATGACCAGGACGCTCTTCGTGCTTTGCGGTGCGCATCACGTTCCACAACGCTTTGCAGGTAAACACCGTCGTGCCCTTTGAATCATCAATGATTTATTCCTCACAGTCTGCTGAATCATGTCTTTACATGTTGGCTAGACATACCCTAGTTCACCGATTGGTTTGATCCCGAATCGGTTACTCACGCCTAGTTTATCCAGCCTGTCACAGCTGCTGCCCAGGGGGTGGCCGCTGTCGCATGCTGACAGGTACTAGGAGCCACCGGCGTGAGCTGGCCTCTAACGGTAGTGCAAGTAAATGACTTGAGGAAAGCAGGTTATTTCATAGGATATTTACAGACCATAGTCAGACAACAGCCAATTGTTGAGTTGAGGAGTTGAGTCAAGAAACGACCTCACGTCACTCAGCACATTCGCATACGTGCTCCGTCATCATGTGTCAACAGCCAACGAAGAGTATCAATGCTAACTGTACTCTGATTGTGTGTCCGTGGCCGTTCCTTGGGGTATTGAGTGTCGGCCAGATTCTCTGGTCAATCCCTTTGAGCATTATTCTCTCTAGGATGAGTCTATTTGTTCTTGTACCTATACACATGATCCCAAAGTGCCCTGACAAAGCCTCCCTGATCATAAATCAGTATCCTACCAACCAGTGCAGACCTAGCCAATATGTCCGCCTGCTCGTTTCTGACCACACCAGTATGCTATGAGGAAAAGATCCGAATGATGATACATATCCTTGTTAGTGTAAACTGAGGCATGCCACACTGCACTAAGCATGCTTGTCTTCACCCTTCTCAGAATGCTCGGAGTCCGAAACAATCAAGACTTGTGTGTTCTGTTTGTCCCCCAGCCAGCGGAAAATCGACGTGACTGCCTCCACCTCCATTCACAGACTAGACGTTCGTTGTGGTATCATATCCCATGCTCATTTGTACTAAGCACCGTACATTAATTAACCCTCGCTATGAACCCCCAGGTATTTCTTTTGCTTCTTAGCACAGAGCTATCCGTGTAGATGATTACATCACCTGGCATGAATTGGCGTGGATCAATTGTTGCACCTCCCATTCAGCGCTGTAGAATGTTTGTATCAAAGATGGATAGAGGAAATAACATCTCACTTCTCATGTAAGATTTTAAGGTGATCCCATGTACACTAATCTTCAAGTGATATCAATTATTTATAATTGTTCTTCTTGTTATAATTCATCCATCTGACGCTGGTAATCATTCTATCCACTGCCGCCTCTCTGGTATGCTGCCAATCATTTCTGATACTGATGTTCCTCCATGCCATGATGTGACACTGTCCAGCATCTTCTCTCTTGGTCTCTCCTTGCTTCTTTTCTCCTCCAACTTGTCCATTGTGTCGACATACTCCAGCTTTTCTCTTCTCGTGACATGCCCAACGAATGCGGTCTGTCCTGTTCTTATGCAAGTATGTAGCTGTCTTTGAAAGTTAATTTACAGGATATCGCCATTGCGATTTCTATTCGTCCACGGAGATCTCATCATTCTTCTATAACATCACTTCTCGGCAGAAATGCATCATAACTCATGTATATTCATATTGTTCTTGAGAAATATATTGACTACCGAAACGTCGCATATTATATTAGTTAAATCTATTTCCCCCTACATTGATTATTCTGTATACCTGGACTGAGGCCACCCCTAGTCAAGTATGTACATGTTTGTTGTTATTGTGTGTTGACAGGATCTGAAATAGCTTTGTGTTTCATCTTGTAAAGTAAGGTACTTTTTCAAAGTAAATTACCCATGTAAAGTAAAATACCTATGTAAAGTACCCAAGTAAAGTAACATACGTATGTAAATAAAGTACCTATGTAAAGTAAAGTACCTATGTAAAGTAAGGTACCTATGTGAAGTAAAGTACCTAAATCAAATCAAATCAACTTTATTTTAAAATAAAGTTGATTTGATTTGATTTGATTTTATGTTACGTCACTCAATGATAAATGCTTTCATATCTCCAAAATTTATGAAAATATGTTCATCATCATCCTCATGTTCCATGCCGGTAAGCGTAGGCGATCATGTTTTGCTATCTCATTCGATCACTAGAGTCGTAGATCAGCTCAGTGTCCTTGTCTCGACCATACGACGTGGCCAAGCCATCCAGGTATTTACTTCAATGCCATCCCCTTGTTCTCTTCCACTCATTCTTGCCAGTTGTCACCAAGTTCTCCAATTTGTTTCTACTCATAACGTGTCCAAAAATTGTGACTGTCTACGTCTAATTTCTCTAATCAGTTTGCGGTTTTCATTTGTTTCTTGTAGGACTTGATCATTAGTTTTTTCTGTCTGTCCATGGTATTCTTTGCATTTTCCTCAGAAAAAACATTTTTTACAGCCATCAGATGTTTTTCAACGTATCTGCTCATTGTCCACACTTCACACCCATACAAAAGCATCGGTTCTGTGTAGCACCTCAACACTCTTTTTCTCGTTGAAAATGACATGTTTTATTGGTCAGTATGTTTTTTATCTTGCGGAAGGCTGCCTTCGCCATGGCGATGTTTGTTCTAATCTCTTCAAGGCATCTCCCATCAGATGTTATGACTGTTCCGAGTATTTAACTGATTCACTTATTTAAGAATATCCCCATTTACTTGTATGTTTTTTTTAATGTTGCATATCACTTATAGGACGTTGCAGTCAACACCAGCATGTTCAGCTGCTGTTGATGTACTAGGCACTTTTTTACGTTCAGTAGTTTGCCATACTTGTATATTACATTGTGGTATGTCCTTCGTCTAAGTGAGTTGAGAGTTCAATCCAGTATACCGTTCGTGTTGGTTAATGTTTATGCCCGCAACGCGAGTATGGATTCCCAGAAGTGGCAGTGCTTAAGTGACATATTAGGTCCAGAGAGAAATGTTATTTTCTGTGGCGATTTCAACGCTAAAAGCAGATCACGGGGAAACATTTCCTCCAACACACAAAGGGAGGAGCTCGAGACTGCACTTGAAACCATTGACCTGGTTTGTATCAACAGTGGCTGTGTCACCAGGACAGCAAGCCGTCCAGGCGATAAGGACAGTGCTATTGATCTGGCGCTGGTTTCACCTTCACTCACTACAGTGTGTAGATGGGGTGTCCTAGGACACCACGGCAGCGACCACCACCCTTGCAGCATATTGGTGGAGAAAGGCAGAACCAGGCAGCACAAGCCAAAGGTAAAGACTTTCCAGTATGAAAATACAGGGCAAGATGTGGTGAGTAAAATAAGACGTGACAAGCGCAGAAAGCATCAGGGCAGGAAAAAAAAGCTGGGAGCATCCACCTTGGTGGAATTTCGAGGTGGAGAAGGCTTGGGTGGATAAACGTAGTGCTGTAAGGAGATGGCAAAATGCCAAGAAGAACAGAGCTGGTCATCCTAGTCCCTGCTTGCACTTAGAAAGAGAGATGCACACAAAAGTAAGCTATTTCAAAAGACTGGTCAAGGTGGTTAAAAGCGAAAAAATGGGCAGAGGTGTGTCAAAGAGTAAGCACAGACAAGTCACTGAAATTGTTCTGGCGACTACATAAAAGCATGAGTGGTGTAGTCAAGAATAAGAGCATTTCTGACTTCCAAGGTGCTGACGAGGACAAGGGCAAAGCCCTCTTTGAACGCTACCTTGAGCAGAGCAACCAGACAGACATGGGAGGCCGGAATCTGGCCAAGGAGGTCACCTCAGACAGATGCAAGGCCCAGAACACTTCGGATGAAGACACAGTGACAGTTAAAGAAATCAAGGCTGTGCTTCGACGATAAAAAAACAGCGCTCCAGGGCCTGATGGCATAAAATACGACGACATCAATAGGTGTACCGACAACGAGCTAGAGAAACTAGCAGACTTGTACAACAACAGTATAGGGAGCGCTAACATCAAGGAGGGGTGGTTACACAGCTATCTGATTCCCTTGCCGAAGCCTGACGAAGACCACAAACAAATTCAGGGATATCGAATTATAACCATGCAGAATACAATAGGCAAGCTGCTGGAGAAGGTAATTGCCAGGAAAATATCAAGCCAGCTAGAGAGGCAAGGTGTTTTCTCACCACCCTGGGTGGGTACCGTCCAAAATGAGAAACCTGGACCAATGCAGCAGTTTTTGCCCATGATGTCTATGAAGGTTTCCACTCAGGCATTGAAACCTTTGCTGCAGCGATTGATCTTGAGAACGCGTACAACAGACTACCATTGGATTTCTTAATGCTTCAGCTTCTTGACCTCCATTCCTCTTTAGTTGGATCGCTGCAGCCTTTTTCTAAAGAAAAGCAGTGTTTAGATGTGGCAGTTGAACGTCGGAACCAACAACAGTATATCCTGGCCTACCACAGGGATCACCATTATCTCCGGTGCTGTTCAACGCCTACACAATGAGAATCACCAATGAGCAGATCACTGGACCTGGCAGGACATTGTCATATGCCGATGATGTTTTAGTGTATCGTCAGGGTAAGGATAGAGAGAGGTTGCTGTGGAACTACAAACCGAACTTAATCGCATAAGTACTTGGTGTGCTGAGGCTGCGGCAATGGTCAACCCAACAAAGGCAACAGTGACTTGTTTCTCGTTGAATAATCATATTGTCAAGACTCCAACACCAACTGTAAAGCTGTGTTCAGAGACGGTGGAAAGAACGCAGGCAATGAATTACCTGGGGATACGGTTTGATCGAAGCCTTGCTTATAATGAGCACATAGACCAGGTGATAACAAAGGCCAAGCGGGGTTTGGCTGCGATGCGGGTGATAGCGGCAGCAAACTGTGAGCAGCGCCATCTATGTCTTATGTACGAGGGACTGGTAATGTCTGTTTTTGAGTATGCAATGGCAATCCTGACTCTCAGCCGTAAGCAGATAGAAAAGATGGAAAGGATACAGAATGAAGCTATGCGCATTATTCTTGGATGTACAAGAGATACAGCATGCAGGGCGATGCACTACCTTCTTGATTTTCCAACCATTGAAGAGAGAATACAAGTTTGCAGAGCACGCGCCTACCTCAGAGTTAACGCAAAAACACAACATCCACTGCATAGTAGAAATTACGAAGGTGAATGGCAGCAGGTTAAGAAGATGACCGTCGTGGATAGGTCAAGCCGAAGACATTCTTCAACAGGTGCGTTCACTTGGGGACTTAGAACCTGGCGAGGAGTGGGTACAAGTGCAAACAGATTTCTGAACATCCTTTTCAGTTGCATCCAACTAGATAGAAAATGCAGACAAGAAAATCCGGCTGCTGTGGAAGCGGAAGTACAAGCGTTGATTTTCGAGAATTCGCTAAACGGTGATGCTGTCATCTACACAGATGGGTCGTGTCATAATCCCCATTGATATGCCGCGACATCGTTACGCCCGCCAGGCGAACACCAGTTACCTACTCACAGGTTTCGCTGACGACAGAGAGAGCGACCGTCAGAGTCAAGCCAGTACAAGCGTGACGCATGCAATTCTCGCTGCGCTCGAATCCACAGGGCAAGCACTGTGAGCGGAAAACGGCAGACACGGCTAGGGAAATCAGACGAGACGGACGTGTATGAAAGCGGCTCTTGTGTTTCTGTGCCTGAATGTCGATTGCTCGTAGCTCTTGTGAGAAGATAGAAAGACTGCATAACTGTGGGTTTGAGTCTGTGAGTGCATTGATGTATTATGTATAGGTTGTGATATTCACCTTGTGATGGCCACATGCCGAATTAGATTGTGTTGCATGTGAAGTGTAAATAAAACCATCAAACTTAGTGTTACTGTGTGTCCCGTCAAATCATTCTGTACTTGTGTATGTCTCACATATGTTAGGTCCAGCGAGCCAAATTCATTAGATTGTAAGACCCTGACATGTGTGAACGTGGAGGCTTTCGTCCGGCTTTAACTTAGTTAAGATTTGAACCTAGATCTGAACGTAAATGACATACATTTGAATGTGTTAACGTGGAAAAACATCAGTGATTGTGAAACTTGTCTCGATAAAATTGTAATCTAAGTTTAAGTGTTGTACCATCATAGTTGTCGAACGTTTAAACATGGCTAACTTGTCTTCGTGAAAGTAGTTGTGTACAGAAAAAGCGTGTGGAAGCAGAAAGTTCGGGAAAGAAAACAACTTGTGAAAATTGTTGAACGACGACATTACTACCAACAATAACACTCAACGCCATACAAACCTAACCAAAACTTAATTGACAAGCACACACAGCACACAGACATAGATTCTAATTTATTTCCTTCCAAAAGTAACCAGGTTTCCTGTGCCATCTGAAACTGTTACCCGTAGAGGTCATTTGCCGTTGTAGTAGCGACCCTACAAATTCCTGGCCCTGGTTTTCACCATTCTTCAGCGTATCCAGAGTACTTGAGTATTACCTTTTTATATACTTTTGGATGCAAATTCGGGCACACGCTGTAAGTCTAAAAATATTATAAAAAATTGTTCATATTACTAACACTTGATAACAAAATTGCGTGTGTGAGAAAGCATTTTCATTGAAACATTCCATCATGTCTTCTCTAAACGACTTCATCGATATGGGTTTAAAACTAAAGTTAACTGGTTCTTTATAAAACTGCCGTAGGGGTTTACGGCGTTGTGGATCATAAGAGGCAGGACTGGTTTGCGGCCAACAGCGAGACTCTGCAGCCCTTGATTGATAAGAAGAAGAAAGCTCTCTTAAGAAACAAGGAAAGACCAACGCGTAACACTCTGAGTGAGCTAAGGCAAGCTAGGAAGGATGTGCAAAAGGCTGCCAGGCAGTGTGCAAATGATTATTGGATCAAGTTATGTGAGTCCATTCAAATCGCAAGTGATAAGGGAGACATAAGAAGCATGTATGAAGGAATAAAGAAAGCCTGTGGTCCAGTGATCAAAAGAAGTGCACCATTGAAAACCTTGACTGGAGAAGTCATCACTGATAAGAAACAGCAGATGGACAGATGGGTAGAGCACTATTTGGAGCTTTACTCAAGTGAGACCAAACTAGCGGATGATGCCCTCAACGCCATAGAGGCTCTACCAACTCTTGACCACCTGGACACACTTCCCACCATAACAGAAGTTAAGTGTGCTATAAATGAACTTGCATCTGGCAAGGCTCCAGGTAAGGATGGGATTCCAATAGAGGTTATCAGGAGTGGGCAAGACACACTCACTATACAGATCCACCAGCTAATAGAGCTATGCTGGCGTGAAGGACAAGTCCCACAGGATTTCAAAGATTCAAGCATCATAACACTGTACAAGAACAAGGGCGATCGGAGTGACTGCAACAACTATAGGGGTATCTCACTTCTGTGTATTGTTGGAAAAGTATTTGCCAGAATTTTTCTGCGCAGACTTCAAGTCCTAGGAGATCAAGTCTACCCCGAATCACAGTGTGGCTTTCGACAGAACTGGTCTACCACTGATATGATATTCTCATTGCGACAAATGCAAGAAAATGCCGTGAACAGAATCAACCACTGTTTATTGCCGTCATCGACCTCACAAAGGCATTTGATTTGGTCAGTCGTGAGGGTCTGTTCAAGGCACTAAAGAAGATTGGCTGCCCACCAACTCTTCTGTCCATTGTGGAATCGTTCCACACAGGCATGAAGGGTATAATCAAGTTTGATGGTGCAACTTCTGAAGAATTTGAAATCAAGAGTGGAGTTAAGCAAGGTTGTGTACTAGCTCCCACCCTCTTTGGAATATACTTTACACTTCTACTGAAATATGCCTTTCGTGATCAGGATGGTGGTATATACATTCACTCACGCTCAGATGGCGGCCTCTACAATGCTCAGAGATTGAAGGCTAAGACCAAAATTAGGAGGGTACTGATCAGAGAGTTGCTTTTTGCAGATGATGCTGCAGTTACGACCCACTCTGAGGAAGAATTGCAATGTCTACTATCTGCATTCTCCAATGCTTGTTCTGAATTTGGTTTAACAATTAGCAAAAAGAAGACACAGATTATGTCACAAGGTGCACATGGGGTACCATCAATCTTTATTGACGACGCCGAACTAGAGATAGTAGACCATTTTACATATCTAGGATCAGTGGTAAATAGCAAATTATCCCTAGATCAGGAAATCAACATTCGGATTGGTAAGGCAGCAACAACAATGAACAGGTTAAGAAAGAGAGTCTGGGAGAACAGGAAGCTTACTGCCAAAACAAAAGTCCTTGTCTATCAAGCCTGTGTCCTTAGTACTCTTCTCTATGGCAGTGAAACCTGGACAACTTACTCACACCAAGAGAACAATTTAAACAGCTTTCATATGCGGTGTCTGCAAAGATTTCTTGGTATTAAATGGCAAGACAAAATCACAAATACTGAAGTATTGGAAAGATCAGGTTGTGTGACAGTTTATTCCATGCTCAGTCTTCGTAGACCTAGATGGATAGGACATCTTAGGAGGATGGATGATGGTAGAATACCAAAGGATATCTTTTTTGGTGAATTACAGATGGGTAAGAGATCTCAGGGTCGGCCTCTACTACGATACAAAGATGTGTGTAAGCGGGACATGATTGATACAGGCATTGATAATGCACATTGGGAGCAAGTCGTCGCTGAACGTGTTGCATGGAGGGCAAATATCAGAAATGGAATAAAGTCAAAGGAGAAAATTATTGCAGAAAAGTCACACACCAAGCGTTTGAGACGTAAGATGGTGCATGATGGTGGAAATGACCACGTGTTCACATGCACCCACTGTGAACGGACATTTACAGCGCAAATTGGCCTTATCAGTGACATGCGCTACCGCCATAGTTAAAAGTTATTATGCCTTTTTAAAGCACAAACTATCGTCTGTCAAGACGGCAAGGTGCCAATGTAACTGGTGATGAGGTGACAAAATGGAGTGAGACAAAATATTCAGAATACCTCCTAGCACAGGAGAAAGCTAGGGACCGCGACGAAAGAGCGGCTGAAAGAGCTATGAAACAGTCAGAATTGGAGTTGACTGCAAAAACTAAACAGTCAGAAATAGAGGCCGAATTGAAAAAAGCAGAAATCTCAGCTCAAAGCAAACGAGAAGAGCTTGAACTCCAGCTGAAAATTAAACAGCTTGAAGCTGAAACAGCTGTAGAAAAAGAATCTCGTAAATCTGAAAGACTGGAAAAAGAAAACCAGTACAAAAAGTACCAAGGTATTGTCAGAAATTATACCTCGGGGGACTGCATAGCAGCCTTCACCCAAAACTTTGAAAATTTAATGGATCACTACCAGATCCCAGTATCTGAGTGGAACATCATTTATATGAGAAGTTTGTCAGGGGAACCTCTAAAAGTTATAGAGACTGTCCCTAAAGATCTCAGAAAAGATTACCAGTACATAAAGTCAAAAATTATGTCACATTTCCTGTTAGATGAAGCAGGCTACAGAGAACAGTTCAGTAAACTAACTCCAAAACCTACTCAAACGTTCTCTGACTACATATCAGTAGTACAGGATATATTAAGTAAATGGCTGTCAGCAGCCAAAGTTAATAATGACTTTAACAAATTGAAAGATCTCATCCTTAGGGATAAACTCATCACATCCCTTCCACCATTATTTTCAAAATTTTTGCAAGAGAGTGAGTGTATGAGTGTAGAGCAGATCGAGAAACGTGGGTCGGCCAATAAACATTGTTTTGCTAGTGGAGCAACTGATATAAATTCCGTAGCAGCTGCTAGCTATGATAAATCAAAGGCAGATACATATAATAGGCAAAAGACATTTAAGCCTACTACTGAGAAATGTAGGTTTTGCCAATTTTTGCACCACCGGAATGAGATGTGCGACAAGAACCCTGCATATCTGACATACTTACAAAACTATGTAAATAACCAAGATAAAGAGCGAAGACACTTCAAACGGCTACAAAAATTTTTCCTTTGTAAAGCTTATGGCCACTGGCGTAATGTTTGTAAAGGGAAACAGATGACCAGGAAGGCGAAAGCCGCCTTGTTTGATAGCTCTTCATCAGATGAAGAACATCTTGAAAATCATCCTGTGAACTCAGCACAGGCCATAGATACATTTAATCCACAAAAATGTACCATCTGTAATCAGTTCCATGAATATGGCCTATTAACATGCGGCCACTCGATACCTATTGCCAATGAGGAAGCCAATTTGGTAATAGATTCCAAAGGCAGAATTAACATCCACCATGGGTATGTGAATGGCAAGCCGGCTACAGTCTTGCGAGACAGCGGAAGCACTCTTATAGGTCTTAAAAGAGATTTCATAATGCCTACAGACTATACAGGCAGGCATGTAACATGCAGAACATTCTCGGGAAATATCGAGAAGTATCCATTGACATGGGCATACATTGAGACTCCATTCCTCACTGGGAAGGTTAAATGCGCAGCATTAACCAATTCTTGCTGTGATGTTATCATTGGGTCCCTTCCCGAAGTGAATGAGATGCCTCATAACACCATAACATCTACATGTATTGATGATCATGTAACATCATCTCCATCGAACGTCATCATGGAAAGTGTGTTATCATCAGATAATTGTATGCTAGCTAATGCAGCACTATCATCACATGATATCAATGATCCAATTGTATCATCATCACATGATATCATTGATCAAATTGTATCACCATCATCTCATATCATTGAAAGTGTGAACGCAGTAACTAGATCTGCAAGAACTAGAGTGCAAGAACAAATTGATCAAACTGAGGCAATAGAAATGCTAAGCCCAGTATTACTGACCTTCTAAAACCATGAAGGAAAATTTTGTAACAGCCCAAAAGGCTGATCCTTCAGTATATAAGTATTTTAATCTGATAGGCCAAAAGCCAAGGTTAACCAAGAATGCAAGATGGCATTTTGCTCTAAAAAATTGCATCCTTACTAGGTACTATACCAGAGGTGACACCACCACAGAGCAAACTGTTTTGCCACTAGAATACCGTAAGCAAGCCTTACATCTTGCCCATGATATACCTCTTGCAGGACATATGGCGTATTCAAAAACCAGATCTAGATTGTTGTCACAGTTTTACTGGCCAAAATTCTGTAATGACATTAAACAATATTGCAGAAGTTGTGACATCTGCCAGAAACTAGTGAAAAAGGGGAAACACCCACAGGCTGAATTACAGGTTACAGATTTAGCCAGTTGACCCTTTGAAAAAATATCTGTGGACATCGTAGGTCCTCTGAATCATGTAACATCTAGAGGAAATAGATTCATAGTTACAATTATTGATTTATGTAGCCGCTGGCCTGAAGCGATTCCTCTCAAGAACATAACTGCCAATGATATTATGGAAGCCTTTTTCCATGTATTTTCAAAGATAGGTTTTCCTGATACTATCCTATCCGATCGTGGAAGTCAATTTATTGCTGCATCCATTCAAGCTTTCACTAAAATGCTAGGTGTGAAACAATGTTTCAATTCTCCGTACCATCCTCACTCGACAGGAGGAATAGAAAAGTTTAACGGGGATTTAAAGCATATGCTTTCCAAAGTCACTCAAGAACACCCCGAAAATTGGGACATCTATTTGCCTGCCATATTATTCGCATATCGCGAGGTCCCTCAATCAAGCACTGGGTTCTCTCCATTCGAACTTATCTATGGTGCCAAACCACGCGGCCCATTGAGTATATACCATTCCATGTTAACTGAAGCAACTCCTATACTTAAACCCATATCATCATACGTATACGTAACATCATTGCGTGAAAGGATAATTAAATCTTGTATTATTGCCAAAGATGCACTGAAACAATCTGGTGCGATGTATAGACAATATGCAAACAAAGGAAACAGGACGATAACACTGACACCTGGACAGGACGTACTACTGCTCCTACCTAGTGACCGACAATTACTGACCGATTCTTGGCAAGGACCATTTAAGGTACTAAGACAGATTTCACATGTGGACTACGAAATTCAAATCAAAGACAAGCAAAAAATATTCCACATCAATATGCTAAGACCATACTACAACAGGGACAACGAACAAGACGATACAGCAGCCAGTACAACAATAATCGACCATGAAGACGACGAAGAAAGCGACGAAATACCAACACCAGCACTAAACACGACGAACTGCTTACAAGACATCAAGATAAACCCGCAGTTAACTCAAGCAGACACCGACAGCTGCAAACAACTCATACAGGACCACAGTACCATCTTCTCCAACAACCCAGGACAAACAGAACTAGTACAACACCACATTACTCTGACTTCCAACACGCCAATAAAATGCAGACCCTACACAATTCCACTACATTACAAAGAAAAACTGCATCAAGAAATCATTGACTTAGAAAAGAACAACATCATTAGACGATCGCAATCACACTTCTCTTCTCCAATAGTCATCATACGCAAAAAGGACGTCACAATAAGACTCTGCATAGACTATAGGAAATTAAATAAAATTACACAGTTGGATTTGGAGCCAATGACCAACTGCGAGGAACTGCTGACAGAGCTGACAGACTCTAGGTACTTCACGAAGCTAGACATGACAAAAGGTTACTGGCAGATAACGGTAGACGAACAGAGCAGACATCTGACAGTCTTTGCCACACCTTGGGGACTGTACGAATGGTGCAAATTACCATTTGGGCTTGTTAACGCACCGGCAACATTCGTACGCATGACAAGACTATTACTGACGGACATAAAGAATATCATTTCGTATATGGATGATTTATGTGTACACACAACGACAATGACAGAGCACATAACGACATTACAGCAGACGTTTGAACGGATCAGTCAGCACGGACTTACTATTAAACCTGCCAAAGTTGACATAGCCTACCAGGAAATCTCCTTCTTGGGGTATAAGATGTCTAATGGCTTTGTCACTACTGACGATAACATCGTGTCAAAAATTCTGAAACTGACACTTCCGACTACGAAGAAACAAGTCAGAAGTGTATTAGGACTTCTAAATTATTACAGGCAGTTCATCCCAGATTTTGCTGAACTGACTGAAAGTTTTACTAACATACTAAAAAAAAAGATCACCCAAACAAAATTGTGAACAACGAATGCCTAAAATTTGCATTCCAGAAGGTATTGTCCTATTTTTCTGAAAATAGTTTAAAGAATCCCATTCTCAAATTGCCAAATTTGCATATTCCTTTCATATTGCGCACAGATGCGAGCTCCGTGGCGGTTGGGGCGGTACTATTACAGGAACATGATGGCATTTTGCATCCTGTATATTACCTATCCAGGAAACTTAAACCAAGAGAACGCACTTGGTCGACCCCGGAAAAAGAAGCCCTTGCATTAGTGTTTGCAATAACGAGATTGTCTAGATTCCTCCTTGTAAGGCATTTTTTAGTAGAATCTGACAACAGCCCTTTGACGTTTATTACATCTGGAGTGCCAACTAACCATATGATAGCGCGATGGTCACTTTTGCTTCAAGACTACAGCTTTGAAGTAAAACACATACCGGGCACATCGATTACACTAGCTGACCTTTTGTCACGTTGCCCCGATGATACCCAATAGCCAAATATGTCTGAGTGCAGTATGTCGAAACACTCAGACCAGCACAGCCATTAATGTATTTTTTTCAGAAAAGCTGTGAGTGTCAATTACATCATTGTGATAGGGAGCATTTCCCACTGTAAATATTATTAGTGTTTCTAAAATAAGGTGATAATTGTGTTGTATAAGTGCGTAGTATGTGTTAGAAAGTGAACAATAGTAATTATAAATATTATAAACTAGGAACAGTGCCACAGGCCAGTGTTGTAACTTACCTCAAGTGAACAAGAACAATTTAAGTTATCCGTAGTACCTGCAAACTGGAGTTATCCAGAAACATTTTATCCCGTGTGAATTGAACAATTGAGTGAACTAAACTGGGACAGTTACTCCACTTTATAAGATCGTAATCCAGAAGTCCAATGAAACACCGAAAACACCAGCGAATAGCACAACGTTACACTCCGAGTATTCCAACATCATTACGGAACAAGTGTGTGAAAAACTATGCCTTACATCAGCTGGTCTTGTGTACTTCCGGAAAGTTAGAAAGTTAAACAAAAATCTAGCAGACTATGAACAAAACCTTAAAAGTTAATGACACTTGTAAAATATTGGTAAAACACGAATTTGAAATATACAAATTGTGTATTAATATTTTTGAAACTACTGTAATCTGAGAATCATACCTTGATTAACTGATTCACATTAGCGACATTTTTTCGCTATTGTAAAGAAGTATCAAGCTATGACGCTGAGAAATAAATTTACAATTGTAATTTATTAGGTTTAACATCTGTTTAAATTATTTCCCTTTCATTTAATGGGTGTCACCAATTACACCAAAGGGCGGTAAATCGAAATAGATAGTAATGTGTAATGTATAAAAATAGCCATTGTGTTGCCAGATTGTCGACACGCCAAGATTGCATCAGCTGAGCATGGAGAAGATTGCCAAAGTTGTAGACCAACATGAGAGCTCCCTACCAAGTGTGGTTGGAACTCTACAGTTGAATTCGTCTCATATTAGGACGTTTTACTGTCTAACCTGATGTCTAAGGACATATTATACGTTTGTTTTGGTTGGTTGCGAGGTAGTTGCATTGATTGCTGGTGATACCGGTCTGACTGGGTCAAAATTGCAGCAGAGGTGATCATCCATCGAGAGGATGATACTTGGCAAGTGTTGAAGTCTGAATACAGCATGACTTATTATGTATAATGTACAATACTTATGTAATTCTATTGAACCTATGCCAGGGTATATGACAACCAATGGGAAGATTCTGACTTGGTTAAGAATAGCAACCCTGAATTTACAGAGAATACACATGAAAGATAGAATCTTTCATGAATGACGCGCGGGGAGGGTGTCATAATCCCCATTGATATGCCACGACATCGTTACGCCCGCCAGGCGAACACCAGTTACCTACTCACAGGTTTCGCTGACGACAGAGAGAGCGACCGTCAGAGTCAAGCCAGTACAAGCGTGACGCATGCAATTCTCGCTGCGCTCGAATCCACAGGGCAAGCACTGTGAGCGGAAAACGGCAGACACTGCTAGGGAAATCAGACGAGACGGTCGTGTATGAAAGCGGCTCTTGTGTTTCTGTGCCTGAATGTCGATTACTCGTAGCTCTTGTGAGAAGATAGAAAGACTGCATAGCTGTGGGTTTGAGTCTGTGAGTGCATTGATGTATTATGTATAGGTTGTGATATTCACTTTGTGATGGCCACATGCCGAATTAGATTGTGTTGCATGTGAAGTGTAAATAAAACCATCAAACTTAGTGTTACTGTGTGTCCCGTCAAATCATTCTGTACTTGTGTATGTCTCACATATGTTAGGTCCAGCGAGCCAAATTCATTAGATTGTAAGACCCTGACAGGTCGGTCGTCCGACATGTGAGAAGCTCATGGGCCTTTACAGCTAGGGCCGGAGGGAGAATTGTGAAGGAGGACTCTGGTGCTTTCACTGAAACCACAAGTAGCCTGACTATAGAAGTCATGGCAGTAAGTAAAGCAGTAACATGGCTCGAGACACAGACATTCACTGGGGCATGTTTCCTTAGCGACTCAATGAACATGGTCAAGAGGATAGAGGAGGAGTCAAATCAAATCAAATCAACTTTATTAGGGTCACAAATTGGGCGCGCAAGCCCGTCTTACATTCGGCCCTTCCAATCACTCGTCTTTCATTCATCAAGAGCATTATACATTTACATAGGAAGAAAAATAAACATTGTGAAATGAATGTTGTAAACATAAACAAGGCAAATTACCATGTTATGAGGCCCATCTCCCATCTACCCATACATCACACCACTCACACACACACACCCAACTACCCATACACACGCACACCAAGGGACACATACATACCCCACAAACCGACCCATCCCCCTTCTGCACATCCCCCACCCACACACTCTCCCATCACCTGTTCCCCCCAACCAAAACACACTCGCCACCCACAAACAGTCCCCCACCAACCCACTCATCCCACGCCCACCCACATACACATCCTAACCCACACATCCTCTCCCCATCCACACCTCAAACCACCCATCCCCCAGCCACATCTCCATTGACCACATATTCACCACCCACGCACACAATCCCCCACCAACGCACACATCGCGCATCCACTCACACATCCCCAAACCATACACACACATCCCCACCAACTGACATCTTCCCCCCCCCCCCACACACACACATCTCCCTAACCACCCATACATCCCCAATCCATTCACACACACCCCACCACCCACACATACATCCTCCACCCACTCATACATGCCTTAACCCAATCCCCCACTACACAATTCCCCACCCGCACATCACATACATCCCCTACCACGCAATATTCCCAACCCACGCACCACACACACACACATATCCCTCACCAATACATCCCACACCCACATACCACCACACATCCCCACCTACAAACCACACACATATCCCCCACCCACATACCGCACAATATTCCCATCCACACCCACACAGATACCCTTACCCATCCACCCCACATACCCCCACCCACACACCACAAAAATCCCCTATCCACACACACATACCTCACCCACACAATATCCCTAACCAACACACCACACACCTCTCCCCACCCACACACGCATTCCCTACCCGTCCCACTCACGCACACATCCTCCACTAAGCACCCACACACCCCCACTACACCCACCCCCAACCAATCATCTCTCGATCACAATACCCCTACCCACACACATCTTCCACCCAATCACGCATCCCACCCCGACACATACACATCCCTCACCCACCTACACATCCTTAAGCCACTCACACAACCCCACCCACACATTCCCCATCCACGCACACATCTCCCACCTCCACACCCCCACATACTTCCCCCAACCACCCCACCCATACACACATTCCCCGCACCCATCACACACATCCCCCACACCACACACTATCCCCCACCCACACACATATCCTCACCCATACCATCACACCCCCATCACACACCAGCACACATCCCCTACCAACACACCGCACACATATCTCAAACCCACACACCATACACTTCTCCCCAACCGCCCTTGCATCCCCAATCCACCCAACACAATCCCCTACCCACACAACCCCGCCACCCACACATACTTCCTCAAACCACCCACACATCACCACCCACATAAACACACACACCCCACACCCGTCCCATACACATATCCTCCACCCATACACGGAGTCGATCCGAAGAGAATGGTTGCTGCCTCTGGAGCGGTCTCGGCTGCAAAGATTTGTTTCATCTTCGTGCGAGGGCATGCGGGAGTACAAGGAAATGAGCGGGCTGACAAGCTCGCAGGTGAGGCTACGGTGGAGGGCGGACGCGCCATGGACCAGGCTGACATTCTGAATACTCTACGAGAAGTAAGACTTTTGCGTGAACCAAGTGATGACTGTGAATCTACAACCATGGCGAGACTGCGAGAACAGCAAATTAAAAGAGGGGTGGCCAAACAAGAACACTACTCAGGAAGCCAAAGACGATTGATAAACCAACACAGAACTGGCGTCGTTAGCCGCTACACGCTGCGGGATTTGCTGAGGGGATCCGAGCATTTATGGACTGAATGGTTCGATGTGCAATGAGGATGAGCTGTCGACTAACTAACTAACTAACTTACTAAATGTTGCAGATCCTTTTCATTGTTTGCAATAAATACTGTATGATCTGCACATCTTATATTATTAATGTTATGTCCCCCAATGATGATTCCTTTCATGTCGTCAACATTTCTGAAAATATTTTCTTTGTGCAGGAAATAAAGATCGTGATCGAATTACACATCCCTGTCACAAACCTCTCTTAATAGGCTGATATTGACCTACTTCATTATCAATCTGTATGGCACCCTGTTCTTTTCAATATATGTTTTTTTTTTTTAAGTCGAAGGTCTATTCCATCAATTTGAAGATCTGCAAGCATCTTCAACATGTTGGCATGTCTTACTTTATTTAAAGCCTTTGTGTAGTCAATAAAGCAAAGATGTCGGTCTTTGTTTACTTCTGTAGAACGTTCAATTAATGTTCGCATCATATACACAGCATTTACTGTACCCTTGCCTTCTACAAACCCACATTGTTCTTCTCCTATTTAGGGTTGTATTTTCTTCCTAACTCTTTGCATGATAATTCTTAGCAAAATCTTCGTGATGTAGCTCATAATACTAATTGCTATAAGTTTATCACATCCTAAGGCTCTTGGTTATATCTTCAGGATTGCATAAATATAGAATTACATAATTCAGGAGGTGTATCTCCAGTGTGATATACTGTGGTCAGCAGTCTGATGACTTAATCTATACCATATTCGGCTACCTCATTGATCATTTATGTGATATTGTCTGGACCTGTCTTGTCAAGAGTTGCAACAATTAATCTACGCCAATTGTTGCCAAGGTGATGTAATCATCAACACGGATAGCGCTGTGCTACGTATAAGAGGAGGTGCCTAAAGGTTCATAGCGAAGGTTAATGTACAGTGTTTAGTGCAGGAGAGCCTGGGATGTGATACCACAACTTCTAGTCTGAGAATGGAGATGGAGGCAGTCACATCGACTTTCCGCTGGCTGGGGGACTAACAGAACACACGTCTTGTTTCGGATTCAGAGCATTCTGAGAAGGGTGAAGACAAGCATGCTTTGTGCAGTGTTGCAGGTTTCAATGTAAACACACAAAGATAGGGATCTTTTTCTCAGGTCATGCTGGTGTGGCGGGAAACTAGCAGGCGGTCAGATTGGCTGGGTCTGCACTGGTTGGTGGGATATTGATATACGATAATGCAGACGTTGTCAGGGCACTTGGGGATCATGAATATAGTGTAAGATAACAGATACATCATCACAGCCTAAAGAGAATAATGCGACAGGGATTGACCAGAGGATGTAACCAACACTCTGTACTCTCAGGAACGGCCACGAACACACAATCAGAGTGCCGTTAACATTGGGACTCTTCGCTTGCTGCTGAAGATGATGACGGAGCACGTACGTAAATGTCCCGAGTGACGTGAGGTCAGTTCTTGACTCAACTCCTGTTTGACAGTTGCCTGTAGCCTCATTGTGGTCTGTAAGAAGCCAATTAGGCAACATACATTTCTTAAATTCATTTACCTGCACTACCGTTAGAGACCAGTTGACATGTTTGTGGATATTCCCAATATTGACAATCATAAAAACGCATAGTTGGCTGTGATGGGTCATTTCTTAGATAGAAGGAATAGATTCGTAGTTGTGTTACAGTTCAGAGTCTAGAATGTTCTGATTGGGTCATTAGTTTCTTGTTGGCCCATTTCTGCCAAGCTCATGTATTCTGTAACGCTCTATCCTGTAGTCTTCTTGTCCTGTCCTTCAATTAGTCCTCATTGATTGCTTTAGTACAATGTTATCTCCCTAAAGCTCTGAGATGGATAGGGTTGCTCTAGGATTCCTGCATGCTTTGCTAGCGTGACTATCTTTTCATTAATAATAGGAAATACAAACAGACAGGTATGTGTAGCTCCTGCGAAAAGATTAGATATTTTCATTAATAGACTACAATGGCTGGGGCATATAGAAAGAATGGAAGATAATAGGGAAACAAAACTCGCTTACACTCAGGAAATAAATGACCGTAGACCCCGAGGTAGACCAAGAAGACGGTGGAGAGATAATACATGTACAGACCTACAAGCACTTGGAATCAACGACTGGCAAGAGAAGGTCCACCAGAGAGACGAATGGAGACGGATTGTATTTGCAGCAAAGAACCTCAATGGCTCGGAATGCTGAAGAAGAAGAAGAAGAAGTGATACCACATGAAAAGACAGACAAGCTAGAAAGACGTGAAATTTCGAGCAGCTCTGTCCATCCAAGTGATTTATTTAGGATGTCGCACCTTCATATTTGATTCACGGAAATAATAGATGGGGCTCTGTCATTTCTGGTAGGTGGACACAATATGCTCACAAGGTAGCGACAAACCACACAGGACGACGTAGAATCAACAGATATACAATAATAAAAACATTGAACACACCATAAAAATAACGCAATTTATTGTCAAGATTCTACGGTCTTTATTTCTTGTTCATTAATTGAACCACAGAAGCCACAAGCAATATCCTGCCCAACATATCAACAGATACATTATGCAACATTCTGTTTGTGGATTCCGAGTTTCAAGTTGTTTCTTGTGTCCGCCAGCTGTTATATGTTGAAAAGAGAGATAACTTTATACTTGTCGACAGTCAAGAGTTGTGGCACATGAATTGTTATCAACCTTGGCCAAAGTCCGATTCCTGAAACGGTCAAGAGCGAACATGTAATTTAACTAATTTACGCAACATAGGCGATATATATTGTGTTAATGCTAAAAGTAGCCTGTCTGTTAGCGAAGTTAATAGGGAACTGCACTGATGGCTTGATCATTCTCGGACGCGGGTTTAACACCTGCTCTGGTCGCCTATAAAAGTGAGGGAGATCTTGGCCATCTACTCCTTGGTGCATTCAGGCCTAGAGAATGTAATGGTGCTATTTCAGCTCAGACATACCGCAGCAAACTGAGTTGGATCAGTGTACAGTGACGTCATTCAACATAACATATCTTTGCTGTATTGGCTACACAAAGGCTTTCGATAAAGTAATACATGTCAGTATGGTGAAGATGCTTGCAGATCTACACATTGATGGGGAAAACCTCAGCCTATTAAGAGAGGTGTGCAATATCAGCCTATTAAGAGAGATGTGCAAGAGGGATGAGTAATGTTTCCAGGTCTTTTTTCCCTAGACAATGAAAATATTGTTTTCTTAGAAACGTTGAAGATATAAGAGGAATCCCCTATGATGACATAACATCAATAAAATTATATAATGGGATTATACAGTATTGATTGCAGACACTGAATAGGATTTGCAACATTTAGCGGATGCTGTTATTGTACACAGTGAACAATTAGGGTTTGACTTAAATAGTAAGACGACAAAGATTATGGTCATCACTAAGAAAAAAGAAATATAACAAAGTAATATGCGGGTTAATAAAAATATCCTTAAACAAGAGAATCCGTACAATTATCTCGGAACAGTTACAAAATTTGATTGGAGATGCCTTGAAGAGATTAAAACAAGAATCGCTATAGCAAATTCGGTCTTTCGCAAGATCGAAAACATACTTAAAAATAAAAAGATGCGAATTGCAACGACAAAAGAGTGTTGAAGTGCTACATAGAAGCTATACCTTTGTAAGGATGTGAAACATGGACAATGAATAGAATAGCTGAACAACATGTAATGACATTGAAAATGTGTTTTCTGAGGAATATGCAAAGAATACAATAGACAGACAAACTAATAAGCAAGTCCTACAAGTCGCAGATGAAAACCGTAAACTGATTAGATAAATTTCACATAGACAGTCAACATATTTTGAGCACGTTTAAAGAAGAAACAAACTAGAGAACTTGGTGACAACTGGAAAGATTAAGGGGAAAAGAACAAGGAGAAGGCAGAGAAGTAAATATCTCGATGGCCTGGCCACCATATGACGTGGTCGAGACAAGAACACAGAGCTGATCCACGACTCTGGTGATCGTGTGAGATGACGAAACATGACCTTCCCACTTATCTGCATGGCACATGATGATGATGATTATACAATCATCCTACTAACTCTGTCCTACCAATGCCACACCTTGATGATGCCAGAAGAGACAAATACAAATTACGGCGACGGAAATGAGAAGAGTACTCAACGTATCAAGGATGAGAGACATTCAGAAATGATGGTATCAGGACTAAAGTCGGAGTAGTAGCAACGTTGAATTCATTAGAAAACAGCAAGTGAAATGGTTTGGCCATATAATTCAGCTACCAACTGACAGTATACCACAACTTTGGTGATCTTGTCAGTCCACAGCCTCCTGTCTTCTGTGCTGTTAATTATTTCTGATACCGATGTTCCCCAGTGCTGTGATGTCAAACAGCCCAGGATCTCTTATATTGACTTTTCCCTCCTTCTGCACAATTCCAGCTTTCTCGTTGTGATGCCATATTCCAGTGTTCCCCTTCTCATGACACACCCAAGGAATGTAGACTGTCCTCTACTAATGTGAGTAACCAGTTCTCTTTGTGAGTTAACGTTTTGTAAGTTATCATCATTGCTTTGTCTATCCGTCCACGCTGTTCTCATCATCCTTCTATAAATCTTCCCAGCCTCCATATAATTCCTAACTTGTCTCGCTGAATATATTGCACGCAGACATGATATGCGAGACACCATCTATACAGAAGGTAGTTTGCCATTACTTTCCTTCTTGGCAGTGACCACTCCGGTTGGTGACAGCAGTCATTGTCTCTATAAAGACACTTTCTGCCTATCGTCGCGAAACCGGAGACCATAACCAACAACTAGCTGTGGACTTCTCCTCAGCTTCATCCACCACCTGCTCAATGGCTTGTGACCTGAACGGAAAGAATAAACGGTTACTCAACCTTGCTCAAGTGTGTCCCGTAGGCTAGCAGAGGGAATGAGGCACATTACTTCTCCTTCGATAAGGAATACCTCTACCTCACGACCATTATTTTAGATAACACGCCTCCAAACAGCAATCGTTCGGGACAATACAATTTACAACAAATACCAGAAAACGAAAACTTGCCGACATGCAGGAATACTGGCCATCGTTACAGACACATACTTGCTCGCCAAGTAAAAAAGATTCCGTATCGGCGAATGTTCTCCCGTCGACATGGCAACACCTGTATACACCTGCCAGAGAAAAAACATACGATACTGTAACTTTTCATACATGTCCTTCCTTGGACCTACTACCCATTGTTTCATGAGAGAGAAACTAAATTGGCAAATTTCCCATATTTGCCGATTTTGCCATCACAATCTATTCGTTCTTGACAGCAAAATATAGCACAATTTGGCAAGTTTGTCATATTATCCCATTGTTTCCTAAGAGAAAAAGAAAGCAAAAATGAGTAACTTCATATGTTTGTCCAAACTAGGAGCACAACCCATTGTTTCCTGACGAAGAAAGATGACATAATTGAGAAACATCCCGTATTCGCCCATGCTGCCAACACGATCCAATGTTTCTAGAGAGAAAAAGAAAGCACAATTGACTAACTTCCCATATTTTCCCATTGAGAAGCATGATGTCCTTTTTGCCATTGTGTTCTGTGAGAAAACGAAACCACAGTGGGGCAATATTGTGGCCTGATTGAGAACGTCACAAAGTGAGTCTACTTCTCGAATATGACTTCAAGGATTGGTCGGGATCGATGTTGTTATGTTCCTCATGGGCTTCCTGCGGAGTGGCTTCGTGCGGAGTGGCTTCGTGCGGATGGGCTTCGTACGGAGTGGCTTGCTTCGCTTCAGAGGTCAGGGGTGACAAGCATCGCCAGGATCTTTTCTCCGGGGCATGCCGGTGTGCTGGGAAATGAACAGACGGACAGATTGGCTGGCTCTGCAGAACTTGGTGGAGTATTGATACATGACAAGGCAGACGTGGTTGCGGCCTTGTGGGAGCACGTGTACACCTCGGAGGAGCAAATGGATTACCATGGTCTGGCAAGAATGAGACAGCAAGGAGTGACGAGGGGATCTGGCCGACGCTCAACGCTCAGAGGAAAGGCGAGACGGACTTATAATCAGATTGCTACTGGTACTATTAATGTTGAAACTCTTCGCTGGCTGCTGAGGATATGGACGGAGTGCTATGGGAATGCCCCGAGTGCTGTGATGTCGATTCCTAAATCAATCAATCAAGGAAAGCACGAGTAAACAGAAAGAATATGTTCTAGAATCAAAGACGCAGAGGCTGGGATGAATCTCCCCACCTGTGACATGATGGATCAGAACTTCACATTCCCAGTCTAACACATTCATAAAAATACTTTCGATTTGAGCGGCGTTTCCAGATAGAAGGGCTATTCTTGGAATAGTAAGTTCCAGAACGCGGTGGAATAGGGCAGCGGTATGCGCTTGTCTTTTCATTGGCTAGTACGTGGCAGCCCACGCTATTCACTGGGCCACATTTGAAAATCTAGCAGTTTGACGCGGGATTCCAACAGGAGCGGTCGCTAGTTTGTGATGTGATGACGCAAAAATGCCCTTAAAGATTCAGTAAAATATTGTTCTCTGGAATAACAGGTACTACATTAAAACATACTTTAATGTTGTGATTATGCCGAGTGAACGAAAGAGAAGAATATAAGAGTATTTTATGAAGAAAATGTGAAAGTGAAAACAGAACTTCTGTATGCCAGTATTCTGAATACTGCTTCTTCAACCTTGACAGGTCTTCTACGCTGTATAATCCAAGTGATATCATTCCCTTGTTGTGACTGGTTGCGTATGTTTGATGATTGTAAATTACACTCAATGCAAATTCGCAAACCATTTGTGCATTCCTTAATGCCTGGCATGGCTCATTCTTCACCCAACTGTACACGGCTCTTGCGAGTTAACATTTGGCAGTCTGGATTGGAATGTGTGATGTAAACATGTACAAGTTCCTTTGTAAATGCTGAGAATGTTGGAGTGAGTGAGTTGGTGATTTGATGAATAGCCTCTCACATTAGTAGAAGGAAAGATGCTCCAATATCCATATGTAAGCAGCACGGGGTATGGCACGCCAGAATTGCAAAGTTCATGTGATGCCTGGTGGCTATATGCTCAAGAGAATTAATACAATTTCTCTTTGAAGTATTACACTGGTAACTGTTGGTTGGTTCATATAAACTAGTTCCTAAACGGACCATAGGTGTGTGAACCTGTGTCTTAGCCGGCTGAATATACTGTATGGCTCATGCAAATTTACAAGGACTAAACATGTTTTTCCCATGTGTGCTTTCGTGCATATGATAACAATTGCTTATGCAAATTTGGCTTCTTTTACCTACTGTAGTAGATATGGACAGTACTCAGTAGGGAAAGAACACATGATGATGATGTACCGGTGAGCCAAGTCTGGTCTGAAAGGGGTGAGGTCTGGCATTGCTGTGTGAATATGGAATAGGACCTTCATGCACCAACATCACAGCCATTGGAAGGGATGTCTGGTCTGCTAATTGGGTAAATACCATTAGTTAATACATAATGCATATTGCATATTGAAGGACAAGTCCCACAGGATTTCAAAGATTCAAGCATCATAACACTGTACAAGAACAAGAGCGATCGGAGCGACTGCAACAACTATAGGGGTATCTCACTTCTGTGTATTGTTGGAAAAGTATTTGCCAGAATTGTTCTGCGCAGACTTCAAGTCCTAGGAGATCAAGTCTACCCCGAATCACAGTGTGGCTTTCGACAGAACCAGTCTACCACTGATATGATATTCTCATTGCGACAAATGCAAGAAAAATGCCGTGAACAGAATCAACCACTGTTTATTGCCTTCATCGACCTCACAAAGGCATTTGATTTGGTCAGTCGTGAGGGTCTTTTCAAGGCACTAAAGAAGATTGGCTGCCCACCAACTCTTCTGTCCATTGTGGAATCGTTCCACACAGGCATGAAGGGTATAATCAAGTTTGATGGTGCAACTTCTGAAGAATTTGAAATCAAGAGTGGAGTTAAGCAAGGTTGTGTACTAGCTCCCACCCTCTGGAATATACTTTTCACTTCTACTGAAATATGCATTTCGTGATCAAGATGGTGGTATATACATTCACTCACGCTCAGATGGCGGCCTCTACAATGCTCAGAGATTGAAGGCTAAGACCAAAATTAGGAGGGTACTGATCAGAGAGTTGCTTTTTGCAGATGATGCTGCAGTTACGACCCACTCTGAGGAAGAATTGCAATGTCTACTATCTGCATTCTCCAATGCTTGTTCTGAATTTGGTTTAACAATTAGCAAAAAGAAGACACAGATTATGTCACAAGGTGCACATGGGGTACCATCAATCTTTATTGACGACGCCGAACTAGAGATAGTAGACCATTTTACATATCTAGGATCAGTGGTAAATAGCAAATTATCCCTAGATCAGGAAATCAACATCCGGATTGGTAAGGCAGCAACAACAATGAACAGGTTAAGAAAAAGAGTCTGGGAGAACAGGAAGCTTACTGCCAAAACAAAAGTCCTTGTCTATCAAGCCTGTGTTCTTAGTACTCTTCTCTATGGCAGTGAAACCTGGACAACTTACTCACACCAAGAGAACAATTTAAACAGCTTTCATATGCGGTGTCTGCGAAGAATTCTTGGTATTAAGTTTCAAGACAAAATCACAAATACTGATATATTGGAAAGATCAGGTTGTGTGACAGTTTATTCCATGCTCAATCTTCGTAGACTTACATGGATAGGACATCTTAGGAGGATGGATGATGGTAGAATACCAAAGGATATCTTTTTTGGTGAATTACAGATGGGTAAGAGATCTCAGGGTCGGCCTCTACTACGATACAAAGATGTGTGTAAGCGGGACATGATTGATACAGGCATTGATAATGCACATTGGGAGCAAGTCGTCGCTGAACGTGTTGCATGGAGGGCAAATATCAGAAATGGAATAAAGTCAAAGGAGAAAATTATTGCAGATAAGTCACACACCAAGCGTTTGAGACGTAAGATGGTGCATGATGGTGGAAATGACCACGTGTTCAGATGCACCCACTGTGAACGGACATTTACAGCGCAAATTGGCCTTATCAGTCACACTCGCTACCGCCATAGTTAAAGCACAAACTATCGTCTGTCAAGACGGCAAGGTGCCAATGAATGCATATTGCAGATGTAAATGCCTATTTTCCATTTCCCTTCACAATGCCTGTCTCATGTTGCTATGTCACAATGCTTGCTCATGCTGCTTGCCTTATAGTGCTTGCTGTACTGTGTCTGTTCCTCATTGTGCCCAGGTCTACTGTGGTTTAAACATTGAAAAACATACACACATAAAATGCTTGTAATTGTGTAGGCTACCCCTGTCTCAGCATATAGTCTTGTGATTACCACAGAAAAGGGGGAATAAAGAAAACATATCAACCTCAGTACATCACAGTGAAATTCACTACATCATCAACTAGGAGAGGTGTGTTTGGACCACACACATCCTTTTCCTCCCCATCTCCATCTGTGTATGTGATGTATGATAACATTATCTTTTAACAAATGTAAAGAGATGTTGTGCTATTTTGTATATCAACAGAGAACAGAGAGGATGGTGGAGAGGCCTTTCATATTTCATCTGGGACAACTAAACAGTAGTCCCTAAATCCAGAACCAACTCCCTATAAGTACCCTAGGGAAAATCACAGATGACCACAAGCTGAATTGCCAGCCTTTAAACCTGTGCCCCAAATGGAATACTTATTCATTTTCCTAGAATTCCAAAATACAGTAATGTCTTGGAGGATTTAATCTCAGCTCCAACCGCTGAATGTCAAAGGGAGAGGAATAGTTCTGAAGACTTCAATGATTAGAAGTATAGTGACTTATAATGATCCTGACAGTGATCATAATTATCAGAATCATCTGAGAACGAAAACAACAGATCTGGTTGTTAACCCCATTCAAGAAGACTGGTGAAATGACTGGTGCAGTGGATTGTTGGCTAGGACTTGTCTTGGTTAATCTCCAGCCTGGTGCTCACACGGTGTTTATGAATGAAGACTTGAGTAGTGAGTGAGGTGGACTAGATATGTGAAGTCCCCAGTAACAGTTTTCACAGACAGTCTGGTCAACAGGGAGATTCAGTACCTTATCATCATCACCAATTCTGTTCTCAAGAGGAATTGATCTGCCATGGGACTTATTACAGGAGATCTGCTACCTCGACCTTTTCCAACCTCAATTGCTGAGGATAACAGGGTGCAAACGGATCCAGAACAGTGGTTCCTTTCTTAAGTTTCCCATAAGTAGGATTTTCATGAAAACTTCCCAGAGACAGAGCATGATGATAGATACATGAATAAGTGTTGTAGTTAGAGAGGAGGAGGAGGAGGAGGGTTGATTGATTGGTTGGTGGAGTAAAAGGGGAGGTGGTGTATCATGTTTATCTACATGCATGTGTGACATATTTTGTACATTTTATGTACCTTTTTTTGAAGTGTTGACATGACAGGAGATGAAACAATGGTCATCACTCGACTCACCATCAGCTCAATAAAGTGTATTTAATGAATCAGTGTTTTAAGTACATGTCTCAGGAGAATGTCTTGTACAGTTGCTGTCAAGTATTGTCTCTGGTGACTGTCTTAAGTGCTGTGGTTGGTTACAAATATTGTGAAAAGTCCTGTATAGATGTTGTCAAGTATCTAATGATGTATGTCTTGTACAATGGTTGGTGTAAACATTTCCTTGTGAATGTATGTTCCATTTTTGTCAAGAGCCTGTCATGTAGATGTCTTGTTCAACAGATGTTATGTACAGTTATTGTTGAGTTTGTCTACAAGAATTGAATCCTACAGTCCCAAAGTAAAATGGGAAGACTGATATAGGTCATACTGACCTAATAGATAAATAAGGGCAGATCTAATGTGACGGACGAACAGCACACTGTCAACAGTATAATGAGTGAGATGGATCCTCAGTTGTACAGGGGCGAAGAGTCCAGATCTCCTTTTGGTCTTGAGGGAACCTTTTACTTCTTTTATAAATTTCTGTGTAGATACATGGTAGTCTCACAGTGGGGGTTGAGCCAAAGAAAAATGGTTCTCAAAAAAGGCTATTGCGGGAATGATTATCTCATTTAAGAGACCTCTAGACAAAACGTGCAAAATCATATCCTTTATCTTGTACATTTATTATTCAAGATATATTTCCAGAGAACACTATCAATTAAGTCCTCTGTCTCAATCGAACATGTCACACCACCCTATCAATGAATTAAACTATTAGGCTGTAATAGCAATAGTGAGTGTACAAACTAAACTTAAACAGGCTAAGGAAATATTGAGACGAGTAGTTTCATAATTACACGTCAGCTGAGGGCGATCTGAAAGCAGACCCCATTTGCGTTGATTTCGCTGGTATGAGGCATCGCCGTTTAGAAAGCAGTGACAAACTACTGAAAAATCATTGTCTAGTAGACCTCGAACAGCGAACACACGCTGGGGTTGATTGCAAAGTTCTGTAAGGGACACACAACTAACTTGTTAAGTGTCACCTAATATACAGCCCTTTGACCTGAGACAGCAGGTCCAATGTACAGACTATCCACGTTACTAGTTCCACAACAGTTGAAGATACTGAATGTAGGTACATGCTGTAAAAGCCAAACCATGCATGCTCAATGTCCGCCACACATAGGCACGCCTCAGCATGTAGAACGTCCTAGCAGAAAGGTGGTGGTATCACTGCAGGCTGAAATCTGTTACCCATACTTTGCAACTCCACCTGAATCTTACATTTGCATGAGCATGTTTTGAACAGTCTGTGTCCATCTTCGCGCTCTTCGACCCATGAATGAATAATGTAATGAGGACATAGGTGGGGCTGAAAGGTGAAGGGAGGACATGATGGAGCTGAACGATATATGAAGGGCATAGATGGAGCTGAAAGATTAGGGGGGACATGGATGTCGCCGAAGGATGGAAGGAGGACATGCGAGAAGCTGTAAGATGTAGGGAGGGCATGAATGACGCTGAAAGATGTAGGAAGGACATTGGTGGAGCTGAAAGGTTAAGGGGGGACATGGGTGGAGCTGAAAGTTGTTGAGAGGACATGGGTGGAGCTGAAATATGTAATGATGGTATGGGTGGAGCTGAAAGATGCAGGGGGGACATGGGTATAGCTGCAATATGTAGGGAGGACATGGGTGGAGCTGAAAGATGTAGGGAGGACATGGGTGGAGCTGAAAGATGTAGGGAGGTCATGCGTGGAGCTGAAATATGTAATGATGGTATGGGTGGAGCTGAAAGATGCAGGGGGGACATGGGTGGAGCTATAAGATGTAGGGAGGACATGGGTGGAGCTATAAGTTGTAGGGAGGACATGGGTGGAGCTAAAAGATGTAGCGAAAGAAAGAATGGCTTGGGGAGAATTAGGGGCGTTAACCCGCCTGCCAGCCGGATGGTTATGGGTTCGACACTCATGGAATGTATCAAATAGACCCCGGCTCCCGGGGTGAGCCATCCTAATGTGGGTCCCAGGAAATGTCCGGGGAAGTAAAGGCGGTCACGTGACACTGACCACAACAGCCACCTAGTGGTGGTCGGTCTATCAACAGACGGGTCTACCACATCAGCCACCTAGTGCCGGTCAATCTATCAATAGACGGGTCCAACATTGAATGTCCAATGTGTCTCATCATCAGTGTCACGTGCCTTGCCGACGGGTGGGCAATCATCCTTCTCCGTATCTTGAAAAATTGCACGGCATGTGTCAGTACGTGCGTTGATTTCTTGTCCTGCCATGACAGAAAACTTTCATTGACTGTCTATGGAATTGTCAGCATTTTTCTATCAGGCCACATCTCCAAAGTTTCCATATATGTTTACACTCGTTTACTAATTGACAGCCAAAGGCGTGTAACAGTGAGTGTATTGACTTTACCTCCATTCATAGTCCAGGGCATATTATAATGAATATTTAATAATAAATCAACATTGCGTTATTGAATATTGAGCACAACCCACTACTGGCAATGCTGATCGTATTCTGGTATGAACCTAAGGCCTATCCACGTCAATATGGAAGCACTAAAGCAAAACTCGAGTATAGTGCTTCCATATTGACGTGGATAGCCCTTTGGTTCATACCAGAATACGATCAGCTTTGCCAGTAGTGGGTTGTGCTCAATATTTAAATTTCAAATCTCGAAACAACCAAATAATCAATTGCGTTATTGTCACAGAAACATGTAATTACGTGTTGGATCTTGACCATTCACTTCAATCATTCCCCACAGAAGCAACCCAACTAAGCAGACCATAGCTGCCATGTCCCTTCTTTGAATAGATTCCTACACGTCTGAAAGCTAACACAATTAATGTAAGGTAAATAATATGTATGTGGTGATGGTCATGTTGCCAGCTCCTTTACTAGCACCGATTCATATCAGGCATTCCCATAATTTTCTGAATACGAGGGTAAGTTAATAAGTAAGTCACCAATGGCTGTAGAAAAATAACTACACATGATAACAACTTGAAACTTTTGTTTTCATATACCGGCCATCCCACAGAACTGTGTGATTTACTTATTGACTCGCCCGCGTAACGTTTTCTACCCAGCTATGCACCGCTTTACGGGATAAACATTTGTCAGCATCAACTCTGAAAATCCACCTTGGCGGAAGACATTTCGTGAATGACGCCGAAGTTGAATGTGAAGTGAAAACGTGGTTTAGAAAACAGAGCACACAGGTCTATGCAGCCTATGACTGATAAAACGATGCGATAAGTGCATCAGTGATGGTGGAAATTATGTAGAGAAATAAAGGTACAATCCATCCATCCATCATGTGCCATGCCGGTAAGCGTGGGCGGTCATGTTATGCCATCTCATTCGATCACCAGAGTCGTGGATCAGCTCAGTGTTTCTGTCTCGACCATGCCACGAGGCCAAGCCATCCAGGTATTTGCTTCTAGGTCTTCCCCTTGTTCTCTTCCCTTCGATCTTACCAGGTGTCACCAAGTTCTCCAATTTATTTCTTCTCATAACATGCCCAAAAATCTTTTGACAATGTATGTATAAAAATAAACTGGTTTCAAGTTGTTATCATATTTAGTAATTTGTCTACAGCCATTTGTGATGTACTTATTAACTTCCCCTCGTATTATTCATCACTCAGTTTATGACACTGTGTCTATCCCCCAATTCGACAGCTATTGTTGTATGACAGTAGACGGTAGAACCTGATTTTTGTTAGCGCTAAATTTTGGGCGGTGCTTACCAAATCCTACACCCATATTGTGTCACCAATTCTTCGGGCGGAGGCGCGCAATTGAAAAGGTACACGCCTGATCCTGGTGCGAGGAAATGCAACGCAAAGACAAAATGTCATGGCAAGGCAGACCAGAGCCTAAGCCTTGGTAGGCAGCTGGTCAAGGATCAAAGCTCCTACAGACGGACAGTAAGAGCATTGCTCTGGCAGCTTCTGCAGCTTGTCTTGTTCCAGATGTAGAGGGTGATATCTTTCCTCTGGAGTAAACTAGGCAGGACTGAGAGAGGGATCATGCTGCATAGGCAACACAGGTCTCTATTTGTTCAGCCCAAGCTTTGTGCTATGGAGAGGCATAACTCTCTCCCTGGTCTTAACCGAATTCGGAATCAAAGCGAGATGTAGCAGTTATGAGTTATGAGTCCTTGTCAACTGGCGTAGACATGGGGCGCCACGGATTGCCTCTGACGGTTGGAGACACTTGCAAGTGTCACTGATCAGCTACCGCCCGCCTCAAGCTGGGCAGCCCCTGGCCAACTGGGTGTGATCCGCCACAGCCGGCCTGCTTTAGTTGGTGATTGGGTTAGGGAAAAATCTGTATCTCTAGCTGTACAACCAATGCACCATGTACTACTAAAGAAAAAAGAAAAAAAGAAACCGTCAGCTAAGGTTTTCAGCCTGGAACGTAAGAATCATATGTCCAGAATATATCACAGACCTAACGAATATTGACGATGTGAGAAAGACGGCTGTGAATGATTCCGAGCTCAGTCGTCTTAACATTGAAATTGCTGGCATGCAGGAGACTCGCCTCGCTGAGGAAGGGTCAGTCGGGGAAAACCATTGCACCTTTTCTTAGGAAAGGTAGAGGGCAGGAAGTAACCAGACAACATGGAGTGGCCTTTGCAGTGAAGAATTCACTACTGGGAAAGACTGAAATTCCAGCTGGCGGAAATGAAAGATTATTATCCCTGCGCTTGGCAATCTCTTGTGGTTTTGACATAATTATCACTGCATATGCACCGATATTCACTTCCTCTGATGATGTGAACGATTCATTCTATGCGGAATTAGACTGTGATCAAGGCAGTACCAAAATCTGACTACCTGTATATAATCGATGATTTTAATGCTCGTGTGGGTAAAGGACTCGAGTTTATGGCCATTCTACCTTTGAAAATGCAACATCGGTCACACAAATGATAATGGGCAAATGCTGCTGGAGCATTGCACCAGAAACGACCTATGTATTACAAACTCCTATTTTAAAACAAAAGAGCGGCATAATGACACATGGAAACACCCAAGATCCGGTCACTGGCATCAGCTGGACTTCATCATCACACAGAGACAACATTTGAATCAAACACCATTAACTCGAAGTTACCACAGTGCTTATTTTGATACTGATCATTCTTTGGCTGTTGCAAGGGATAGACTGAGACCAAAGAAAATATACATGACTAAACACAAATCTGCCCGTCTCCGTGGCTGAGGCCATCCGGACGCGATTCGTGAGCCCGCTTACCTGCGCTCGAAACACAGCTGCGACGGATTTGGCAGCAGACAGCTTCGCGCTGGGTCTTAACGTGTTGGTATGGGAGCCGGTCGATCAGAATCAGAAAGCAATGGCAAACTACTGAACGTAAACTTGCCAAGACATCAACAACAGCAGTAAAATGCTGGTGCTGATAGTGATGTCCCGTAAATAGGATATGTAAACACACACACACACACACACACACACACACACACACACACACCACACACACACACACACACACACACACACACACACACACACACACACTCCTAGCCCCAGTATTATTATTATTAACACCTAAGATGCCGATAAGTGCTTTGAGCTTCAACAGCAATTGAAGACGCTTTCACTGATACATCAGAAAATTGTACAGCAAGTGAAAAGTGGGGTAAACTTAAGGAAACTCTTTATAAAACAACGGTAGGGGTTTATGGCACTGTTGATTATAAGAGGCTGGACTGGTTTGTGACAAACAGCCAGACACTGCAGCCCTTGATTGATAAAAAGAAGATAGCTCTCTTAAGAAACAAGGAAAGAACAATGCGAAACACTCTCAGTGAGCTGAAGCAAACTAGGAGGGACGTGCAATAGGCTGCCAGGCAGTGTGCGAATGACTATTGGATCAAGTTATGTGAGTCCATTCAAATCGCAAGCGATAAGGGAAACATCAGAAACATGTTTGCAGAGATAAAGAAGGCCTGTGGTTCAATGATAAAAAGAAGTGCACCACCGAAAACCTGGACTGGAGAAAACATCACTGATAAGAAACAGCAGATGGACAAATGGGTAGAGCACTATTTGGAGCTTTACTCAAGCAAGTCCAAACTAGCGGATGATGCCCTTAACGCCATTGACACCCTGCCAACTCTTGACCACCTGGACACACTTCCGACTATAACAGAAGTTAAGTGTAATATTAATGAACTTGCATCTGGCAAGGCTTCACTGAAGAATGGGATTCAAATAGAGGTTATCAGTAGTAGGTAAGACAAACTCACTCTACAGATACACAAGGTAACAGAACTATGATGGCGAGAAGGACAAGTCCCACAAGATTTCATAGATTCAATCATCATACCACTGTACAAGAACAAAGGCGAACGGAGCGACTGTAACATCTATAGGGATATCTCACTTCTGTGTATTATTGGGAAAGTATTTGGATTGGACATGTTAGGAGGATGGATGATGGGAGAATACCAAAGCACATTTCTTTTGGTGAATTACAGATGGGTAAGAGATCTCAGGGTCGGCCTCTACTACGATACAAAGATGTGTGTAAGCGGGACATGATCGATACAGGCATTGATAATGCACAGTGGGAGCAAGTCGCAGCAGAACATGTTGCATGGAGGGCAGATATCAGAAATGGAATAAAGACACAGGAGAAAATAACTCCAGATAGGTCACACATTGAGTGCGTGAGACGTAAGATGATGCGTTATGGTGAAATGACCATGTGCTTGCAAGCATCCACGGTAGACGAACATTTACAGCGAGAATTGGCCTGATCAGTCACATTCGCTACCGCCATGGGTTGTAGTTATTATGCCTTTTTGAAGCACAATGTAACAAACTATCGTCTGTCATGACGGCAAAGTGCCAATGACATCCCCCAAGCTCATGTTTTGACGGACATGCTTAAATTTTCTTCCTCTAGGATTGTTTCACATCGGATGTTGTAAGGTCCCTGTCTACACTTGTTCAGGGATGTTGTAAGGTCCCTGTCTACACTTGTTCAGGGATGTTGTATGGTCCCTGTCTACACTTGTTCAGAGATGTGGTATGGTCCCTGTCTACACTTGTTCAGGGATGTTGTAAGGTCCCTGTCTACACTTGTTCAGGGATGTTGTATGGTCCCTGTCTACAATTGTTCAGAGATGGGATATGGTCCCTGTCTACACTTGTTCAGGGATGTTGTATGGTCCCTGTCTACACTTGTTCAGAGATGGGATATGGTCCCTGTCTACACTTGTTCAGGGATGTTGTATGGTCCCTGTCTACACTTGTTCAGAGATGGGATATGGTCCCTGTCTACACTTGTTCAGGGATGTTGTATGGTCCCTGTCTACACTTGTTCAGAGATGGGATATGGTCCCTGTCTACACTTGTTCAGGGATGTTGTATGGTCCCTGTCTACACTTGTTCAGGGATGTTGTATGGTCCCTGTCTACACTTGTTCAGAGATGGGATATGGTCCCTGTCTACACTTGTTCAGGGATGGGATATGGTCCCTGTCTTCACTTGTTCAGGGATGTTGTATGGTCCCTGTCTACACTTGTTCAGAGATGGGATATGGTCCCTGTCTACACTTGTTCAGGGATGTTGTAAGGTCCCTGTCTACACTTGTTCAGGGATGTTGTATGGTCCCTGTCTACACTTGTTCAGGGATGGTGTATGGTCCCTGTCTACACTTGTTCAGGGATGTTGTATGGTCCCTGTCTACACTTGTTCAGGGATGGTGTATGGTCCCTGTCTTCACTTGTTCAGGGATGTTGTATGGTCCCTGTCTACACTTGTTCAGAGATGGGATATGGTCCCTGTCTACACTTGTTCAGGGATGTTGTATGGTCCCTGTCTACACTTGTTCAGAGATGGGATATGGTCCCTGTCTACACTTGTTCAGGGATGGGATATGGTCCCTGTCTACACTTGTTCAGAGATGGGATATGGTCCCTGTCTACACTTGTTCAGGGATGTTGTATGGTCCCTGTCTACACTTGTTCAGGGATGGTGTATGGTCCCTGTCTACACTTGTTCAGGGATGTTGTATGGTCCCTGTCTACACTTGTTCAGGGATGGGATATGGTCCCTGTCTACACATGTTCAGGTATGTTGTATGGTCCCTGTCTACACTTGTTCAGGTATGTTGTATGGTCCCTGTCTACACTTGTTCAGGGATATTGTAAGGTTCCTGTCTACACTTGCTCAGCGATGTTGTATGGTCCGTGTCTACACTTGTTCAGGGATGCTGTAAGGTCCCTGAATGACGCATGCTCTGTGATGCTGTAAGGTCCCTGTATAACGTGTATTCAATGACGTTAAATGGTTGCTTGCTACGCTTGTTCATTATGTTCGTATGGTCCTAATTTGACGCTTGCAGAGTGATGTTGTATCGTCCCTGTCTACGTGTATTTGGTGATGTTATTTGCTCTCTCTCTCTACTCTTGTTCTCTGATATTGTATGGACCATGTCTACACTTGTTCAGTGATGTTGTATGTTTCATACATGCACTTGTTCAGTGATGTTGTGTAATCCATATCTTACCTCTTTTAGTGGTGTTGTATTATCGCACTCTGAGCGATTGTTCAATGGTACTCAATAAACATGGTGTGTAGTAACATTGGATCGCGGCGTCCGACCCCTCAATCCTAACCCCACTTATATGGTTGTTTCAATAAACATGATTGAATACGACAAGGACATTATCTGAACCAATACCAGCCGCTATATGGCACTGGGTGTCGGAGGTGGTATAGTAGCTAGTTCACTTAGCTGTTGTCCCAGCAGTGCTGGGTTCGTATCCTCTCACAAAGCTTGGACATTATCATGGACCACTTGGGTCGACCCAGTCTCGTGACAATTGGGTGGTCGACCTGGGAGCCCAAGTTACTTTTAAAAATGTGGATCCTAACCCAGGACTACAGCCCAAGCAGGCCAGCATCTAGCCACAACTATACATCGGTCTTTACAATGATACAAGTGCTATCATTTTCTGTAGCGTAGTAGCAAGACGCTGGACTGACAGCCCGAAGGTTATGGGATCGTTCCGAATCAGAGCTCATTAGAATTTTAACATTGACCTGGACTCTAAGGTCAACCCAGCTTTAAATGGGTCCCAGTAAATGTCTTGGGAAGTGAAAGCGACCGACATGATATTAACCTCATCAAACAGCAGGTGTAAAGTGGCCTATGAATGAATCACCGAAAAAAGAGAAGTAGATTGTGAGCTTTACTAAAGCACGACTATAAGAAATAAAATGGACGTTGCGGCCAAAGCCTTCGTCAGCAACATAACAAACAAATAAAAATAGACAAATACACGAAAGACGCTACATGAAAGTATTAAGTTACATATCTATATCCTTGCTTGAGCGGCTATCCGTGGATGGAATAAACCGGATGTAGTGGTTAACAGTGTCAACTGACTAAAGGTCAATAAAGCGAGAAGCTCGGGGATTGGCTAAGACGACCGGTGAGGGAACCACTGCTGGGGGGATGAGGGTGCGCCCATAAGAGCGAAAAGGAAAAATATGGATAGGTAGAGCACTGTAGCAGACTCTGTGGCGATGTAACGGATGCAGTTCACAATTCCGCACTCCAAGCTCGAAACACTGCTGTGGACGATAGGATGCAGATCGCCCTGCGTTGGCCCTCATAAAATAGCACAAGTGCCGATTGTTCAGAAAGTAATGAGAAGTGACTGAACGCAAACTAACCGGGAAGTCACAGAAGGCAAAGATAATGCTGGCGTTGACTACGACGTCCTGTGAAGGAAATGCAACTGGCTTATTAGCGGACTATACTACTACGGGGATAGGAGGGGGCAGGGGGCGTACGGGGCTTAAATAAAACTGTGTTGCACATTGAGGCCTTGAGGGGAGAGTGAACCCAACTGGAAGATGAGGCGGTTTTCCAATGTCTTACTATCGCGTTCATGAGATGTGCACGATTTGATCGCCGTGACTTGTATGTCAGCAACGCAACAGTGGTCGGAACTGTTGAAGTGTAGAGGTATCGGCTTCTAGGCACCACTGTTGATATCAGAGAGGTGTTGCCTAAATGTGTCCGCCAGACGAAGACCTGTCTGCCCAACATATCTCATGTCACAACGAGTGCAGATGATCGCATAGATAACGTTGCGACTTGTGCATGAGAGTTCCGGATGTGGAAAAGTACTCTTAGGGAAAGTCAGACTCTGGGTTTGAAGGACATGTGGACAGGTCTTACAACGAGATCAAAGACATGGCACAGTGCCAGGAAGAGACTTGTGAACGAACGAACGAACGAACGAACAAACTTTATTTTCAAAGGGTTAAGAATTGGGCACGCAGGCCCGTCTAACATTCTGCCCTTCTATCAGGTTGGGGTAGACTGCTATGGACCAGCACATCCCTTAGGTTACGATCCCACCTATATGCCACCAGTGGGGCCTCTGAGAAGACATCGCGAGTGATTGGGTCTGCCTGAAGAATGGATAGATGTCTCATGAGAATGTTCTTGGCAGCAATTTTATGAGGATGGTAGGTGAGTGAGAGAATAGGACTATTGTTACGTGGTTTCGGCCTGGAGGAGAGAGCCTCGGCACCATTGATAGACTGGCAGCGGCGAAGAGCTGTAGAGAGAACATTCTCAGGATAACCTCGAAGGCGGAAGAAATCCAACATTACGTGGGCTGTTTGACGGAAGTCGTTATTATCATGACAAAGCGGTCGGAGACGTAACATTTGTGAGAAAGGAATAGAATCCTTACAAGAGGGAGGATGGGAGGAGGTATAGAGAAGGAATGCGTGCGAGTCAGTTGGTTTATAGTAAACCATCGTGCATAGACCAGCGGAACCTAAGGAAACTGTTATGTCTTAGAAATTAACAGCCGACGAGGAAATAATGGAGGTGAGTCTGATGCTTGGATGAAAGTCGGAGAAAAAGGCAATGAAGTCCTGGAGATCAGACAATGGCATGTCTGAAACGCCAAAACAATCATCGATATACCTCCTATAGAGCTCCGGGAGCCTACCAGTGTATTGACACCATACCTGATGTTCCAGATAGCCCATGAACAGACAGGCATAACTCGGACCCATCTTAGTACCCATAGCCACCCCGCTGATCTGGTCAAAATAGTCCCCAATAAACTCAAATGAATTGAGGTTAAGGAGTAACTCTGCCAGACGCAGCAATGGTCCGGTGGCTATGGTGGGGCCGTGTCTTTTGTCTAAGAAAAATTCCAAGGCTTTAAGGCCGTCAGAGTGAGGAATAGATGTGTAGAGTGAAATCACATCTAAAGTAAAGATGTGGTGCTGAGAAGGGGTGGTGAAGCTGATGGAATCAAAGATGGAGATAGCGTGGTTGGTGTCTTTGATATATGAGGGGAGACTAGCAACCAACGGCTGAAATATGCTGTCAAGGAACTCTGAAATCCGTTCAGTAGGACAAGAGCAGGCCGAGACGATGGGTCTGCCTGGGTACCCTAGCTTGTGTGTCTTAGGCAGCATATACAAGGTGGGTTTGCCCAAGCAACTGTCATGAATGATCAGCGACGTGGTGGAGCTAGGCAGGAGGCCTTGTCTGATGATGGCATTCGTCACACTCTTGACCTGGGTTGATTGATTGATTGATTGATTGATTTAAGAACCGACATCACAGCCTTCGGGGCATTCACATAAGCCCTCCGTCCACATCCTCAGCAGCCAGCGAAGAGTTCCAACACCAATAGTACTAGTAGCAACCTGATTATATGTCCGTCTCGCCTTTCCTCTGAGCGTCGAGCGTCGGCCAGATCCCCTTGTCATTCCACGCTACCTCATTCTTGCCAGACCATGGTGATCCATTTGCTCCTCCGAGGTGTACACGTGCTCCCACAAGGCCACAACCACGTCTGCCTTGTCACGCACTTGACCTGGGTGTTGTTACTGACCGTGGTCTGTAGAAAGTTGCATTGATCTATACACGTATGGGTCTAGCACCATGTGACAAATACGCTACGGCATGTGAAATGATTCTTTACGAGTGTTTTACCAACAATTTCACAATATCATGTGACAGAGAGGTTCCGGTCGGCGATCTTTGCTCCAGATCAGACACCCAAAGAAGAGTGCAAGCAACAGACACACAGACACCTACTTGCCTAAGATGCACGTCGTTTCGCGTGGCTCCACGAACTGGTTTCAACGTTAGTACAGGGAATAATCCTCACCCATTGTGAGACGTGGCCATAGATGATTGGTTGGTTCTACACACACTCCGAGCTCATCTATTAGATGACGTGTCCATCTCCCTTGAGCTGCAAGTGGCTAGGTTATTATTCACCATTCTTTTTCAATCAGGTGTCGTCTCCACAATGAAGTTTGGCTGCAATGGATCTCCAACACTGTCTGCCTCTCACCTTAATCGTTCATTCTGTCAGATTGCTGTTCGTCCATCTCTTGATGTTATTTTCACACTTGTACCTATCTCTACCTCTTGCTCGCTTGCCTTTAACAATACCCTCTAGTAAGGTTTTTATTAGACTGTTGTGTCTTTTATTGTGGTCGAAATATTTCACTTGCCTCTTTTTAATTTCTTTTCTTTTAAATTTTTATTAAATAGTCCGAAAAGTTAACAGCTCTCGCTCTTAAATTTCCTAGCTCTGATGGCGAGGTCAGTTGGATGTAACGTTGCCGTCTCTTTCAGAAAGCAATGGTAAACTTCTGAATATAAGATTGTCTAGAAAATCAGTATAGGGTTGATGGCAAGGACCTGCAAACGACATGCAATATATTTTAAATCTAGCTTGAGCTGATGGTCATCTGTCAGTGCCCACTTGAGGGGTGGAGAAAGTAGGTCTGCCTCGTCTAACACTGATACAGGTCGGCTGGCTCCAGGTGGGACTTTTACAAGTGGGTTATAGACTGGGTGATGTAGTGGGTGATGGAGCGGAGTCAATATATCTCCTCTGTCACAGAATTAAACGGCTCGGACAAACACAAGTGTAAAATATCGGGTTCTCATGTCTAAACTGTGACAGTGGATACAGCAGAGACATGTGTCAAATATTGGCATCTCATGTCTAAACTGTGACACTGGATACAGCAAACACATGTGTCAAAAATTGGCTTCTCATGTCTTAACTGTGACAGTGGATACAGCAAACACATGTGTCAAAAATTGGCTTCTCATGTCTTAACTGTGACAGTGGATACAGCAAACACATGTGTCAAATATCTGGTTCTCATTGCGGCCCTGATGAGAGCAACGTTCTACAAAAAATGAAATGATGATGATGATGATGATGATGATGACACACAGTGTAATATTTAAAATATATATATATATATATTTAGAAAATATATTTTCTATCAGTTTCTCAAATCACAGCTGTGGCTTAAGAGATAATGAGACGCGTAGTTGTATAATTCCCTGACATACCATGTCCATGGATTTAAGTCATCTTCTAGCATTTTGCGTTGATTTCGATACTATGAGGCGTCGGCAGTTCAGAAAGCAATAGTAAACTATTTTACTAACATTGCCAATAAATCACACAGCCAATAAATGATGGAGGTGATTGTAACTTCATGTGAATGATATACAACTAAAGCTTTAAAATTCCCAGCGCCTTATACCGTATATCGGAAACATGTTGCTCACCTGAACACCTTGTCGTCCTATTCCTCTCTAATATTTATTGAAATAACGACAGGATTGTGGAATATCTATTGTTGTATATTTTTGTGTGTGTGGAAACTGTAACACGGAGAGACGTTACTGGCTTCTATTTATAGAAACTAGCTCCAGCTTTTGTGCCTCGTTAGTTGAGGAACTTTTTCTTTTATTGTGTTTCTGTTACACTGTGCTGGCTAATTATTTCCTTTCATTAATTAACGACTCCACGCTTTGTGCTTATTTCCAGTAGTCGATAACCCAAGTCATCGGTATCATTAAATTAATTACCGTTGGAATCTGAATATCATGCACATGTGCAGGCATTCATCATCAACATGCGCATTGAAAGCTGCAATAGGCGTTCATATCTTTCCACAGATCTAGGTTCTTGGTGTTTTGGATCAAATCTGCTGATAATATTCCTCCATACCGCAGTCTCAGCCCATCCAACATCAATTCTCTTGGTCTTCCTCCACTTCTCTTCCTACTGATCTTTCCTGTTGTCACGATATTCTTCAGGGACTCTCTTCTCATCACACGGCCAAAGAATACTCTTTGTCCTTTTCTTATATATGATTGTCTAGTTCCATTAGCATTTTTTTAATACAATTGTTGTTAGTTACTCTGACGTTCCGTGGTCTATACTGTTTTATGCAGGCATTAGAGACCTAAACATGACAAAATGTGACCTAGAATTGTCAAAATCTCACCTTGAAAACATTTAATGTGATCTTAAGCTCTCAGGCAATAAACATTTATTAAACTCTACTTATGTGCTGATAGGCTGGCAGGGAATGCACCTCTCGGTGATAAATTACGTACTGACAGGGGGGAGGTGGTGAGACGCCTGTGGGACCAGGTGGAGAAAGCGGTGGAACAGCCTGAGCACCTGTATGTGAAGAGAATGATATGGCGAGGAATAGGCAGGGGTGCTGGGCGAATCTCAAAACTGAGAGGGAAGACCAGGAGAACGTTCAATCAGATGGCAGTTGTAACGATTAGCAGTATGTATGACTCTTGGCTGGATGTTCCTTTGTGCAGTGATATCTTTTCTTAGCTCAACTCAACTCAAATCAACTCAACCCAACGCAACTTATGTACATATTTAACTGCCTCGTTTCTCAAATATCAGGATGTAACCACAAGCATAAACTTTGTCTCGTGTGCAGTTGGTTGTACTGTAATTTATAAATCAATAGTACGGACTACTTCATTAAGCATCATTCAACACAACCTGTCAAATGGATGACATTCTAACTCCATGTACTGACCAAACAATAACAGCGGGCGGAGTGATACTGGCCACATCACACACCGAATGCCCATTGGCTAGAACACATGGGTCTAGCACGTATGTCCTTTGGCTTTAAGGTGTGTAAATGGCGCTTTACCTTACATAGGTACTTTACATAGGTACTTTACTTTACATAGGTATTTTACATAGGTACTTTACTTTACATATATATTTTACATAGGTACTTTATATAAGTACTTTACATAGGTACTTTACATAGGTATTTTATATAGGTACTTTACTTTACATATATACTTTACATAGGTACTTTACTTTACATATATATTTTAAATATGTACTTTATATAAGTACTTTACATATGTACTTTACTTTACATAGGTATTTTACATAGGTACTTTACTTTACATATATATTTTACATAGGTACTTTACTTTACATATATATTTTACATAGGTACTTTACTTTACATATATATTTTACATAGGTACTTTATATAAGTACTTTACATAGGTACTTTACTTTACATAGGTACTTTACTTTACATAGGTACTTTACATAGGTACTTTACTTTACATAGGTATTTTACATAGGTACTTTACTTTACATATATATTTTACATAGGTACTTTACTTTACATATATATTTTACATATGTACTTTATATAAGTAGTTTACATATGTACTTTACTTTACATAGGTATTTTACATAGGTACTTTACTTTACATAGGTACTTTACATAGGTACTTTACTTTACATAGGTATTTTACATAGGTACTTTACTTTACATAGGTATTTTACATAGGTACTTTACTTTACATATATATTTTACATAGGTACTTTACTTTACATATATATTTTACATATGTAACTTTATATAAGTACTTTACATAGGTACTTTACTTTACATAGGTACTTTACATAGGTACTTTACTTTACATAGGTACTTTACATAGGTACTTTACATAGGTATTTTACATAGGTACTTTACTTTACATATATATTTTACATAGGTACTTTATATAAGTACTTTACATATGTACTTTACTTTACATAGGTACTTTACTTTACATAGGTATTTTACATAGGTACTTTACTTTACGCCGGTCTCTCTGGCCGAGGGGTTACAACACTTTCTCCGTAATCCCGTTTATCACGCAGAGTCTCTTAGCGGGCGAGAGCTGGAAGCGGTTCGACCCCCGCAGGTGACTTGCGGGATAACTGAGCCGGACGCTCAGAAAGCAATTTCAAACTACTGAGCGTAATCTTGCCAAGAAATCAACAGACAGCTGAAAGATGCTGTTGTTGACAGCGATGTCCTGTAAAGGATATGCGAATTAAAAAAACAAAAAAAAACTTTACTTTACATAGATATTTTACATAGGTACTTTATATAGGTACTTTAGATAGGTACTTTACATAGGTACTTTACTTTACATAGGTATTTTACATAGGTACTTTACATAGATATTTTACATAGGCACTTTATATAGGTACTTTAGATAGGTACTTTTTTTAATAGGTACCTTACTTTACATAGGTACTTTACATAGGTACCTTACTTTACATAGGTACCTTACTTTACATAGGTACCTTAATTTACATAGGTAGTTTACTTTAATAGGTACTTTACTTTACATAGGTAATATCAATAACATTAGATATGCGGATGGTACAGTATTGATTGCAGACAATGTACAGGACCTGCGACATTTAATAGATGCGGTTGTTACACACAGTGAACAACTAGGGTTAGAATTAAACTGTAAGAAGACACATTGTATGGTCGTCCCTAAGAAAGTGGAAATACCACAATGTAATATATAATTAAATGGGAATATTCTTAAACACGTGAATCGGTACAATTATCGCGGAACAGCCTGATGGGCGATGCTTTGAAGAGATTATAGCAAGAATTGCCATGGCCAAGGTAGCGTTTTGCAAGATGGAAAACATACTGACCAATATAAAGATGTCATTTGCAAGGAGAAAAAGAGCGTCGAAGTACTACATTGAACTTTTATTTGTGTATGAATGTGATACATGGACAATGAGCAGACAAGCTGAAAAACACCTGATTGTGGAAATCTGGTTTCTGATGAAAATGCAAAGAATACAATACATAGAAGAAAATTCAATGACCAAGTCCTAATCAAACGTAAACCGTTAACTGATTAGAGAAATTAAACGTAGACAGTCACAATTTTGTGGACATGTTATGAGAAGAAATAAATGAGAGAACTGGGTGACACCTGGCAAGATCGAGGGGAAGAGACCAAGGGGAAGACCGAGAAGTTAATACCTGGATGGCTTGGCCGCGTAGTATGGTCGAGAAAGAACACAGAGCTGATCCACGACTCTGGTGATCCTGTGAGATGGCAAAACATGACCGCCGGCGCTTACCGCCATGGCACATGATGATGAGGACTCAGCGCAATAAAATGATCCTATCAAAGATAGACAGATGTAATAACATCTAGCTTCACATGCAGGTTTTTAAGAGTTGCATGCTGGTCTCCTGTACATCCAATCCCCAACTATTATTCAATTAGTTTGACATCAACTATTCGATTATTGTGAATGTTTCTTCTTGTAACTCATTCCCACCGACAATGGTAATAATATGCTGCCAATCATTTCAGATACTGATGTTCCTCCATGTCATGATGTCACACTGTCCGGCATCTTCTCTCTTGGTCTCTCTCTCTCACTCTCTCTCTCTCTCTCTCTCTCTGCTTATCTTCTGCTCCAACTTTCCCGTTGTGACGACATACTCCAGCCGCCCCCTTCTCATGACACGCCCAAGAATGTGGAATGTCCTACCCTAATGAAAATAACCAGTTCTCTTTGTGAGCTAACTTTCAAGATATCTTCATTGATCTTTCTATACATCCACGGAGTTCTCCTGGGTGTGTGTGGGTGGGGTATATGTGTATGTGGGTGAGGTGATGTGTGGGTGGGAGATGTGCCTCATAAGATGGTAATTTGCATTGTTTATGTTTACAACATTCATTCGACAATGTTTTTGTTTTCCTATGTGAATGTATCATGCACTTTTGATGAACGAAATATGAGTGATTGGAAGGGCTGAATGTAAGACAGGCCTGCGTGCCCAATTTGTGACCCTTTTAAAATAAAGTTGAATTGAATTGAATTACAATGAATTGAATCTATAAAATCACATCTCACCAGAACTACATAATAATTCACGTATTTATATTGTTCTTGACAAAGATATTGACTACCGAAACGTCGCATAGTTGTGTTGTGTTATATTGATACTAGATTTATTGATACTTGTCTGTGTTTCTATTATATTATTGTCATCTATGTCCCAGTACTTTGACTATTCTGTATACCTGGACCGAGGCCGTCATTAGTCAAGTATGTGCTTGTTTGTTGTTATTGTGTGTTGACGGGATCTGAAATACCGTTGTGTTTCATTATGTACAGTAAACTACCTATTCAAAGTAGCTATATCCAGTAAAGTGTCTATGTGAAGTAAAGGAACTATTTAAAGTAAAGTACCACTGTAAAGCAAAGTATATATGTAAAGTACCTATGTAAAGTACCCATGTAAAGTACCTATCTAAAGTAATGTACCTATGTAAAGTACCTATGTAAAGTACCTATGTAAAGTACCTATGTAAAGTAAAGTACCTATGTAAAGTATCTATGTAAAGTACCTATGTAAAGTACCTATGTAAAGTAAAGTACCTATGTAAAGTACCTATGTAAAGTACCTATGTAAAATAAAGTACCTATGTAAAGTAAAGTACCTATGTAAAGTACCTATGTAAAGTACCTATGTAAAGTAAAGTACCTATGTAAAGTAAAGTACCTATGTAAAGTACCTATGTAAAGTACCTATCTAAAGTAATGTACCTATGTAAAGTACCTATGTAAAGTACCTATGTAAAGTACCTATGTAAAGTAAAGTACCTATGTAAAGTAAAGTACCGATGTAAAGTACCTATGTAAAGTACCTATGTAAAGTAAAGTACCTATGTAAAGTAAAGTACCTATGTAAAGTACCTATGTAAAGTACCTATGTAAAGTAAAATACCTAAGTAAAGTAAAGTACCTATGTAAAGTACCTATGTAAAGTAAAATACCTATGTAAAGTAAAGTACCTATGTAAAGTACCTATGTAAAGTACCTATGTAAAGTAAAGTACCTATGTAAAGTAAAGTACCTATGTAAAGTACCTATGTAAAGTACCTATGTAAAGTAAAGTACCTATGTAAAGTAAAGTACCTATGTAAAGTAAAGTACCTATGTGTGATTTACTTATTGACTCGCCCTCGTAACTTTTTTCTGCCCAGCTATGCACCGCTTTACGGGATAAACATTTGTCAGCATAAACACTGAAAACCCATCTTGGTGGGAGACATTTCGTGAAAGACGCCGAAGTTGAATGTGAAGTGGAAACATGGTTTAGAAAACGAAGCACACAGCTCTATGCAGCCGGTTTGGGAGGACTGATAAAACGATGGGATAAGTGCCTTAATGATGGTGGAAATTATATTGAGAAATAAAGGTACAGTGTATGTATAAAAATAAACTGGTTTCAAGTTGTTATCTTACTCAGTTATTTTTCTACAGCTATTTGTGGCTTACTTATTAACTTACCCTCGTACGTATGCAAAGTAAAGTACCTATGTAAAGTAAAGTACCTATGTAAAGTAAAGTACCTATGTAAAGTAAGGTACTTATGTAATGTAAAGTACCTATGTAAAGTACCTATATAAAGTACCTATGTAAAGTAAAGTACATATGTAAAGTAAGGTACTTATGTAATGTAAAGTACCTATGTAAAGTACCTATGTAAAGTAAGGTACCTACTTAATGTAAAGTACCTATGTAAAGTCAAGTACCTATGTAAAGTAAGGTACCTATGTAAAGTAAGGTAGCTATGTAAAGTAAAGTATCTATGTAAAGTACATATGTAAAGTAAAGTACCTATGTAAAATAAAGTACCTTATGTAAAGTAAAGTACCTATGTAAAGTAAAGTACCTATGTAAAGTAAGGTACCCATGTAAAGTAAAGTACCTATGTAAAGTAAGGTACCTATGTAAAGTATCTATGTAAAGCACCTATGTAAAGTACCTATGTAAAGTAAAGTACCTATGTAAAGTAAAGTACCTATGTAAAGTAAAGTACCTATGTAAAGTAAAGTACCTATGTAAAGAAATGCGCCCTTTGCATACCTTAAGGCCATTGAACTTACAGTGCGAAACGCATCTGTTTTAGCCAATGGGTGCTCGATGTGAAGCTTCCAATGTGCATGATGATGATAAATGCCCACATAAATGCACGAAATTCTAGTCCTAACGGTAATTAAGTTGATAATACCGATGACGAGGCTGATCGTCTGCTAGAAACAAGCACAAGACGTGAAGTCGATAATTAATTAAAGGAAATAATTACCTACCACGGAAGCATCCAAAATAAGGTTAACCGACTAGCGAGGTCCATATGCCAACGTCAGTTTGTATAAAAAGAAGCTAGTATTATCTCTCCATGTTACAGTTTATAGAAAATATAAAACAATAGTTAATTACCTATCCTGTCGTTACTTCTACATTTTCTAGAGAGGAATAGGACGACAGGGATTTCAGGTGAGCAAAATGTTTCCGTTATCCGGTATAAAACATTGGACATTTGATAAAGTTAGTTGTATGTACTTTACAGGACGTTGTAATTAACTCCATAATTTATAGAGTCTATGAATTACTGGTAATGTTGGCTCAATAGTTTACTATTGTTTTCTGAACTGCCAACGCCTCATGGTATCAAAATCAACGCAAAATGCCAGCAGTTGACTTTAAACCCTGAACGCGGTATGCCGGTAAATTATATAACTGCGCGTCTCACTATCCCTGAAGCGACAGTTGTGATTTGAGAACTTGATAGAAATCTATTACACTGTGCATCATCATCATCATCATCATCATCATCATCATCATCATCATCATCATCATCATCATCATCATCATCATCATCATCATCGTCACCATCTTCTTCTTCTTCTTCTTCTACTTAATCATCATCATCATCATCATCATCATCATCATCATCATCAACTAGTGTTTTGCAGAACGTCGGTCTCATCACAGTCGCCAGGAGAACCCGCTGTATCCACTGTCACAGTTTAGACACGAGAACCCGATATTTGACACATGTCTCTGCTGTATCCACTGTCACAGTTTAGACACGAGAACCGAATATTTGACACATGTGTCTGCTGTATCCACTGTCACAGTTTAGACACGAGAACCCGATATTTGACACATGTGTCTGCTGTCACAGTTTAGACACGAGAACCCGATATTTGACACATGTCTCTGCTGTATCCTACTGTCACAGTTTATACATGACAATGACAATAGAACTGGCACTGTCACCTCGTGAAACCTATGATTTCTCTTACCTCAATTTTCTTAGCTTTCTGACGTGTAGAAATCTACTCAAAGAAAGGAAATGGCTGCCGTGGTCTGCCTACTCGTGCTGCTTCTGTGTGGGATGATTGATGCCAATGGAGACAATCCACCAGGTAATGACATGTTTCTATATCAATGGCGCAATGTTGTTTTATTAATATATATCCATTATAATATTTGCTGGTCTAAGAATGGAAGTCATACACTTCCCTTTACCATGCCTTAGGGGCTTCTAATCCTGGGCAATTAGTAAGCGAGCGAAGACATCCATGGAAACTTTGGAGATGGTGCTTGATATAAGAATGTTGTCAATTCCTTAGACAGACAAAATGAGCAGTTTGGCCATTTTGACAGAGAGGTTAAGTCGCAAAGACAACATATCACAAGCATCACAAAGAGGCAGTCTTCATTGTTTGGCAACAATATGAGATGACAAAACTGAAACATGTAATAACTGGAAATATTTGGGAAAAGAAAGATAGAGGAAGACAGAAGGAGAAAATTCTTGACAGTTTAGTGTCATGGCAGGACAGAAAGTCAACACGCGAACTGATATATGCCGTAGGAGATTTGACGAAGCATGATTACCCACGAGGCTGTAAGGCACATGATGATATTGATGATGAGACGCAATTGGCATGCGCTGCTAGATTTGTCTGTTGATAGACCGACCGTCTCTAGGTGGCTGATGTGCCAGTCCCGTCTGTTGATAGACCGACCGTCTCTAGGTGGCTGATGTGCCAGTCCCGTCTGTTGATAGACCGACCGTCTCTAGGTGGCTGATGTGCCAGTCCCGTCTGTTGATAGACCGACCGTCTCTAGGTGGCTGATGTGCCAGTCCCGTCTGTTGATAGACCGACCGTCTCTAGGTGGCTGATGTGCCAGTCCCGTCTGTTGATAGACCGACCGTCTCTAGGTGGCTGATGTGTTAGATCCATCTGTTGATAGACCGACCGTCTCTAGGTGGCTGATGTGCCAGTCCCGTCTGTTGATAGACCGACCGTCTCTAGGTGGCTGATGTGCCAGTCCCGTCTGTTGATAGACCGACCGTCTCTAGGTGGCTGATGTGCCAGTCCCGTCTGTTGATAGACCGACCGTCTCTAGGTGGCTGATGTGCCAGTCCCGTCTGTTGATAGACCGACCGTCTCTAGGTGGCTGATGTGTTAGATCCATCTGTTGATAGACCGACCGTCTCTAGGTGGCTGATGTGTTAGATCCATCTGTTGATAGACCGACCGTCTCTAGGTGGCTGATGTGTTAGATCCATCTGTTGATAGACCGACCGTCTCTAGGTGGCTGATGTGCCAGTCCCGTCTGTTGATAGACCGACCGTCTCTAGGTGGCTGATGTGGTAGATCCGTCTGTTGATAGACCGACCGTCTCTAGGTGGCTGATGTGTTAGATCCGTCTGTTGATAGACCGACCGTCTCTAGGTGGCTGATGTGCCAGTCCCATCTGTTGATAGACCGACCGTCTCTAGGTGGCTGATGTGCCAGTCCCATCTGTTGATAGACCGACCGTCTCTAGGTGGCTGATGTGTTAGATCCGTCTGTTGATAGACCGACCGTCTCTAGGTGGCTGATGTGGTAGATCCGTCTGTTGATAGACCGACCGTCTCTAGGTAGCTGATGTGCCAGTCCCATCTGTTGATAGACCGACCGTCTCTAGGTGGCTGATGTGCCAGTCCCATCTGTTGATAGACCGACCGTATCTCGGTGGCTGATGTGTTAGATCCGTCTGTTGATAGACCGACCGTCTCTAGGTGGCTGATGTGCCAGTCCCATCTGTTGATAGACCGACCGTCTCTAGGTGGCTGATGTGCCAGACCCGTCTGTTGATAGAACGACCGTCTCTAGGTGGCTGATGTGTTAGATTCGTCTGTTGATACACCGACCGTCTCTAGGTGGCTGATGTGCCAGACCCGTCTGTTGATAGACCGACCGTCTCTAGGTGGCTGATGTGTTAGATCCGTCTGTTGATAGACCGACCGTCTCTAGGTGGCTGATGTGCCAGACCCGTCTGTTGATAGAACGACCGTCTCTAGGTGGCTGATGTGCCAGTCCCATCTGTTGATAGACCGACCGTCTCTAGGTGGCTGATGTGCCAGACCCGTCTGTTGATAGAACGACCGTCTCTAGGTGGCTGATGTGTTAGATTCGTCTGTTGATAGACCGACCGTCTCTAGGTGGCTGATGTGCCAGTCCCGTCTGTTGATAGACCGACCGTCTCTAGGTGGCTGATGTGCCAGTCCCGTCTGTTGATAGACCGACCGTCTCTAGGTGGCTGATGTGCCAGTCCCGTCTGTTGATACACCGACCGTCTCTAGGTGGTTGATGTGCCAGTCCCGTCTGTTGATAGACCGACCGTCTCTAGGTGGCTGATGTGTTAGATCCATCTGTTGATAGATTGACCGTCTCTAGGTGGCTGATGTGTTAGATCCGTCTGTTGATAGACCGACCGTCTCTAGGTGGCTGATGTGCCAGTCCCATCTGTTGATAGACCGACCGTCTCTAGGTGGCTGATGTGCCAGTCCCATCTGTTGATAGACCGACCGTCTCTAGGTGGCTGATGTGTTAGATCCGTCTGTTGATAGACCGACCGTCTCTAGGTGGCTGATGTGGTAGATCCGTCTGTTGATAGACCGACCGTCTCTAGGTGGCTGATGTGCCAGTCCCATCTGTTGATAGACCGACCGTCTCTAGGTGGCTGATGTGCCAGTCCCATCTGTTGATAGACCGACCGTATCTCGGTGGCTGATGTGTTAGATCCGTCTGTTGATAGACCGACCGTCTCTAGGTGGCTGATGTGCCAGTCCCATCTGTTGATAGACCGACCGTCTCTAGGTGGCTGATGTGCCAGACCCGTCTGTTGATAGAACGACCGTCTCTAGGTGGCTGATGTGTTAGATTCGTCTGTTGATAGACCGACCGTCTCTAGGTGGCTGATGTGCCAGACCCGTCTGTTGATAGACCGACCGTCTCTAGGTGGCTGATGTGTTAGATCCGTCTGTTGATAGACCGACCGTCTCTAGGTGGCTGATGTGCCAGACCCGTCTGTTGATAGAACGACCGTCTCTAGGTGGCTGATGTGCCAGTCCCATCTGTTGATAGACCGACCGTCTCTAGGTGGCTGATGTGCCAGACCCGTCTGTTGATAGAACGACCGTCTCTAGGTGGCTGATGTGTTAGATTCGTCTGTTGATAGACCGACCGTCTCTAGGTGGCTGATGTGCCAGACCCGTCTGTTGATAGACCGACCGTCTCTAGGTGGCTGATGTGTTAGATCCGTCTGTTGATAGACCGACCGTCTCTAGGTGGCTGATGTGCCAGACCCGTCTGTTGATAGACCGACCGTCTCTAGGTGGCTGATGTGCCAGACCCGTCTGTTGATAGACCGACCGTCTCTAGGTGGCTAATGTACTAGATCCGTCTGTTGATAGACTGACCGGCTCTAGGTGGCTGATGTGCCAGACCCGTCTGTTGATAGACCGACCGTCTCTAGGTGGCTGATGTGTTAGATCCGTCTGTTGATAGACTGACCGTCACTAGGTGGCTGATGTGTTAGACCCGTCTGTTGATAGACCGACCGTCTCTAGGTGGCTGATGTGTTAGATCCGTCTGTTGATAGACCGACCGTCACTAGGTGGCTGATGTGCCAGTCCCGTCTGTTGATGGACCGACCACACTAGATGGTTGATGTGGTCAGTGTCACGTGACCGCCTTTACTACCCCGGACATTTCCTGGTACCCACTTTAGGATGGGTCGTCCCGGGAGCCGGGGTCTATTTGATACATTCCATGAGTATCTAACCCTTGACCTTCGGGCTGGCAAGCGTATTGTCGCAACGAATTCTCCTAACTATTTGTTTTTTCGCTACATCTGTCAGCTCCACCCATGTCCTCCCTACACCTCTCAACTCCACCCATGTCCTCCCTACATCTTTCAGCTCCACCCATGTCATCCCCACACCTCTCAGCTCCACCCATGTCCTCCCTATACCTCTCAGCTCCACCCATGTCATCCCTACATCTTTCAGCTCCACCCATTCCCCCACCACTACATCTTTCAGCTCCACCCATGTCCTCCCTACATCTGTCAGCTCCACATATGTCCCCACGCCAACATCTCTCAGCTCCACCCATGTCCTCCCTACATCTGTCAGCTCCACCCATGCCCTCCCTACATCTGTCAGCTCCACCCATGTCCTCCCTACATCTGTCAGCTCCACCCATGTCCCCACTCCAACATCTCTCAGCTGCACCCATACCCTCCCTACATCTGTCAGCTCCACCCATGTTATCCCTACATCTGTCAGCTCCACATATGTCCCCACTCCAACATCTCTCAGCTCCACCCATGCCTTCCCTACATCTGTCAGCTCCACCCAAGTTATCCCTACATCTGTCAGCTCCACATATGTCCCCACTCCAATATCTGTCAGCTCCACCCGTGTCCTCCCTTCATCTTTCAGCTCCACCCATGTCCTCCCTATACCTCTCAGCTCCACCCATGTCCTCCTGCATCTTTCAGCTCCAGCCATGTCCCCCCCCCCCCCCCCCTACATTATTATTCATTCAGGATCGAAGATCAGGAAGATGAAAACAGACTATTGAAAACATGCTCATGCAAATCTGAGAGTCAGGGGGAGTGCCAAAGGATGGGGAATTGATTTCTGCGGGTCGTGATACGACCAACGTTCTGCTGGGAAATTCTGCATGTTGAAGCTTCCCTATGTGTGGCGGACTTTTGAACATGCGTGATTTCGCCTTTACAGCAAATGCTTCCATGACACAGTCATATGGCCTACGCTGGGCAACTTGAACTATTGTGGCACTGGTAAATTGGATAACCTGTACACTGGACCTGCTGTCTCAGATCAAAGGGATGTATATATTAGGTGACACTTAAACGTTAGTTGTGTGTCCCTTACAGGACGTTGCAATAAACCCAGCGTGAGTTCGCCGTTTGAGAGTTTCTAGACAATGTTCTCCACTTTCATTGATCTTACCAAGTCCTTTGATAAGTCAGCAGAGATGGACTGTGGAAGATTTTGGCGAAATATGGCTGTCCACGAAAGTTTGTTCGAATAGTGCGGTTATTTTATGATGGTATGCACGGAATACAGGAAAATGGTGAGCTGTCTGAGCCCTTTCATGTCAATAATGGAGTGAAGCAAGGATGTGTCCTGGCACTAACACAGTTCAGCCTCATGTTTTCAGCCATGTTGACGAATGCCTTCGAGAACGACGACATTAAAATAGACATCAACTACCGCATGGATGGAAAGTTGTTCAAACTTAGAAGGCTTAAACTAAAACCAGCGACGCCGTCAGAGAACTGCTATTTGCTGATGATTGCGCTCTATACGCCAACTCAGAGGCGGACATGCAACACAATGTTTCAGCTTTCTCACATGCCTGTGCCAACTTTGGGCTCAATGTCAATTTGGAGAAGACTGTAGTTATGTACCAGCCAGCTCCAGGGAATAATCACACTGTGCCGAATATCAAAGTGAATGGTCATAGGCTAAGTGTTGTGGATAAATTCACTTATCTTGGCAGCACTGTGTCACAAGCTGCCACAATTGATGATGAAGTGAATGCAAGAATCTCCAAGGCCAGCGCGCCCTTTGGCAGACTGTACAAGAATGTGTGGGACAGAAATGGAATAAGCCTGCAAACAAAGCTAAAAGTCTACAAAGCAGTTGTATTATCCACACTGCTATATGCTTGTGAAACCTGGACTGTTTATCAGCGACACGCTAGGAAATTAAACCACTTCCACACAGGTCTGCCTATAGGAGGCTACCGAAGATTAAATGGCAAGACAAGATCCCAGACACTGAAGTCGTAGAAAGAGCGTGCAGCCCAGTATCCACACTCTACTAATGTAGAATCAGATTTGCTGGGCTGGTCACTTGACTCGCATGCCAGATCACAGGTTCCGTAAACTAATTTCTTATGGCAAGCTGCGTTGTGATAGATGCTCTCATGGCGGTCTGAAGAAACGCTTTAAGACACTCTAAACATCTCACTAAAAGCATTTGGAATTCATTACGACACCTGAGAGACTGCTGCCAACGACCGAAATTCGTGGCGTACATCATTACGCAAGGGTGTAGTCACTTGTGAAGCAAACAGAACTGTAAGAACTGTGAAAAAAGGCTGGAAAGAAAAACCACTGCAGAAGATCTCCTCCTGGAACGCCAAGCATTCTTTGTCCACATTGTCAAAGAACATTTCGAGCCAAAATAGGCCTTATCAGCCATCTTAGAACTCACGGCTCCATACTTTCAACCCCACTGGATGAAATGAATGGTCATCATCCTCTTGATGGACATCAACAACATTAAACAATGATAGTTCAGTAATTTGCCATTGCTTTCTGAATGACGATGTTTCATACCAGTGAAATCAATGCTAATCGCCGGCAGCTGATTTGCTCGACCCGGCATGACGGGTAATTATGAAACTCCGAGTCTCACGATTCCCTCAGCCTGTGTAAGTTTAGCTTATACATTCACTGTTGCTATTAGAGTCTAATAGTTTAATTCATTGATAGAGCGAGGAGATTAATCCCAGACTAGGCCTCTAGGAATCATAACGTATATTTTAACATTGCAAAAACAAAGATAATGCAGACTGATAAAACTACTATGGAGAAAGAAATATATGTTAATGAGGAAGGATTGGAGGTGGTGGGAAATTTTGAATATCTTGGGTCATTAATTACCAACAATGGTGACACAATGACAGAAATTCAAAGCTATTTGCTCTTCAAACACTAAAACAATCGAAAAAATTGTGGAGAGGGGCAGATAGAACTACAAAAATCAGATTTTTAAGAGCATGCATCTTTCCCATTTCAACTTACGCCTGTGAGACCTGAATACTTACTAAACAAGCTGAACAGCGCATAAATGTCTTTGAATATAAATGTTATAGACGAGTTGTATGAATATCTCGGATAAAGAAAAGAACAAGTGCATCCATACTCCAAGAGCTGAATATTCAAAAAGGGTGGCTTTTAAAGATGATAAAACAAAAAAAAATTTAAATATTTTGGTCACTTGGAATGTCACGAAAGGTTAGAGAGAACATGCCTGGGAAGAGAAGAAGAGGAAGGTAAAGAGAAGACGGATGAAGGATGTGGTGGATGATTTCTAGATGAGTATATCGGACGCGGGACATCTTGCTTATGAACGAGTGATTTTCAGGAAGGTTGTTATGGGAGCGAGGTTCTGCAAAAGACATGCTACTGAATGAATGACTGAATGAATGCCCCTAGGGTTCTAGAACTCTAGAACCTTTTCTTTCTTTTTTACTTTCCATATTCTTGTTAGGCTGGGGGATGACGAGGGAAGGGGAGGGGGGTGGGGTGGAGATGATAAATGTTCTTCTGTTTTAACTCACATTTTCGCTCTCAGTCAGGCCACATTTGGTCGTACTCCCAGTAAGGGCAAGTATGGGAAGTTTCTCCACTGTGGTTTCGTTTTCTCTCAGTACAAATGGGCTAATATGGGAAGTTACTCAATTGTGCTTTCTTTTTTATCTCAGGAAACAGTGAATCGGGATGCTCCTCAATTGTGTCATCTTTCTCTGTCAAGAAACAATGGGTTGGACAAACATACGAAGATGCTCATTTATGCTTTCTTTTTCTCTCAGGAAACAACGGGAAAATATGACAACTTGCCAAAATGTGCTGTAGTTTCAGGTAAAAAAAACAGTGGGTTGTGATGGCAGCATGGGCGAATATGGGAAGTTACTCAGTTGTTATCTTTCTCTGTTAGGAAACAATGGGTTCTGCTACTCACGTTGGCAAATATGAGAAGTTAGCCAATTGTGTTCTATTTCTCTCTCAGGAAACAATGGGTATTGGTCCAAGGAAGGACATGTATGAAAAGTTACAGCATCGTGTTTTCTGTCTCTGACAGGTGAATACAAGTCTTGTGAGGTATCAGGGGTAACATACGCTGATACAGAGGCATTTATGCTTAACGGCGAAGCTTGTTTATGCAACAATGGCAACATAATCTGCGCGAAGGCAAGTTTTCATTGTCTGCTATTCGTTTTAAATTGTTCTGTCCCCAACGGTTGTTGTTTGAAGTTGTATCTAAGATAGTGGTGTTGGGGTAAAAGTATTCATTTATCGAAGGAGAAGTTAGGTGCCTCCTTCCTTCCGCTAGACTAGGGAACCCCCTTGGGAAGGTGGAGTTCTCGTTTAGTTCCCTTTCAGTTTACGACAAGCCATTGAGCAAGTGGTTGATGAAGCCGGGGAGCAGCCCACAGATAGTTGTTGACTATGGTATCAGGTGACGGTAGGCAGAAGATGTCTTTATTGAGACAATGTCTGCTGTCACTGACCAGAAAGGTCACTACTAAGAAGGAAAGCAATGGTAAACTACATTCTTTACAGATGTCTAGCATATCATGTCTGTGCGCAATATATTCAGCGAGACAAGTTAGGAATTATGTGGAAACTGGGGAGATTTATAGAAGTATGATGAGAACATCGTGGACGGATAGACAAAGCAATGGTGATATCTTACAAGAAGTGAACTCACTAAGAGAAAAGGTTACTCACATTATAAGAAGACAGTCCACATTCCTTGGGTGTGTCATAAGAGGGAGGGAGACGTTGGAGTATGGCGTCACAACGGGAAAGCTGGAATAATGCAGAAGGAGGGAGAAGCCAGTATAGACAATCCTGGTCTGTTTGAGATAAGGCATTGTAAAACATCAGTATCAGAAATAATTAGCAGCACAAGCGAAAGGAGGCTGTGGACTGACATGATCAACAGATATGTAGTATACTGTCAGTTGGTAGCTGAATTATGTGGCCAAACCATTTGACCTGATGTTTTCTAAAGAAATCAACTACTGCTTTTACACTCACTTTAGCCTTGATTTAATCATTTCTGATTTTCTCTCTCCTTGATTCATTGAGTATTCTTCTCAGGAATCTCGTTTACATCGCTGTAATTTTTATTTTTCTCCTTTGACATTATCCAAGATTGGCATTAGAAAGACAGAGTTGGTAGGAAAGTTGCATAACCATCATCATCATGTATCATGACAATATGCGTGGGTAGTCATGATTTGGTATCTCACTCGATCACCAGAGTCGTGGATCAGCTTTGTGTTCTTGTCCCTACCATGCCATGTGGCCAATCCATCCAGATATTTACTTCTCTGCCTGCGTGGGGGGCTGCCTGGTCTCGAGGTATGGTGTCCGCCTCGAGTGCTGGAGGTCCCGGGTTCAAGCCCCGGTGATACCGGGATTTTTTCACGTGGACTTCTAGTAATAAAATTCCCCTGGTCTCTGGGTAGTGAGATCGGACGCCCGTGTGTATTGCTGCGCACGTAAAAAATCCCTTGGCACTTGGAAATCGAAAAAGAGTAGCCTAACGGGGCTCCCAAGCAAAATTTCGAGTTAAAAATATACCCAAAGTAGTTAAGTATCCTCACCGGTGCTACGGAGTTCGTGCACTGAACTGAATGTCTCCAGACTCAGGTTTAAGTTAGGAGAAGAACAGAGCACTTATGGGTTGCACCTTTTGCCGTGATGTTGATCCATCGACTAAACTAAACTAAACTAAACTTCTCTGCCTTCCCCGTGTTCTTTTCCCCTCAGTCTTACCAGTTGTCACCAAGCTCTCTAGTTTATTTCTTCTCTTAACGTGCCCAAATAACTTGCCTGTCTACATATAATTTATCTAATCAGTTTACGGTTTTCATCTGCGTCTTGCAGGATTTGGTCATTAGCTTGTCTGTCCATGGTATTCTTTACATCCCCCCCCCCCCCCCCGAAACTACATTCCCACTGCCATTTTATGTTTTTCAGCTTGTCTGCTCATTATCCACGTTTCACATTCATACAAAAGTACAGTTTCTATGTAGCACTCCAACACTCTTTTCCTCGTTGCAATTCACATCTTTTTATTTTTAAGTATGTTTTCCATCTTGCAAAAGGCTGAATTTGCCATAGCGATTCTTGTTTTAATCTCTTCAAGGTATCTCCCATTAGATTTTGTGACTGTTCCGAGATAATTGTACGGATTCTCTTGTTTAAGGATATTTCAGTTAAACCGCATATTACTTTGTGATATTTCTTTTTTCTTAGTGATGACCATAATCTTTGTCGTCTTACTATTTAAGTCAAACCCTAGTTGTTCACTGTGTACAATAACAGCATCTGCTAAATGATGCAGATCCTATTTATTTCTGCAATCAATACTGTATAATCCCATTATATAATTTTCTTGATGTTATGTCCACAAAGCGGATTCTTATTATAAGTATATCTTCTAAATCTCAATCTCTCTCTCTCTCTCTCTCTCTCTCTCTCTCTCTCTCTCTCTCTCTCTCTCTCTCTCTCTATATATATATATATATATATATATATATATATATATATATATATATATATATATATATATATATATATATATATATATATATATATTCACTGTCTAGGGAAAATAGACCTGGAGCCATTACATATCCCTCTCGCACAACTCTCTTTATGGGCTGATATTAGACCCCTCTCTTAATAGGGTGAGGTTTTCTCTATCAATGTGTAGATCTGCAAGCATCTTCATCATGTTGACATGTATTACTTGATCGGAAGCCTTTGTGTAGCCAATACAGCAAAGATGATGTTATGTTGAATGACGTCACTGTACATTGATCCAACTCAGTTTGCTGCGGTATGTCTGTGCTGAAATAGCACTATCACATTCTCTAGGCCTGAATGCACCAAGGAGTAGATGGCCAAGATTTTCCTTGACTTTTGCAGTCTACGAGCCAGGTGTTAAAGCCGCGTCCGAGAGTACTCAAGACATCAGTGTAGTTCCCTATCAACTCCGGTAACAGGCCGGCTGCTTTTCGCATTAATAAAATGTAGATCACATATATCTGGTTAAATTACTTGTTTCTCTTGACGTTTCAGATCTCGGAACTGGGCCTCCCTGGGTAACAATTCATGTGCCGCAACTCTTGGCTGTCCTAAAGTAGAAAGTTATCTCTCTTTTCAACATATAACAACTATCGGATACAAGACACAACTTTAAACACATAATAAACAAACATTTTCTTGCAAAATTTATCGGTTGATATGTTGGGCAAGATATTGCTTCTGGCTCCTCTGATTAAATTCACGAAGAGAATACATTGTTTCGAACAAGAAATAAAGAACGACAAATCTTGAAAATAGAATGCGTTCTTTTCATGTTGCTGTTCAATACTTTAATTGTTTTATATCTGTTCATTCTTACGCTGTCCCTGTGTGGCTTGTGGCTAACTTGCGAGCATATTGTGTCCACCGTAACAAGAAGGACAGAGTATAGAGTCCCCTCTATTATTTCAGTGAAGCAAATATGAAGACGTCGCCTCCTAAAGTTATGGTATGGATATAGCTGCTCGACATATCCTCAAGACATGCTCCTAACGGTAATTAATTAATGACACCGATGAGGACACTGATCATCTACTGGAAACTGAGCACAAGACATGGAGTCGATAATTAATTATAGGAAATAATTAGCTATCACGGAAGCATAATAAATAAGGTTCATCATCTAACGGGGCACAGGCGCTGGCATTAGTCTGTATAAGTAACAGCCAGTATCATCTCTCCATATAACAGTTTCCACAAAATATAAGGCGATAGTTATTTCCCTATTCCGTCGTTACTTCAACAATTTCCAGAGAGGAACAGGACGACAAGGATTTCAGGTGAGCAAAGTGATTTTCCATTATCCGGTATAAGACACTGGCCATTTGATAAACTTAGTCGTATGAACTTTACAGGACGTTGCAACCAACTAAAGAATTTATTGGCTGTGTGATTTACTGGCAATGTTAGTTTAATAGTTTGCTATTGCTTTCTGAAATGCCGATGACTCATAGTATCGAAATCAGCGCACAGCGAACAGCTTCCAAATTGTCAGCAGCTTATTTAAGCGGTATGTCGTTCAGTTATGCAACTGTGAGTCCTACTATCCCCTATGCCACAACTGCGATTTGAAAACTTTATAGAATACTATTACACTGCTTCATCATCATCATCATCATCATCATCATCATCATCATCATCATCATCATCATCATCAATATCATCATCATCATCATCATCATCATCATCATCATCATCATCATCATCATCATCATCATCATCATCATCATCATCATCATCATCATCATCATCCATCATCATCATCATCATCATCATCATCATCATCATCATCATCATCATCATCACATCATCGTCTTTATCATTATCATTATCAACTAGTGTTTTGCAGAACGTCGGTCTCATCACAGTCGCTAGGAGAACCCGATATCTGACACATGTCTCTGCTGTGTCCACTGTCACAGTTTACACATGACAATAAAACTGGCACTATCATCTCGCGAAACCTATGATTTCCCTTACCTCAATTTTCTTAGCTTTCTGACGTGTAGAAATCTACTCAAAGAAAGGAAATGGCTGCCGTGGTCTGCCTACTTGTGCTGCTTCTGTGTGGGAATGATTGATGCCAATGGAGACGATCAACCAGGTAACGACATGTTTCTGTGTCAATGGGCCAATGTTGTTTTATTAATAGATATCCATTATAATATGCGCTGGTCTATAAACGGAAGTCAAACACTTCCATTTTGCACGCCTTAGGTGTGAAAGGCTTCTGAATCTGCTCGAGGTATTTTGGAACATGACAGCATGTTCGGAGCGATGGCAGCTGGCTATGTCCCAGAGTTGACTGGTTTTTGCCTTATGCAGAAATGCGTGGCTGCTGGGCTTCTGGTTGACTGCCACTGCCATCGACGATGAACTGTATTTTCATGTACTGTGTGGGTGAACATCTAGGAAACATCCAGATGGGAAAATGACTGCCGATTCCATCAGAGATGAACTGGATGTTTCGTGGGGGACTGGTGTGTTGACATTCTGGCGGCGGCATTATGCACAGTGTATCTGTGCGGGCTGTTGTTTGTCGAGACTCCTGTCTTTTCCACTTTTCACATTGGGCATTGGGAGGCGTTTTGTGTGATATTCACTGGCACAGGAACGGAGCATAATGGGGACGACCCGTTGCTGTGAAGTTGGAACCGCGACTAACTAACTAACTAACTAACGCCTTAGGCTTCTAATCCTGGGAAATTAGTAAACGAGCGAAGACATACAGGAAAGCTATGGAGATGTGGCTTGATAGAAAAATGCTGTCAATTCCTTAGACAGACAAAATGAGCAGTTTGGGCATTTTGAGAGAGAGGTTAAGTCGCAAAGACATCGTACCAAAAGCAATCTTCATTGTTTGGCAACATTATGAGAAGACAAAACTGAAACATGTGAGAACTGGAATGATTTGGGAAAAGAAAGATAGAGGAAGACAGCGAGAGAAAATTCTTGACAGTTTAGTGTCATGGCAGGACAGAAAGTCAACACGCAAACTGATACATGCCGTAGGAGATTTGACGAAGCATGATTACCCACGAGGCTGTAAGGCACATGATGATATTGATGATGAGACGCAATTGGCATGCTGTTCTAGAACCGTCTGTTGATAGACCGACAGGCACTAGGTGGCTGATGTGGTCAGTTTCACGCCGATCGCCTTTATTTCCCAAGACGTTTCCTGGTACCCACTTTAGGATGGGTCGCCCTCGGAGCCGTGGTCTATTTGATTCATTCGACTTCGCCTCGATGAGTATTGAAGCCATGAAAATCGGGCTGGCAAGCCATTTATAGATCGTGTAATTCCAACCAAGCCGGTTTTTTTGGCTACATCTTCCACCCATGTCGTACCTATATCTTTAAGCTCCACTTATGTCATCCCTACATCTTTCAGCTCTACTTACGTAATCCCTACATCTTTCAGCTCCATTTATATCATCCCTACATCTTTCAGCTCCACTTATGTCATCTCTACATCTTTCAGCTCCTCTTATGTCATCTCTACATCTTCAGCTCCACCTACGTCACCCCTACATCTTTTAGCTCTACCCATTCATCACTACATCTTTTAGCTCCATCAATGTCATCCCTATATCTTTCAGCTCCACCCATGTCATCCCTACAGCTTTCAGCTCCATCCATGTAATCCCTACATCTTTCAGCTCCACCCATGTTCTCCCTACATCTTCAGCTCCATTTATGTCTTCCCTACGCCTTTTAACTCCACTCATGTCATCACTACATCTTTTAACTCCACCCATGTCCTTGTTACATCTTTCAGCTCTACCCATGCCCTCCCCACATCTTTCAGCTCCATTCATGTCCTTCCTACATCTTTGAGTTCTACCAATGTCCTCCCTAAATCTTTCAGCGCCACCCATGTCCTCCCTACATCTTTTAGCCCCATCCATGTCCTCCCTACATCTTTTAGCCCCATCCATGTCCTCCCTACATCTTTCAGCGCCACACATGTCCCTCCTACATTATTTAGTCAGGGGTCAAAGAGCAGGAAGATGGACACAGCCTATGGAAAACATATTCATGCAAATGCAAGGGTCAGGGGGAGTGCCGAGGAACGGAGAATTGATCCCACCAGCGTTCTGCTAGGACGTTCTTCATGTTCAAGCTTCCCTATATGTGGCCGACATTGAGCTTGCGTGGTTTGGCTTTTACGACAATATTTGCCATAACACAGACACATGGCGTACACCAGGCATCTTCAACTATTGTGGAACTAGTAAGTTGGATGACCTGTAAATTGGACTTGATGTCTCAGATCATAGGGCTGTATATAAGGTGACACTTAAAATTTAGTTGTATGTCCCTTACAATCAACCCCAGAATGTGTTCGCTGATCGAGAGTTACTAGACAATAATAGTTCAGTAGTTTGCCTTTGCTTTCTGAATAGCGATGCCTCATACCAGCGAAATCAATGCAAAGCGGTTTGATTTCAAATCCCGTATAGCTTATTTGGAACCCTGGACTCGGTATGACGGGCAATTTTAAAACTGCGCGTCTCACTGTCCCGTAAATCATGGCGCCCGTTTAGGAAATAGTGTTTGTGAATATTCCAGGATGATGCTCCAGGGGTCCCGAGGGCAAGTCTCACTAAGAGAAAATGCATAGGATCGCAGGCACTAACCATGCAGCAAACCGGTTCGTGGTCTACGACGCCGGGGAAAAGTGGAGGAGAAGCAAAAGCGTACGACTGCTGGGCATGTGACGCCACACAGCAGGCACATCGAGAGATACTCCAGCCACAGCAGATACGGACATAAACGAAGCTTCCACGAAGACGACAGAGAACAGCTGCGTCAGGCGAAGCCAAGCAGACAGACAAGAAGAAGAAATCGCATATCAGCGTCTCAAAGACAATTCATGAATATATACACTCAACAGTCACTATATTTCCCGCGAAAGTCTTGATGAAACAAAACAAACAATAAAAGTAAAGGAGAAAAAAATCTATCAGCACTGCCTACCATAACAATAAATATTCAAGCATCATGCTAGCTTACGCGCTGGGAAGAAGCACAATTTACAAATGAAATACACACGACGGGACTACAATCATCGAAACGAAGAGAAGAATTACAATGATGAAGAACATCAACCAAGGCAAACACGACAGCCAGCTAACACACGACTTACAGTCGCGGCCGACATACACCACAAAATCAATAGATGGGTCACTAAAATAGCCTGTCTTTCAAACGACTAAGAGGGAACAGATTCAAACAGAGAACATGAAACAGACACAGAGAAGGAGCAGGAAGTATCCTCCGACAACACAAAGCCGAAAACGTGTGAGAAACTGACCAGACATGACATCAAGGCAACAATGCACTGAGACAAGGAAAGGTAGATACCACAGGAAGCTTAACCAGCAGCAATATTCCGAAACCACGTGTAGAAAGGAAACATCATCAAGCCCCAACTATAACACATCAACAGAACACCAGCTGACAGGCCTGAACACCTTTCTTCCACAATAAACTGCACTGCGCTGTACATTTTGCCAGTCCTATAACGGGATCGAACCAGGCAATTCCCAGTAGGAACATAACAATATCGATCCCGACCCATCCTTGAAGTCAGATACGAAAAGTGGACTCACTGTGTGACATTCTCAGTCAGGCCACACTTGGTCAGTACTTCCAGTAAGGGCAAGTATGGGCAATTACTCCGCCTTGCTTTCGTTTTCTCTCTGGACACAATGGGCAAACAGGACAGCGTGCTTCTAGATGGGAAAATATGGGAAGTTACTCAACTGTGCATTCCATCTCTATCAGGAAACAATGAGGTTGCTCCTGGCTTGGGTAAATACGCGAAGTTACCTAATTGAGCTTTCTTTTTCTCTCATGAAACAATAGTCGAAAATGGGATGTTTCTTTATCGTGCAATCTTTCTCTGTCAGCAAACAGTGGGTTGTGCAAAATCTTGGGCAAATATGTGAAGTTACCCAATTGCTCTCTCTCTCTCTCTCTCTCTCTCTCTCTCTCTCTCTCTCTCTCTCTCTCTCTCTCTCTCTCTCTCTCTCTCTCTCTCTCTCTCATAAACTGTCATCATTGTGTTTTCTTTCTCTTGTAGATGAAGGAAGTCCTTGTGAGTACAGACATCGAATACTCATGCCTTACTACAAGCCATCTCCACAGGGCGGGAAAATATGTTTATGTTTCTATGGCCATGTCTCCTGCGGACACATGTCAGTTTTCAATTATTGGTATTCGTTATTAATATGCTCTGTACCTGGCAGTTGTTGCTTGAAATCGTATTTTCTCAGATAATGGTGGCGAGGTAGGGGTATTCCTTATCGATGGAGAAGTAAGGTGCCTCCTTCCCTCCGCTAGCCTACGGGACACCATTGGGTAAGCTGGAGTACCCGTTTAGTTCCCGTTTAGGTCACGACAAGCCTTGTAAGCAGGTGGTGGATGAAACTTGGGAGCAGCCGACAGATAGCTGTTGGATATGGTCTCAGGTTTCGCGACGGTAGGCAGAAGATGTCTTTATAGAGACAATGGCTGTCGTCATAGACTAGACTGGTCACTACCAAGAAGGAAAGCAATGGCAAACTACCTTCTGTATAGATGATGTCTCGCTTATCATGTCTGTGTGCAATATATTCAGCGAGACAAGTGAGGATTTATGTGGATGCTGGGGAGATGTGATTGTATAGAAGGATAATGAGAAACCGTGAAGGATAGTAAGAGCAATGAAGATATCTTGTAAGAAGTTAACTCACAAAGATAACTGCATACTCACATTAGAAGCATACAGTTCACAATCGTTGGGTGTGTCATGCGAAGGGGATCGCTAGAGTATGTCGTTACAACGGGAAAGCTGGAACAGAGGAGAAGGTGAGACCAAAATGGAAGATGCTGGGCTGTGTTACATCATGACATCGAGGAACATCATTATTAGAAGTGATTGGCAGCAAACAAGACTGAAGGTTGTGGATCGACATGATCACCATAGTTGTGGTATACTGTCAGTTGGTAGCTGAGTTATGTGGCCGAACCATTTCACTTGTTGCTTTCTAATGAAATCAAAGCTGCTAGTAACCCCATTTATCAGAATCTCCAATAAGGCTTTAGAGAGTTAATAAGAGTTAACACAAGTCTAGTAGGGAGACATCAGACAGGAGAGACACCAGCGCTATAAATAGCTTCACAAGGGGACACATTTGTGTCAACCAAGGGGGCAATAAGGACAATTGAGCGAGGGCTTCCCCAAGCCATTGGGAAGCTTGGCCTTGCGAGTAACCGTGAAGTACCCGGTTACTCAAGTTCACGAGCCAGCGTGCTTGGGACTCCATGCACGCAAGACTCGCTACTGCACGGAGGGGACAGCGTCCGTGCTTGACCACGCAATGTGTAGCGTGTGGACAGACCCGACTGGAGACGATTAGAGAGTAGACGTGTTCTTGACAAATGCTATAAGTTTCTAGGCAATAGTTAAATATTAGGCTGTAGATTTAGATTGATTACTAGCATCATTTCTCACCACTTCATTACATTCATGTTGTTTAATGTCAATGAAGCATACCACTCGCAGAGCTTATAAATTGCCAGCTCTAAATAAATTGCATTCCTTTTGCAAATGACACGAGTTGTTATTTCGTGCGGTGCAAAAGTAGGGGAGTCCTGAAAGACCTGTAGCAAGCAAGTTGCTGACAGGCAGGACCCCAATTGGTGTCAGAAGCCACTGAACCAACGCCAGCAGTCAATTGGTGTCAGAAGCCACTGAACCAACGCCAGCAGACAATTGGTGTCAGAAGCCACTGAACCAACGCCAACAGACAATTGGTGTCAGAAGCCACAGAACCAACGCCAGCAGTCAATTGGTATCAGAAAGTACTGAACCAACGTCAACAAGCACGATTCAACATCATTGCTTTGTTAAAATATTTGAAAGTAATGTAAATTTGTTTGCATATATGGCAGAAATAATTTTCTCTTGTGAATTATTACGATCATACCATTTGTGGAGCTTGAACCACAATGAAGCAAAAGTAAATTATAAATTGTGAAATTCTACGAAAATTATTTGAAAGTGTGTTATCCTACGCAAATTAATGAAAATGTATACAATCATCAGTAAATATTATCAAGCTAACCATCGTGTACATTTCATTTTGTGTGATACAGCCATCAATGTCACCATTCTTTATATTCAGTAAATAGATTAGCTACTGAACTGAAGCCTAGACGAAGTTATACCAAACTAGTCAGAAAGTGAAGACAAGACGACATCGACTGTCATACGACGAATCATCTTACGTATCATAACAATCATTCAGACGATCATATCAACACCATTTATCATTATCTATCACATTTTTTTCATTCATCATTCGCATGAAAGATAAATTTGTATTTACAACATATGCGTGTGTCTAATTTTTGATGCTCTACTAAACAGAAGCACCCATTGTGTTATCAAGTCAGTCATTTTGTGAGTGTGGAAGACAGCGGTTGAACATCCCAAGAACCGTATTTTTCAAAGAATTAGATGAGTATATTTTCAGAATATTTTGGTATGCTCTAAATTAATCATGCATCTTCTTTTTCAGCAAAGATGTATATTTACTAACACAGTATTACAAACCATTGTGTGAATATTATTGTGATATCATTTTGAACTAACATTACGCCACAAAATGGCGTCACTAAATGATTGTATTCAGGCAGGTAAAGAAATGGGCCACACTGGAGAAAAGGTAGAGAAATGGGTAGATCAAAAATACAAAGAAGAATTAGCTCGACAGAAAGAGAAAACTGCTCGACAGAGGGAAGAAACAGAGAGAAAAGCTGCTCTAGAGAGAGACGAAAGAGCATTAGAAAGGCAGTATCAAAAAGAAATGAAAGAGGTCGAGGAAGCTACCAAACAGAAACAATTAGAATTAGATCATGCCACCAAACAAAAGCAGATACAAGTAGACTCAGATACTAAATTAAAGATGAAGGAAATGGAGGTAGATTCAAACATACAGATAGCCTCTAGCAAACAAAAGATCCAAGAAGAACAGAACAAGTTTAGTAAGTATAAAGGCCTTATCAAACCATATAGCATAGGGGATTCAATTAGCGCATGGACTGAAAACATAGAATTCCAACTAAAGACGCAGAAATACCTTTGGATGACTGGGCAATGATCTACATGAGAAACCTCAGTGGGGAGCCGTTAAAAGTAATAGAATCCATACCTACAGAGCTAAGGAACAATTATCAGTACATTCACGATAGGATAATGCAACACTTTCTTTTAGACGCCACTGGGTACCAAATTCAGTTCTCACAAATTAAACCAAAAGCAACTGAAACCTTCTTAGACTACATCTCTAACGTGCAGAGCACATTTAAAAAGTGGACTAGAGCGGCGAAAGTGGGTAACAACTATGAAAAATTAGAAGATCTTATGGTAATAGACAAGGTGATATCTACCGTTCCTACCCCTTTTGCGAAGTTTCTCCAACAGTCGGATATTGAATCCATTCAGCAATTAGAAAAACGGGGGTCAGCATATTTTTCATCTAATCGGGACATATTTAAATCTACAACACATGATACAGAAATCACTGCTTTTGCAAACAAAGTACCTGATAGATCTTACAATCAGAAAGATTACCGTAAGAAGGACAAACCATATCAGAAGCCACCTCGATGTGGATATTGTAGTCTTTTTCATCCTAGCTACACTATGTGTGATAAAAACCCAGCATATCCGTCACACTTAGAAGCAGTGTTAAAGAAGCAAGAAAGCAGAAGAACATCATTTAAACGTGCTGTTAAATGTTACTTTTGTTCCAGTTATGGCCATTATAGTAATAAATGTATTGGTAGACAACGAATGAAGGCAAATAATGCAGCACTCAACGATACATCAACAGACGATGAGAGTGACATTGATGCGGAACTTGTGAATGTGTTACCAACGAGTGAATGTGAGAGTGTAGCAGTAGTAACAGACATATAAGACTTTAAGAAATGTGACGTATGCCACCAGTTTCATGCGGATGGTAAATTGAAATGTGGGCACATAATACCATGTTCAAATGAAGATGCTAACGCAGCCAGTGCCTCCAGAGGTAAACTTAAGTTCTACGATGCACTGGTCAATGATCAACCATGCCAATGTTTAATTGATAGCGGGAGCACTCTACTGGGTTTAAGGAAAGAACTTGTTAGACCAGAAGATTACACGGGTGAATTTGTCAAATGCCGTACTTTCTCTGGAACCATTGAGAAATACCCCCTGGCAAAAGCGCATATCAATACCTCGTTCCTTACCGGCACATTTACTTGCGCAATCCTGCAAGATCCATGCACGGATCTTATTTTAGGATACCTAGATTCATTGAAACAATGTACAGACGACGACATAAGAGCCTGGAAACATACACACATGGCTAACACTGTAACAAGGTCAGATACACAAACAGACTATACTGACTTACAAAATGAAATGCTACAGCTATTAACACCAAGTGGTGCAGATACCAACACTACTAGACAGAAATTTATCGAGGCACAAAGCACAGACCAAACAATCGCACCTTATTTTAAATTGTTGGGTGAGCGAGCGAAAGTGACTAAAAATGCATCTTGGTACTTTAGAAAATTTAACGGAATTCTCATGCGTTATTACACAAATAATAACCATGAAATTCAGCAGACGGTGTTACCCGTAACATACCGACAAAATGTGCTAAAGATCGCACATGAGTCACCGTTTGCTGGACATTTGGCCTATGATAAAACGCGAGCCAGAGTTTTGTCACACTTTTACTGGCCTAAATTCTGTTCTGACATAAAATTTTCCTGTCGTTCGTGTACTATTTGTCAACATCTGGTACGAAAGGGAAAGCATGTGACGGCCGAAGTTCAACGATCATTATTAGCATCTAGACCATATGAGAGTGTAGCGGTCGATATTGCGAGACCCCTAAAGCAGGTGTCGAGCAATGGAAACCACGACTATGCAAATAAGGGTGCTAAAACTATACACCTTGAACCAAATCAGAAGGTTTTGCTTCTACTACCTGATAAACGTAATTTGTTACAAACATCTTGGCAAGGGCCATTCAACGTTGAACGTAAAATATCAGATGTGGATTATGAAATATCGATAAAAGGACAATTTAAGATATTTCATATCAACATGCTGAAACCATACTTCTCACAACAGACAGACGAACAAAATGCACCAACACCAAGTAATCGGACGACAGACGTACACAACACAACTTCACTAGGTAGGGCGACACACGACAGCGACAACGCAAACACACTTAGCCAGGTAACAGCACACGCAGCTAGTACCACAACAGTATTGAACGAGACAGACGAAGACGAGATGGAATTACCAGTCCCTACTGTAGACACGACTGCGACCATTGACAGCATAAAGATAGAAACCAAACTTACAGACGACCAACGACGACAAATGATAGAGCTAGTGACGGAATACAAAGACATTTTCTCCGACATCACAGGAAAGACAGACAGAATAGAACATTCTATTATTCTGACTGACAACACACCAATCAAGTGTCGACCTTATTCTATTATTTTAGAGAGTTAATAAGAGTTAACACAAGTCTAGTAGGGTGACACCAGACAGGAGAGACACCAGCGCTATAAATAGCTTCACAAGGGGACACATTTGTGTCAACCAAGGGGGCAATAAGGACAATTGAGCGAGGGCTTCCCCAAGCCATTGGGAAGCTTGGCCTTACGAGTAACCGTGAAGTACCCGGTTACTCAAGTTCACGAGCCAGCGTGCTTGGGACTCCATGCACGCAAGACTCGCTACTGCACGGAGGGGACAGCGTCCGTGCTTGACCACGCAATGTGTAGCGTGTGGACAGACCCGACTGGAGACGATTAGAGAGTAGACGTGTTCTTGACAAATGCTATAAGTTTCTAGGCAATAGTTAAATATTAGGCTTTAGATTTAGATTGTGATTACTAGCATCATTTCTCACCACTTCATTACATTCATGTTGTTTAATGTCAATGAAGCATACCACTCGCAGAGCTTATAAATTGCCAGCTCTAAATAAATTGCATTCCTTTTGCAAATGACACGAGTTGTTATTTCGTGCGGTGCAAAAGTAGGGGAGTCCTGAAAGACCTGTAGCAAGCAGTTGCTGACACCACTATAGTCTTGATTTCATCATGTTTGATTTTCTCTCTCTTTTATACGATGAGTATTCTGCTCAGGAATCTCATTTCCATCACTGTAATGGTTATTTTTCTCTTCTGTCATTATCCAGGTTTGGCATTGGTAGGACGGAGTTGGTAGGAAGATTGCATCATCATCATCGTCATCGTCGTCGTCGTTGTCTCGTCGTCGTCGTCGTCATCTTCGTCATCAATCATCAATCATCATCAATCATCATCAATCATCATCATCATCATCATCATCATCATCATCATCATCATCAACATCATCATCATCACCACCACCACCATCATCATCATCATCATCATCATCATCATCATCATCATCATCATCATCATCATCATCATCATCATCATCATCACCATCACCATCATCATCATCATCATCATCATCATCATCATCATCATCATCATCATCATCACATACCATGTCGATAAATGTGGGTGATCATGTTTCGCCAGCGCAAACGATAACCAGAGTCGTGGGTTAGCTCTGTGTTCCTGTCAAGACCATGCTATGTGGCCAAGCCATCCAGGTATTTACTTCGCTGCTTTCCCCTTATTTTATTCACCTCAATCTTGTCAGTTGTCACTAAGTTCTCTAGTTTGTTTCTTCTCATAATGTACTCCCAATAAAATTGACTCTCTATGTCTAATTTCTCTTACCAGTGTGCGGTTTTTATTTGCTTCTTGTAGGACTTGGTAATTATTTTTTTTCTTTCTGTCCGTGGTATTCAATGCATTTTCCTCAAAAACCACATTTCCACTGCTATATGATGTTTTTCAGCTTGTCTGCTTATTCTTAACGATTCAGATCAGAACAAAAGTGCAGATTCTATGTAGAACTTCAACACTCTTTTTCTCGTTGCAAGTGACATATTTTTTATGGATCAGTATTTTTTTTTATTTTGAAAAAGACTGTCTTTGCTATAGCAATTTTTTGTTCTATTTTCAAGGCACCGCCTATCAGATGCTGTGACCGTTCTGAAATAGTTGTACCGATTCATTTATGTAAGAATATTCCCATTTACTAATATATTACTTTGTATTTCTTTGTTCTTAGTGACTAAGAAACATTTTAATCAAATATCATTAAATCAAAGTTCCATCCATCATGTACCATGCCGATAAGCGTGGGCGGTCATGTTTTGCCATCTCACTCGATCACCAAAGTCGTGGATCAGTCCGTGCTCCTGAACCGACCAAATTCAAAGTTACCACAGTGCTAATTGTGATACTGATCATTCTTTCATTGTTGCAAGGGTTAGACTGACACTAAAGAGAATTTACATCATTAAACACACATGTGGTCCCAGGATTAATATTATTAACACCCAAGATCCTCTAAGTGCTGTGAGTTCCAACTGCAACTTGAAGATGCTTTCACAAGATGAAAAACATACTGACCAATAAAAAGATGTCAATTGAAACGAGAAAAAGAGTATTGAAGTGCTACATAGAACCTGTACTTTTATATGGATGTGAAGCGTGGACAATGAGCAGACAAGCTGAAAAATATCTGCTGGCTGTGGAAATGTGGTTTCTGGGGAAAATGCAAAGAATACCATGGACAGCCAGAAAGACCAATGAAAAAGTCCTTCAAGAAACAAATGAAGATCGTAAACTGATTAGAGTCATTAGACGACAACATTTTTTGGGCATGTTATGAGAAGAAATGACTTGGAGAACTTGGTGACAACTGGCAAGATCGAAGGGTACAGACAGAGAGTAAAATACCTGGATGGCTTGGCCACATGGCATGGTCGAGACAGAAACACGGAGCTGATCCACGACTTTGGTGATCGAGTGAGATGGTAGAACATGACCGCCCACGCTTATCGGCATGGCACATTATGAATGGAGGGGTTTATGACACTGTGGGTCATAAGAGGCAGGACTGGTGTGCGGCAAACAGCCAGACACTGCAATCTTTTATTGGTAAAAAGAAGATAGCTCTCTTAAGAAATAAGGAAAGAACAACGCGAAACACTCTGAGTGAGCTGTAGCAAGCTAGCAAGGATGTGCAAAAGGCTATCAGTTATGGATCAAGTTATGCGAGTACATTCAAAATGCAAGTGATAAGGGAGACACGTCTTGCCGTCGGCAAAGACTTTGTGATGACGTCGATCCCACAAGGACATATCATGTGGCTTATTTCCCACCAACGTCTGAATTTGTGCACATTTTTATAAACATATCAAATCACATATTTAAAATAATTATATGCAGTAATGTATGGAAGTTAAGTATAGGACCCTGTTGAACACCTTCAGGCTGAGTGGGCGGACGGTCCCAGACCCATATTTAGACAGACCAATCACTTACATATCAACTATCACCCTTACTGAAACATCCAAATATATCCATGTTCGCAAACCGACAGATAATAAACAACATATTCACACCAACGCTATGCTACCAATCTTACACTTGGACACTATCCACATCACACCTTCGCAAAATCAACACCTGCGAAATGCGATGCCTGAGGAGAGCTGCCAACTTAACAATCCGAGACCGAGTAAGAAATGCTATTATCAGACAGACTGTGGGATCAACACCTTGTGCCACATTTATTGAAAAACAGAAGATCAAGTGGTTTGGCCATGTCGTTAGAATGCAACATCAGCAATTACCATCACTGGCCTTACATCAAAGATCATCTGCGACGAGACCACGAGGACGTCCAAGAAGAAAATGGATTGACGACATCAAAGACATTGTACAATCACACGGAATGACACTATCCAGTGCCGCCCACCGGGCGCTGGAACGCAAATTATTCCTCCCCACGACGCTTGACGGCAGAAGTGGAAGATGATGATGATGATGAATCAGCACTCGGTCGGTGATAAAATCAATATCACGGAGATAATTTTTACGTCCCAAAACACTTCGTGATAGCCATTTTAGGCTATGTTAGTATTAATATATGACGCTGGATTTTTCGCATTAAAAACAAAAAAGCAAAAACAAAATGACCAAACTCAGTTTCCTGTTATGAGTCTGTGATGAAAAAGCACTATCACATTCAGTAGGCCTGGATGCACGGAGATGTAGATGGCCAATATTTCCCACACTTTTGCAGGCGACGAGTCAAGGCGTTGAACACGTGTCTGATCTTGCTCAAGACATCAGTGCATTTCCCTGTTAACTTCGCTAACACGCCGGTTGCTTTTCGTATTAACAGCATAGATATTCCCTATTTTGCATAAACTGGTTAAATTACATGTTACTAGCAATTTTTTTAAAACGCATATCCATTTACAGGACATTGCAGTCAACACCAGCATTTTTCATGTGCTGTTGATGTCTTGGCTTGTTTTACGTTCAGTAGTTTGTCATTGCCGTTCTCCGTGGCCTTGCGAACGCGATTTGTGAGCCGCTTACCACGCGTTAAAAACACAGCGGCGACTTATTTGGCAGCAGACAGTGTCGCGCTGGGGTTTTAACGTGTTTGTATGGGAGCCGGTCGTTCAGAAAGCAATGGCAAACAACTGAACGTAAAACTTGCCACGACGTCAACAACGGCAGTAAAATGCTGGTGTTGACAACGATGTCCTGTAAATAGGATATGCCCAAAAAAAGGTCATTGCTTTCTGAACAACCGGCTCACTTACCTCCGTAAGTAACCAACGCGATGCGATCCGCTGTCGAATCTCGCGCTGCTGTGTTTCCTATGCGTATATACGGGATTACGAAAAACGGCCTTCAACCCTTCTCCAGGGACACCAGAACTAAATTACATGTTTCTAATTAAATTACATGTTTCTAATTAAATTACATGTTTCTAATTAAATTACATGTTTCTTTTGACCGTTTCAGGCCATCTTAAAAACATGAGTAGCAATTCATGTACCGCAACTCTTGACTGTCCCACAAGTAGAAAGTTATCTCTCCTTTTAACATATAACAGCTGGCGGACACAAGAAACAACTTGAAACACATAATCCACAAACAGAATGTTGCACAATGTATCTGTTTATATTTTGGGCAATATATTCTTTGTGACTTCTGTGGTTAAATTAACGAAGCGAATACATTGTTTCGAACACGAAATAAATACTGTGAAATCTTGAAAATAGATTGCGTTCATTTTATGTTGTGTACAATATTTTACATCTATATATATAAAAGAGAATCTCCGTCTGTCTGTCTGTCAGTCTGTATGTATGTCCTTTATGCGTTCGCGAACGGTCCATCCGATTGAGATGAAATTTTCTACACGTCTTCTAATTCCCGTGCTGCCAACTGTCATAGTTTTTTTTTAGTGTACAAACTTATTATTATTTAATATTTAATTTACATTATAATGTATATATTGAGAGGGGAGATAACTTCTAATAGAATTGCTATATATGTAAAATTGTTGCATATTTCTCAAACAGGTGGACCTTTTCGCTGCAGTTATCTACAGGCCTATGCGTTATAATCCTCCTCTCCCTCCTCCTCCTCTCCCCTCCTCCTACCCTTCTCCTCCTCATCCATCCTCCTCCTCCCTAAACATTGACTCGTATTGAAGTCACAGAGATTGACACTTAGATATCTTTTATAATACTTTTTATCGCCTTAATACCGGGAGTGAGGGGGTCTTCACTCCCCGCTTTAAACAGAGACATTGACTTGTATAGTCATTTATTGATTCTTTTGGATAACAGTTGGTACTTAGCTTGTGAAGTAGTTTTTTTCAAGTTAATTATTTGTTGTATGTTCTTTAATTCGTTTTGTTCCTTGTTTGTATTATATTCGTTGGTCTAATTAGTTATATCGTTATAATATTGTCATTTACTTATTGATTTGTATTACTGATATTTTGTAAGTTAATGTAATTGTGATTTTTTTTTTTTATGATCTTGTATTTTAGCTTAACTTTGACGAATTTACACTTTCTTCATGGATGAAATGTCTGAGAAGTGGCAACACTGGCTCAATAAGTCAGGAATACGCCTTGGACACTTAAACATTTGCAGCTTATTTAACAAGCTACCAGAGTTATCTTCTATCCTTAATCAAAATTTTCATTTATTCGGCCTTAGTGAAAGTAGGCTTAATGATACAATTTCAGATGAGGACATCTCTATTAAAGGGTACAAAGTTTTTAGAAGGTATCCCTGTAGGAAACAAGAGACAGGCATAATAACCTATGTTTCTAATTTACTAAATGCTCACCGTAGGCTAGACTTTGAAACTTGCGAAATAGAATGTATCTGGCTAGAGCTAAAACTTCAAAACCGCACACCCCTGATAATTGGCTACCTTTATAGAAATCCCAGTGCTGGACACGTCTGGTACGAAAACTTCACTACCATGATGGATGTGGTTTTCGCTTCTGGGAAGGAAATTATACTACTCGGAGACTTTAACATTGACACCAACAAATCCAACATAATATGGGGAAATATAATTGCATCATACAATTTCCAACAAATAGTACAACAAGCTACTAGAGCAGTGGTTCTCAACCGGTGGGGAATTCCCCCCCAGGGGGGAATTTTGGGGTTTCCAGGGGGGAAATGAAGATTATTTCAAGATCGCGTTAATACAAGAACCGATTACTTGATCTTGTTTTTCCTTTCATACTTTACGCTTCTGTACGCATCACCCTTCTGAAATTCATTTTATAACGTAAGTAGATCCGCAAATCACATTTTATGTACATGTCTAGACTTGTTTTAGTATGTGCTATTAAATTTAGCTTCAATTATTACGTATACTGTGTAGGGGCAGGGGGGAATTTTTAGGGAGGAAATACAAAAAAAAAAGGGGGGGGGGATGACGTTCTAAAAATATGGTAAAGGGGGGGGGGGGAATGATGTCCTAAAAATATGGTGGGGGGGGGAATGACGTCCTAAAAATATGGTGAAGGGGGGAACGGACCAAAAAAGGTTGAGAACCACTGTACTAGAGTAACAAAGTCATCTTCAACAGTCATAGATCACATTTATGTAACTTGCTCAGACAACATCATAGAATGCACCGTACCAAATTGTGCAATGAGCGATCACTACCCAATATGCTGCACGTGGTCTAAAAAAGGAATTAAAACTCCTAAACATAAACACATAAGTGTAAAATATAGAAGTTACAAAAATTCCAACCAAAACGCATTTTTAAAGGACTTGCTCAGTTCACCTCTAGACAATGTTTATCAGCTTCCTGACCCGGATGATGCTCTGGAATTCTGGATGAAAACCTTTATTGATGTTTTTGATAGACATGTGCCAGTCAAGGAAGTTCGAGTAAAACACCACGTCAAGCCACCTTGGATCACCCAGGAAATACTTGAAATTATGAGAGACAGAGATAAAGCACATAAAAAGCGGGATCTCAGTGCATACCGTACTCTTAGAAACAAAGTTCAATATAGCATACGACGGGAAAAGAAAAACTACTTTAAGAACTTAGTAATGGATAAAACAAATAGTATGGATATATGGATGGCAATTAACACCTTGACAAACAAGTATAACTTCCGAAATTCTTTACCATCAAATCATATTTCATGCGACCAATTCAGTAATTTTTTTTCAAACTGACATAGACCAGTTGAAGGCTTCAATACCTAATTCTCCTTGCAACTTATCTTTATTGTCATCGTTTTGCGAGAATAGATGCTCCCGCGATATTCTTTCCGACATACCGCTAATGACAATCACTGAAGTATTCACTTACCTCAGTAACCTAAAAAACACAACCTCATCTGGGTTAGATGGAATCAGCAACCGGATTCTCCGTTGTGCTGCACCAGTGATTTGTACATCACTAACCTATGTATATAATCAGTGTCTAACCAAAGGCCACTTTCCATCAGCTCTCAAAATCGCTAAAGTGTACCCTCTTCTTAAATCTGGTTCATTGGACAATGGTCTCCCGAACAATTACAGACCCATTTCCTTACTATCATCACTATCTAAGCCACTAGAAAAACACATCCATAAAGTAACATTACAGTATCTAGTTCGCAACAAGCTTATTATTGATAGCCAATCAGGATTTCGACCAAATTATTCTTGCCATACGGCCCTAACAAACATGATAGAAAATTGGCACCAGAATATAAACAACAACAGTCTATGTGGAACTGTGTTTATTGATTTCAAGAAAGCATTTGATATGATAGACCATGTTATTTTAATTAAAAAACTCGAGACAATGAAAATTGGCCTTAATGTAGTCACTCTAATATCATCTTTTCTATCAAACAGAAAGCAAGTAGTATCACACAATAAATCTCTGTCTCAAACCACTACCTTCAATATTGAAGTACCGCAAGGATCTATTCTTGGCCCTCTATTATTTGCCATATATATTAACGATCTACCTTTGCATCTTTCGTCATCCTGCGATCTATTTGCAGATGACTGTACGGTGTACACAAACGCTGAAAACTGTATTTTACTGGAGTCGTCTTTACAACAAGAATTAAATAATGTAGTTAAGTGGAGCTATTCAAACCGTATGCAAATTAACATCACTAAAACAAAAGCAATGTTATTAACAACCAGACAAAGACTTCAGACTCTAAGCCCACACACATCACTTCAACTTCACATCGATACCATGCCAGTAGAAAGTGTAATTGAGCACAAAACATTAGGCCTAATCATTGATAGAAACCTAACCTTTAATTCCCATGTTCAAGTGCTCATTAAACGAACAGCGAAAAAAGTCTATCAACTCGCCAAGATTAAAAACTTCCTTGATGAGGACACAAGGAAACTATTCTATACTTCTCATATACAGACACACTTTGACTACTGCTCTACAATCTGGGACGGTTGTTCTAATTCAAACACCAAGCGACTTTACTCACTCCAGAAACGGGCCATGAGTCTAATTTATAGCAAACATTTATCTGACAATCCTAGCCTGTATAAACGCCTTCAGTTACTACCATTCCGCAAACGCTTGCTTTTCAATAAAGCTAAACTAATTCACAAAATCCTGCAAAGGAATGCCCCAAATTACCTTTGGCCTTTGTTTAAATATAATGCTAGACACAGTAAACGTTTAAATATACTACACATTCCGAAGCCTAGGATTGACTTATACAAAACAAGCTTAACGTACTCTGCATCTCAGCTGTGGAACAATCTTCCACAGGAAATCAAAGACATCACCAATCCCTATTCATATAATCGCAAATTATTCGAACACTATCTCAATACGGATTACCTTCCCCCTTAATAATTGAGATAATAATAATAATAACAAAACCCTAGTATAACAGCCAATCACCTTTTTGTAGGCCAGTATATTCCACATGGCTATAACAAGTGACAGACCATTATCTAATATTACTGTGTCGTGTAGTTTTGATGTTTGCCATTTTGCCCATGCCTTTATAATGCATATCTTTTATATTGTTACTGTTCTTTGTTAGCCTTGAATGATGTGTGAATAAAATAATGTATGAAAGAGAGTGATAGAAGGGCAGAATGTTAGACGGGCCTGCGTGCCCAATTCTTAAACCTTTGAAAATAAAGTTTATTCGTTCGTTCGTTCGTTCGTTCGTTCGTTCCTCCTCCTCCTTCCTCCTTCTCCCTCCTCCTCCCTCTTCCTCCTCTCTCCTCCCTCCTCCTCCTCCCTCCTCCTCCCTCTTCCTCCTCCTCCCTCCTCCTACCTCCTCCTCCCTCCTCCTCCTTCCCTCCTCCTCCTAATCCCTCCTCCTCCCTCCTACTCCTCCCTCCTCCTCCTGTCTCCTCCTCCTCCCTCCTGCTGTCTCCTCCTCCTCCCTCCGCCGAATATGAATTAAATGATATGCTCCCACCAGGGATTGGGCGAAGCCGGGCCGGGTCGTCTTTTTTGGGAATGGGAAAGGGAGCAGGGGCCGAATATGAGTTATATAAGACGTTCCATTTACCCAAGTTAATTGTTGGGGAAGATGTAAAGATCTTTCAAGTGCTCTTTCTAATAATAGACAGACAGACAGACAGACAGACAGACAGACAGACAGACAGACAGACAGAAAGACAGACAGACAGACAGACAGACAGACAGACAGATAGATAGTCGGGAACGGGAACTGGAGCTTATATGACTACTTATATGAATTAAATGAGATGCTCCCCACCAGGGTCTGGGCGAAGCCGGGCCGGGTCAGCTAGTGTTTTATACTTGTTGGTTGTACGTTGTCTTGTTTGGCTAAACGCTGACTTGCGAGCATATTTCGCCACCATACCAGGAAGGACAGAGTGTAGAATCCCCTCAATTATTTCAGTGAGGCAAATATGAAGATGTGACCTCCTAAATCTCTGGGATGGACAGAGCCTCTCGAGATTTCCTCAAGTATTTTTTCTTTTTTCATCTCGTCTGTAGTTTTATTTGGTATCACCGTTAATAAAAAGATAGACACGCTAGTAAAGTCTGGAGGAATCCCAGAGCAACTATTTACATCTCAGAGCTTTAGTGAGGTAAACACTGTACTAAAGCAATCTTTGAGGACTAATGAAGGACAGGACACGAAGTCTACAGAACAGAATCCATGCAATGCCCCATCACATCCAGCTGTGTGTTTTCTGTAGTGAAAAGATTGTCAACATTTGAAATATTTACAAGGAGGTCAACTGGCCTCTAACCTTAGAGGAAGTAAATGACTTTAAGAAAAGAACCTTGTGTAATAGGGTGTTTACTTACCACAATCAGGCTACAGTCAACTGTCAGACAGGAGTTAAGTCAAGTGTGACAGGACTGGGTGGTTTCCTCGTCACCTGCCGTTATTTATGGGTACTTATTTAAAGTACTTCCGTCCCACATGTTCTCCCCCAGTTTTCCCACACAAGATAATGAACGCAAGACTACAAACTGTAAGTTACTAATTCTAATTTATCCCAGAAGCATCCCATGACTTAACCCAACACTTCTTCAAAGAAGAACAAAATAATAATAATAATAATAATAATAATAATAATAATAATAATAATAATAATAATAATAATAATAATTTAATGATAGAACGGGCCTCTGTATTACAATCAGGATAGGTGATGACGGTGACAAGTGAGGGCAATCTTGTTGGACCGTCTCTTCATGAAGACACCTGAAGAGCAAGGCCGGTAACGTCAGGATACTTAGGTATACCCGGTCTCAGTCTGGGTAGGAGGTTACCTGACATGATGGAGTACTCCTCCCATGTGTACTTGACCGTCGTTAATACAGTTGAGCCTCTTCACTGGAACAGTTTGAGAAGCAGTGCCTGGTCACTTTTATCTTGATGGAGGCTGTGATCTCTTGTGAGATTTCAGATTATGCATATCTGATCTCCTTGGAAGCAACTTTCACTCTGAACTATGGCTCAGAAAAACTGTTGAGGTAGACCCCACTGGACTTTGGACACTTGACGAAGGTACTAACCAAACGGGGGAATCCTGTAACGTAACAACAACAAAACTAGTGAACTTCCTCCGTTAGAATACAAATACTCCACCTACCGTATCACTTTTCACCCAACACTCTCCTGGGTCTTTCTGCTCGTCAAGAACAGACCAATATCTTAGGTCTGTCCAACAAGCCATCCTCTCTAGTAGATTGGAACTGTTTGACTAAAAATAAAATTAACCAACATAACATATCATTTGATTAATCCCTGGTTCCAGACCCTGTTTATAGAGTTGAGAGCACAAAAGATAAGGCTTGCCACGACTGCAGACACCTGTAGATATCAAAGATTATAGAGGTATGTAAGTCCGTATCGACCAACACATTCTAAGTTCCGAATGGCAAGTGTGATAATAAGGACATCACATACCCGCGCACTCTGTCACGCTGTGTGTATAAGGGTATGACTGACCATCTCATTCTGTCAAGCCGCAAAGAATAGGTGTATAAATAAAGACAGCTCAGATCAGCGCAATCTGTTATGCAGAAAAGGGTATACGTGTTTATAAAACAGTACAGACAACTAGTTCATTAAAACTATACAGCCTAGTGTAACCCAGAAAGGCCTAGCCATTTTCTGACCTGTCCGCCTACACACGACTGACTGAGCCTCTGAGGTAAAAACAATGTATTGATGGTCTATTGTGGTTAAGAAACTAACCGAAAAGTTGACCGACGGAATGTAAAGATTGAATGTCTTCTTCTCTTCAACGCTATTATGAACGTCCCTTGCATTTAGATATAGAACTGTTAAGGTGTTAAATGGCGCGGCATAATCTACATCGATTTCCCAAAGTGCAGGCTTAAAGTGTTTGTTTTCGCCAAAGTGTCTTAGAGATCATGAAGAAAATAGGCTTTCCATCACATGTAGTACAACTCACAAAAATGCTCTATCTAGCTAGACCAACAAGCAGCGATTAGAGTGGGTTAAAGTGCCGTAAGACATGTCGGACTGTCACAATGTCATAGTAACACTGGGTCGTGAGTGCAGAAAATGAGCAGAAGGCGGCACAGAGTTTGAAGTTACTACAACTGATCCAGGGCGACAACCATCAAGGTGACATCTTGATCTACATAGATGGGTCAGTGGCGAGTAACAGACGTAGTGGCTGGGGTTTCATCGCTAAGGCTAATATACGATGCATGAAACAGGAGTCTGACATATGAGACTGCGGCCTCCAGCATGAGAATGGAGGTGGAAGCAGTAACAGCGGCCTTCCGATGGTTAGAGGGAACCACTGCAACACACACTGCATTCATTATGGAATGGCTTTCCTCGTTTCAGAGGTCACAGATTGTGAAAACTGTATGGATTGTTTGCCCTCGGCATACGAAGGTGTGGGGTGAATGAACATGCTGTTAGGCTAGCAGAGAATGCACCTCTCGGTGGTAGATTACCCGTGGGCAAGGGGATGTGGTATGGCGCACTTGGGACTAGGTGGAGAAGACGGGGAAACATAGTTAGTACCCGTATGTGGAAAGAATATTGGGGTGGGGGTGGGAACGGGTAATCGGCAGGGGTGTTGGTAGAATCTCTCAAATCTGGGAGGGAAGACCAGGGGAACTTTCATTCAGATATCGGTGGGGACGTTTAATATTATGACTCTTCGCTGGCTGTTGAACGAAGGGACGGAGTGCGTGTGGAAGTGTCCTGAGTGCAGTGATGTCACTTCTTTGCTCAGTTCAACACAACATAGCCAATGGGCGCCCTGTGACACGTGGCCAGTATCACTCCGCCCGCCGTTATTGTATGGTCAGTACATGAAGTTAGAGTGTCACCCATTTGACAGGTTGTGTTGAATAATGCTTTTAATGAAGTAGTCCGTACTATTTATTTATAAACTACAGTACAACACACTACACACGAGACAAAGTTTATGCTTGTGGTTACATCCCGATATTTGAGAAATTCAACAGTCACATATTTACATAAGTACAGTTCAATGATTGTTTATTTCCGTAGAGATTAAAATCACATTAAACATGCCAAGATCAGATTTTGACATCTTTAGGTCACATTTTGTCATTGTCTGGTCTCTAATACCTGCATATAACAGTACAGATTACCCTGGACCGCTAGAGTACCTAATAATGATTGCATGGAAGAGGCTAATGACTTTTGACCATTATATACAACAATAAGAAAATGACAAAGTTGATTCATTGGACGTGTGATGAGAAAATAGTCCCTGCAGAATATCATGACAACTGGAAAGATCAGTTGGAAAAGAGGTGGAGGCAGACCGAGAGAATTGATGCTGGATGGAGTGAGACAGTGGCGTGGAGGAATATCATCAGCAGAGTTGATCCAGAGCACCAAGAACCGAGATCTGTGGAAACAAATGAACGCCTGCTGAAGCTGCCAAGGTACATGATGATGATGATGATGATGATGATGATGATGATGATGATGATGATGATGATGATGATGAATGCCTGCATATTTACACGAGATTTAGGTTCTAACGATAATTAATTTAGGATACCCAAGGCGTGGGTGATAGTTTGCTAGAAACGAAACACAAGACGCGGAGTCGATAATTAATTAAATTAATCAATAAGTTACCAACGTGAAGCAAAATCTTCATAAATAAAGTTCATCGACTAGCCAGGAACAGACGCTGGCGTTAGTCTGTGTAAAGAGAAGCCAATATCATCTCTTAATGTTACAGTTTCCATCAAATATAAGACAAGTATTTGTTTCACAATCCTGTCTTTACTTCAACAATTAGACACAGATTTCAGGTGAGCAAAATGTGTCCGTTATCTCGTATAAGACATAGACAATTTGATTACGTTAGTTGCATGTCCTTAACAGACAATTCAAATAACTCCAGAATTTACTGGCTGTGTGATTTACTGACAATGTTAGCTCAATAGTTTGCTATTGTTTTCTGAACGGCCGACGCCTCATGGTATCGAAAGTAACGCAAAGTGGTCGGCTTCCAAAATACCAGCTGCGGTATGTCGGGTAATAATGCAGCTGCGCGTTTCACTATCCCATAAGCCACAGCTGCGATTTGAAAACTTGATAGAAAACTGTTACACTGTGTCATCATCATCATCATCATCATCATCATCATCATCATCATCATCATCATCATCATCATCATCATCATCATCATCTCGTCTGTTTTAGAACGTCGGTCTCATCACGTCTGCTATGAGAACCCGATATGTGACAAATGTGTATGCTGCTCAGTTGAGACAGGACTTGCCTGCCATTGAAGAGATGCAGCCATGAAATCATGCCATTGGGCATTGAGTGGTATAAGTTGGCAGAATTGCTGCTGCAGCAAGTAACAGGTGGAACTACCAAGCAGAGACGTGGCAATGGTGTACGCGGTCGGCTGTGTGTATCGTGGAGAGAGATCGGCTTGGGGATTCTCAACTACAACATGGTCTTTGCTGAACAGAGCAAAGCCGACAGGTTTACAATCTCAAGTTTGAAGATGGCGGTCAGTAGGATCTCTGCGGTTTCAAAGTGCCTAACCCGTATTGAAGTCATCAAAGCAATCTTTGTGTCTGATTCTTAGTCCGCGTTACGTCACACTGAAAATGGACAGATGTCTAATGAGTTGAGTTGAGTTAAGCCAACAACCGAATTGAGAATATATATATATATATATATAGGTGTATGTAGTTAATGAGTATACATATTGTTGCATATGGGTATTCAGTATACATATTGTTGCATATGGGTATTCAGTATACATATTGTTGTATATGGGTATTGAGTAAACATATTGTAGTATATAGTTATTGAGTATACATATGGGAATGCCCTGAATGCTGTGTTGTCGGTTCCTAAATCAATCAATCAATCAATCATGGGTATACATATTGTTGTATATGTGTATTGGGTATACATATTGTAGTATATAGTTATTGAGTATACATATTGATGTTTATGTGTATTAGGTATACATATTGTTGTATATGGATATTGGGCATACATATTGTTTTATATGGATATTGGGTATACATATTGTTGTATATGTGCATTGGGTATATATATTGTTGTATATAGTTATTCAGTATACATATAGTAGTATATAGTTACTGAGTATACATATTGTAGTATATAGTTATTGAGTATACATGTTGTTGCATATGTTTATTCAGTATACATATTGTTGTATATAGGTATTAAATATACATATTTTAGTATATAGTTATTGAGTATACATATTGTAGTATATGGCTATTGAGTATACATATTGTTGTATATAGTTATTGAGTATACATATTGTAGTATATGGCTATTGAGTATACATATTGTAGTATATGGCTATTGAGTATACATATTGTAGTATATAGGCTATTGAGTATACATATTGTTGTATATGAGTATTGAGTATGCATATTGTAGTATATAGTTATTGAGTATATATATATTGTAGTATACAATTATTGAGTGTACATATTGTTGTATATAATTATTGAGTAAACATATTGTTGCATATCGTTATTGAGGATACATATTGTTCTATATAGTTATTGAGTATACATATTGTTGCATATTGTTATTGAGTATACATATTGTTCTATATAGTTATTTAGTATACATATTGTTCTATAAGGTTATTGAGTATACATGTTGTTCTATATAGATATTGAGTATACATATTGTTCTATATAGTTATTGAGTATACATATTGTTGCATATTGTTATTGAGCATACATATTGTTCTATATAGTTATTTAGTATACATATTGTTCTATACCGTTATTGAGTATACGTATTGTTTTATATAGTTATTGAGTATACATATTGTTGTATTTTGGTATTGAGTGCCGGTCTCCCTGCCCTAGGCGTTAGCTACTTTCTCCGTAATCCCGTTTATCCACGTGAGCAAACGCGGCTGCGCGAGAATTGTTAGCTGTTCTTACCGAGCCCGTTGCTTTCGGGATATGTGAGCTGGCCACTCCGAAAGCAATGGCAAACTACTGAATGTAATCTTGCCAAGAAATCAACAACAGCGGTAAAATGCTGATGTTGACAGCGACGTCCTGTAATAGGATATGCGAAGTAAAAAAAAGTTATTGAGTATACATATTGTAGTATATTATTATGGAGTATACATATTTTTGTACATTATTATTAGACACAAAACAACTGAGCACAAACATCAGAAACATACAGTGGGAATTCTGTTTGCCACATTATGAGAAGACACATTTAGAATATATCGTGTCAGTTGGGAAGATTTGTGGAGATGGAGACAGAGGATGACAGCGCGATACAATTTGTGTCAGTTTTGTGCCATGACACAGGTGGGTGTCAGCACACGAATTGTTTCAAGCAGCTGGATGTCGCAAGATGTGAAGAAGCATGATCGCCCAGGCCATCTGCTAAAGCACTTGATGATGATAACAGTTACATAAATAAACACACGTAGTATTATTTGGCGCTCACAGAAGGAGAAGGAAGAAGTAGAGACTAGAGAACGCACTAGACAACATAACAATTGAAAGCTATATTTACCGACCGGGATTCAAACCTGTCACCTCTAAATGGCGACACCGCCTCGCTGCAGGAACAAGTGTACTTCGACGCATGACCAACTAGACACTCCAGGTGACCCCGACGTGATATGAATACGCTATCTTCTGTCTCACCTTCACTCACCAGTTCTATGCAGCCGGTATGGGAGGATTGATAAAACGATGGGATAAGTACATCAGTGTTGGTGGAAATTATGTTGAGAAATAAAGGGACAATGTATGCATAAAAATAAACTGGTTTCAAGTTGTTATCATATTTAGTTATTTTTCTACAGCTATTTGTGACTTATTTATTAACTTACCCTCGTACATGATATAGAACAAACTTTTTGTTTTCTAAAGCAGAAGCACAATGAATAGGATGAGAGGTTGTTTGCACGCATTTTGCGTCATCAGTTTGGCGGTATGCCTGATGTTGGTGTTTGCTCAGCAAGGGAGCGATTCAGCCTATAACATAAACGAGGCTCGCAGGTTTCTCGACCTCCACAACGAGGTCAGGAGAGAGGCCTCCGTACAACCTTTGGTAAGTTCAAGACAGCTTCAGGTCCTTTACATACCGTTGCAGTCAGGTCAGCATCCCTGAATGGATAAGACGGCGTGTTCTTAAAACATCCGGTGCGCTGATGCCGAGATAAAGGGGTTCAAGCCTCTACACCGGACAGTTGGACTAACATTTGGCCTCTCGTTCTTGACTTGGGGACTTGGGGGACTTCTTACAAGTACCTCTGAAGTAGGAGTGGCTTCGCCTGATGGCGAGGGACACTGTTAATAGGGAAAGCTAATCCACACGCAAAGTTCAGCCTAGCACTACTAGAAGTATTGTGTAAGGACTACGCTTAAGTTCAAAGCGAGTGAGAGCAAAAGCAAGAAACGTTGCTGTCAACCCCAGCTTTGATTGGCTGTGTGTGTTTCTAGAAAATTGTACGTTTGCCAGTGCTTTCTGAAAGACCAACCTTCATATTATTGTGAACATAAACGCTAAGCGATCTGCTTCCAAATCCCGTGAGCTTGATTTCGAACCCGGTATGCCGGACTGTGGAACTGCGTTCACTATCCCTAAGCCGCAGATGTACGTTGGTGACACATGAGTTAAATAATACTGTCACCGTCTTAGATCTCTAGGGGATTGAAACTCGGGCTCATACAGGCAACAAACTCCGTTCAGATACAATCTAGCAACATTTATTTACATGTATATTACAGTACGCTGGCGAAGCGAGTTTTCACAAGCCAGCATTCAACAAGTTGCGTATCACAGGAGTTTACAATGAACATGATTAACACAATAACTCTAGCAGCTATCTAAACATATGTCTAAGACCCCTAAATACAATTGGGTCTACTATCAAGTCCCCTTAAGGTAAGCCCTGTTGCTTCCTCGATGTCCAGTCCGTGTCTGTCCTTCCACACGTGTCGCAATCCGACACGGGTGGCAACTCTCTCTGAGTTTCTCGTGGACCCCGCAATCGGCGGGCCCCATCAGTGTCCACGGGGCTGTGGACACACTGACCGGTCCTTCGAGAAGGCTCTGGATTATTCGAGCCTTCGAGTGACTCGGTTCTTTCCCCTTTGCTGGAGTTCTGTCCCTTCGCCAGTATCTCTTACTTTTATGTTGGTACCGTCCCTATGTGAGGCTGTGACAGGAGTCCCCCTCCCCCCTGCTTTGATGGGTTCTTATATGGTAATTATAATATTAATATATGTATTATATATATTATATGTACTAATTCTGTCACAGGATCACATAAAGTCGGTGTTTGTAGTGTGGTGGATAGTAACTTGGCAACTTACATATCTGTATCACCAACTCATGTATTCTCCCATACACCACTTTAAGATGATTGCTGAAGAGGTTTCTCTCTTCTATGTTCTTAAACATGCTTATCTGACCGAAGTTCCGTGACGTTTCCCAGTTGTTTTTACAACCGCGCCCTTCTCAAGTATCCATATGATACCAAGATATTAAAACTCTGTGTAAGAGAGTTCTAACAAGACAAATGTCTTGGCTATTTAAGTACATCTGCACATCTTGTCTCGTGTGTGTATTTCGATACATTTTTACTTCCGTATGTTGTATAATGCTGAATATGTAGTTATGCTGTTGTTTTATCACATCTGACTACGTGTTCCTGTTGGCTTGTTCGTGTATTGACTGATATGTTGCAGTTTCTAATAAAGTGACTGTAATTTAATTGTTAGTGTTCAGTTTTGAGTTTGTATAAAGTGTGTGCTCACTGTGTGGTTTATCTCCAAGCGTCACGAGTTGGGATATCCCTTGTCATGAATTACCCCAATGTGTGTAATGCATGATCGGGCATTCCAAGCAGTGGTGCTTAGATGTAGTGTGTTAAATACTAAACATGTATTAACAATTAGACAGGTAATACATTTTTACATGAAAGACGCAGACAAATTAAAATAAATACGTTTTGCGTACAATTTGTCCGCTCAGTATATCGCTCTCTCATATAAGTTCCTTTTGTTCCTTTGTTTTTCCACTACTTTTTGAAGATGATGTGGATAATTTGGTGATTTGTCACACATCGCGAACTGTTCGTGCGTCAGATGACAATACTGGCACATGACTGGTTTTGTGAACTTAGAGCGTTGTTTGAACCTATTTTCATTTGGTCTTGAAAATTTTGTGTTTGTAACCGCTGCTGTTTCATTTTGACTCATGTTTAGCTGAAAAATATCGCGGTTCGCTGTAAAATATGCGCTCCCTTTATTTTCTATTTCTTGGATGGTTTTACAATCCATTTGTCTCAAAAATTTAGAAAACGGTGTTGGAATTGTGCTAATAATTTTGTCAATTATAATTAGCTCTTTCAGTTTATCATGGTTGTTATTTGTTTTTGCTGAGGTTATCCATTTTGTACAAATATCTTGAACTGTAGACACGTAGTCTATGAAAGTTTGGTTAGGTGATGGTGCTAATTTTGAGAACTGTAGTTGATAGCCTGCTGTGTCTAGTGAAAAATGTTGGAGTATTCTCTGTTTTAAATAATCATAATCTTTCCTCATGTCTTGTGGAACTGTCTCTATCACTTTTAAGGGCTCTAAAGCTAAATTTCTCATCAGAATAAATGCCCAGTCGACTTTTGCGACCTGATGGTGAGTCATCAAACACTCGAAGTTCTCTAAGTATGCGCTTATAGAATCTCCTGAACAAAATGCTTTGACTAGGCCTTTATATTTGTTGTATTTTTGTTCATCTTCTTTACTTCTAATTTTGTTTACTGACATTTCAAGGTTGGAGTCAATTTCCATTTGTTTTAGTTTTATCTGTGTCTCCTGCATTTAATTGGGCTTGCTTGGTCGCAGCCTCAAGCTCCATCAACATCTTCTTCTCTTGAGCCTGCAGTTGTATTTTCTTTTCTTCAGCTTCCATTTGCATCTGCATCTTTTTCTCTTCAGCCTCAATTTGCATCTTTTCTCTTCTCTTTCTGCTTGCATCTTTTTCTCTTCTGCCTCAATTTGTCTCTGCATCTTTTTCTCTTCTGCCTCAATTTGCATCTGCATCTTCTTCTCTTCTCTTTCTGCTTGCATCTTTTTCTCTTCTCTTTCCATTGCTCTTTCTTCTCGTGCAATATTTTCCGCATGTGTCTTTTGTGCCCATTCTGAAAGTTTTTCCTCTTTATATCCTAATCTAATACTGCTTCAATGCACTGTTCTAATGTTGACATCTTGTAATTTAGTTATTATTTACTTTCTTGAAATTAAATCCCTTTGAAATTAATTTGGGAGTACAAAAGTTGGTTACCCCCCCCCCCCCCCCCCCCCCCCTTATTGTTTACCTTCAAATTTATATGAGGCAGATTTACTTGGTTATAAGATTAGCATATACATAAAAATCAATACATAGAAAAATGTTACATCAATGAATGAGGATGAGGAAGTATCGCTTAGGGATGTAATGAGCATGAAATGAAACTCATCTTATTTTCCCTGAGCTCTCGACTGTAGTCTTGTTTTCTCGCCACTGCTGGAGTACAGGTTACATACACGATAATTCGCGGAACAATCTGATGTTGGAATCAACAAAAAAATTAGTAACTGTCATTGTAATTGTCACAGTCATGTCAAATTTCATAACATATCATTTGAAATATTTTTGTAGAGGGACTATAATAGTTCATTCACAGATAGCTGCAAAGTTTCTAACTTTGTCATGTGTTAAAGTTGATATATTCTTTTACTTGGCAAAATCAAGAGCTGTTCTGAAAAGTACTGCCTATGATTGTCAAAACCGGCGCTTGCCCCCAAATAGCCTGTCACCATCCTAGATCTCTAGGGGATTGAAACTAGGGCTCATACAGGCAACAAACTCCGTTCAGATACAATCTAGCAACATTTATTTACATGTATATTACAGTACGCTGGCGAAGCGAGTTTTCACAAGCCAGCATTCAACAAGTTGCGTATCACAGGAGTTTACAATGAACATGATTAACACAATAACTCTAGCAGCTATCTAAACATATGTCTAAGACCCCTAAATACAATTGGGTCTACTATCAAGTCCCCTTAAGGTAAGCCCTGTTGCTTCCTCGATGTCCAGTCCGTGTCTGTCCTTCCACACGTGTCGCAATCCGACACGGGTGGCAACTCTCTCTGAGTTTCTCGTGGACCCCGCAATCGGCGGGCCCCATCAGTGTCCACGGGGCTGTGGACACACTGACCGGTCCTTCGAGAAGGCTCTGGATTATTCGAGCCTTCGAGTGACTCGGTTCTTTCCCCTTTGCTGGAGTTCTGTCCCTTCGCCAGTATCTCTTACTTTTATGTTGGTACCGTCCCTATGTGAGGCTGTGACAAATACATTTGTGAATTGATGGGACAGGCTCTGGGTCAGTGAAATAGTTTGAGCAATAAATCAACAGGCATTGATAGGCGCTCATAGACGTGAAAGAAAGTATATAAAGGAATAAATCAACATGTATTGATAGGCACTCATAGACGTGAAAGAAAGTATATAAAGGAATAAATCAACATGTATTGATAGGCACTCATAGACGTGAAATATAGTATACAAAGGAATAAATCAACAGGTATTGATAGCCACTCATAGACATGAAAGAAAGTATATAAAGGAACAAATCAAAAGGTATTGATAGCCACTCATAGACGTGAAATAAAGTATATAAAGGAATAAATCAATTGGTATTGTTAGCCACTCATAGATTTGAAAGAAAGTATATAAAGGAATAAATCAACGGGTATTGATAGCCACTCATAGACGTGAAAGAAAGGAGACAAGCTATAGCTTGCATTTTTCACAGTATATGTAGAACATTATATACAACTATAGGAAAGCAGACGTTTCTGCCTGGTTAAAGCTTACATTTGTTACATCTTCCATAGCTATTGGATGTAGAACATTATTACAGCTGTAGGAAAGAGGCAGGCTGTGTTCTTTGGTCATAGCAAGAGAAGACTGCCATTACTGACAATTGGAAAGATCAGCGTAGAAGTGGCAGAGACAGACGGAAGGACAAGATGCTGGATGGCCAGAGACCATGGTATGGAGGAATATCTTCAATAGAACGGATTCAGAGACAGACGGAAGGACAAGATGTTGGATGGCCAGAGACCATGGTATGGAGGAATATCTTCAATAGAACGGATTCAGAGACAGACGGAAAGCCAAGATGCTGGATGGCCAGAGACCATGGTATGGAGGAATATCTTCACGGAATAAAAGATAGAGACCATGTTATGGAGAAATATCTTCAATAGCACGGATTCAGGGACAGACGGAATGATAAGATGCTGTTGACTAGAGACCATAGTAAGGAGGAATATCTTCTATAGCACGGATACAGATCAACAAATACTGAGATGTGTGGAGATGCTTTAAGGACTAGACAATATTGCAAGACACATGATGATAGTGAGTGTGTCCTCTGATCTGTCTACTGTCTTGTTTCCTATACTTATATGAGTGCCCAACATGATCCATGAATTAATTTATTTTAGTTCTAGTATAATCGAATTAGATGTACGATCTGTGAAGTAGGGCTTAATAGTACAGTGGTACCTCGGGTTATGAACATAATTCGTTCCAGAACTCGTTTCGTAACCCGAAACGTTCGTAACCCGAAACATTGAAATCAATGAAATAAAGACAATCCGTTTCAAGATGAAAGTATCGTTATTTTTTATTAACACCCGTACGTTTACCTGACAAAACGCAAAGAATGCGTGCACTTCACAAACTAAATAAAGAGAAAGAAGACAACCCAATGAATTAAATGTAAAATAAAAAGAGATTTAGTGTATCTTTATTACCAAGAAAACGGTCATGGGAAATTTGTCACTTTCTTTGTTATTCTGAATCATTAGTTTCAGGATTATCTTGTCGCTGTTTCTTGGCAGCCGACTGGGAATCTTTCTGCACCAAGAAACTATCAAGGGAAATTTTTCGCTTCCTATGTTGGAGAATCTTTCCGAAGTGGGCAACGTATTATCATTCATCAGGTTTACTGCATTGTTAGCAATAAGTTTGTTTGGATGGTGGTTCACAATGAAGTCTTCGATGTCTGCCCACTTGCTGCAAATTTCTTTAATCCTGGCAGTTGTAACGGTCACTGGCTCCTCAACATCGGACAACTGCTCCCCTTTAATGTCTTTAGCTGTTCATTCTGGAGATCCACAAGCTCATCCGTGGTACTGTTAACTACTGTACGCGATCGTTTGTGTCCAACATTACACCTTGGTCTCTCTCTCTCTCTCTCTCTCTCTCTCTCTCTCTCTCTCTCTCTCTCTCTCTCTCTCTCTCTCTCTCTCTCTCTCTCTCTCTCTCTCTCTCTCTCCCGCCTTCGTTCGTAACCCGAGGCACTGTTCGTTACCCGAGACATAAAATTTTCGAAGCTGTTGTTCGTAACCTGAATTGTTCATGACCTGAGGCGTTCGTAACCTGAGGTACCACTGTAGTTGGAACTAGTCGATGAATTTTAAAGTAGTCAGTATACCGAGGAATAACCAGTTTGACATATAAACAGACTTCGAAAGGTATCATTATTATTGGAACTCTTCACTGGTTGTTGAAGACGAGTACGTAGCGCGTATGTGAATGTCCCAAGGACTGTCTTATCTATTCTATTCATCTCAACTAAATTACAAAGTTAATAGTTGCATAATTAATTATTAACTGATAAAGTTATAATGATTACATCAGTTATCAGTTATCAGTCGGGGTATCTTCATTGCACTCCGGACAGGTCCATAGGTGCTCAGATCCTCCCCCCTCCCCAGCATAAGCATCAGCGTTCGGTAGCTAATAGTGCCAGTTCTGTGTTGGTTGACGAGACACATCCTTTTTCCCGATGTACCTCTCGTGCCTGGCCGTGCCAATTCTTACTCCCAAGTCTTTCGGGACGAAGATGAAGGTGACTTTAGGGACAACAGACTTCCGCAGCGAATCAGTCCTCTCGACCTTGCGAATCATGCTCATTGAATCACTTAGTACACACACGTTGGTATAATGCTGTGATTCCAGCCATATGAAAGCCTGTGTAACTGCCATCACCTCCATCGTCATGCTGCTCGTGGTCATAGAGTGGGCACCACTGGATTCTTGAACGGTTCGGCCCGCTGAACGGGCTGTAAATGCCCACGCACTTCTCTGCTGCTTTACAACAGATCCATCTGTATAGATGAGCACTTCGGGGCTATCTGAGTGATCATAGATGAGCGCGTTAACCTCTGCATTGACAGCGGCAGGGTTCTGCTCTTTGCACCGTCTGTCAAGTGTGATAATGCAGGAGAAAGTGCACTTACAAGCTGGTATGATGGTCAAGCAGTGAAGCATACCAATATCATGGACACAATTAGAGAGTGGGTGGGAAATAAGGACTTGGAAGTGAAGGAATCAACATGAAGAGGTGGAAATAAGGACTTGGAAGTGAAGGAATCAACATGAAGAGGTGGGAAATAAGGACTTGGAAGTGAAGGAATCAACATGAAGAGGTGGGAAATAAGGACTTGGAAGTGAAGGAATCAACATGAAGAGGTGGGAAATAAGGACTTGGAAGTGAAGGAATCAACATGAAGAGGTGGGAAATAAGGACTTGGAAGTGAAGGAATCAACATGAAGAGGTGGGAAATAAGGACTTGGAAGTGAAGGAATCAACATGAAGAGGTGGGAAATAAGGACTTGGAAGTGAAGGAATCAACATGAAGAGGTGGGAAATAAGGACTTGGAAGTGAAGGAATCAACATGAAGAGGTGGGAAATAAGGACTTGGAAGTGAAGGAATCAACATGAAGAGGTGGGAAATAAGGACTTGGAAGTGAAGGAATCAACATGAAGAGGTGGGAAATAAGGACTTGGAAGTGAAGGAATCAACATGAAGAGGTGGGAAATAAGGACTTGGAAGTGAAGGAATCAACATGAAGAGGTGGGAAATAAGGACTTGGAAGTGAAGGAATCAACATGAAGAGGTGGGAAATAAGGACTTGGAAGTGAAGGAATCAACATGAAGAGGTGGGAAATAAGGACTTGGAAGTGAAGGAATCAACATGAAGAGGTGGGAAATAAGGACTTGGAAGTGAAGGAATCAACATGAAGAGGTGGGAAATAAGGACTTGGAAGTGAAGGAATCAACATGAAGAGGTGGGAAATAAGGACTTGGAAGTGAAGGAATCAACATGAAGAGGTGGGAAATAAGGACTTGGAAGTGAAGGAATCAACATGAAGAGGTGGGAAATAAGGACTTGGAAGTGAAGGAATCAACATGAAGAGGTGGGAAATAAGGACTTGGAAGTGAAGGAATCAACATGAAGAGGTGGGAAATAAGGACTTGGAAGTGAAGGAATCAACATGAAGAGGTGGGAAATAAGGACTTGGAAGTGAAAAAATCAACATGAAGAGGTGGGAAATAAGGACTTGGAAGTGAAGGAATCAACATGAAGAGGTGGGAAATAAGGACTTGGAAGTGAAGGAATCAACATGAAGAGGTGGGAAATAAGGACTTGGAAGTGAAGGAATCAACATGAAGAGGTGGGAAATAAGGACTTGGAAGTGAAGGAATCAACATGAAGAGGTGGGAAATAAGGACTTGGAAGTGAAGGAATCAACATGAAGAGGTGGAAATAAGGACTTGGAAGTGAAGGAATCAACATGAAGAGGTGGGAAATAAGGACTTGGAAGTGAAGGAATCAACATGAAGAGGTGGGAAATAAGGACTTGGAAGTGAAGGAATCAACATGAAGAGGTGGAAATAAGGACTTGGAAGTGAAGGAATCAACATGAAGAGGTGGAATGAAACAGTCAGCATTGAAGACCAGAGTTGCTGGACAAGTTTGGCACACAGAGATCACGAATTGACTCCTCAGTCAACACAGAGCGGGCATCGGCAAACGCTGCATACTGATGGGTTTATTAGTTAGGAGATAGGGAAAACTCATGAACATTTTACCCAGTGCTAATGTAGCAAATGGGATTAACGTAAACAGACAACAGAATGGTACGACAGCACCATCAGTGTGGAGGCAAGAGGGGACAACTTGACACCAGGTGGCGCGGGTACAGACGTCGGTTCCTACATAAAGAAAACATAAAAATTTGGAAGTGATTCTTTTGAATTTCATGGGGCAGAATATATGTATATATATATATATATATATATATATATATATATATATATATATATATATATATATATATATTTATATATATATATTTATATTTCATAGCCTTTACAGGACATCGCTGTCAACATCAGCATCTTTCAGCTGATTGTTGATTTCTTGGCAAGATTACGCTCAGTAGTTTGCCATTGATTTCTGAGCGGCCGGCTCACATAAGATATATAGGGAGACAAAATATAAACACACACATACACACAAGTTCACACGCAAATAACACGCAGGCACACACATGGACAAGAGAAATAGAGACTATGATAGCAATATGGGACACTACATACGGGCTAAGAGACAACAAAGCACAGATCGGGTTTGTGTTTGAATATTAAGATTCTATTTTTCTACGGGAGAATAAGAAGTTTAATAATAATAATAATAATAATAATAATAATAATAATAATAATAATAATAATAATAATAATAATAATAATACCCAGAAGAATAGAAAGTGCAAAGTCAAGATGAAGAAGAAGAACAAAAAGAAAAAGATGAGGAATCAGAAGAAGAAGAAAATGAAGAAGAAGAAGAGGAAGAAGAAGAAGAAGAAGAAGAAGAAGAAGAAGAAGAAGAAGAAGAAGAAGAAGAAGAAGAAGAAGAAGAAGAAGAAGAAAAAGAAGAAGAAGGATGAGGATGAGGAGAAGGATGAGGAGGGGGATAACAATAAGAATAAATAGAAGAAGACATGCGATTTATGTGATTTAGTAGATGTTGTATCTTAGAGACAATATTGGTATTATTGGTATTGGTGCTTGTTTTATCCCACAATCGGCACTAGACGTGGAACAACGAGCAGACAGCGAGAGCTCAAGGTGTGGTGAATACTTGCACGTGGAGTTGGGACTTAGTATATCCAACAACCAGTAAGTTATATTTGTTTGTAAAGATACATGGCCGGTCTTCCTGGCGTAGGAGTTTAACGACTTTCTCCGTAATCCCGTTTATCCACGTAGGGTAACGCAGCGGTTCTCGCCGCGTGGTGACTTTCGGGATAAGTGAGCCGGCCGCTCAGAAAGCAATGGCAAACTACTGAGCATAATATAGCCAAGAAGTCAACAACAGCGGTAAAATGCTGGTGTTGACAGCGATGTCCTGTAAAGGATATGCGAAGAAAAAAAATTATACATGAGATTACTCTGTTTGACAGTCTCATGAATGATGAATGTTGAACGTTTACAGATACAGTTTAATTGACTGTTATTATGACCTGTGCGACTTAAAATAACACACACACACACAAACAAACAAACACACACACACACACACACACACACACACACAGCACACACACACACACACACACACACACACACACACACGCATATATTCCTCTAAAAGTACTGGAGAGCTTTGACATCATAGACCATAACTATAGAAAAGGAAAATCTCAACTGCACCTCCCAGTGGTAGAGGATGGTAAAACCATCACTGTGTGGCAGTCCTGGGGACCGAGATGTTCCCCGGGATAAGTGGATAACTGCAGCTGAGCAGTCCAGGGCATCTCAATGGTCATGACAATCAGATATGGCTGTCAAAGGAAGTGGTAAAGGGACAGTCATGAGCCACATGTGACACCTGGCCGTCATACAGCTACTGATGGCAAAACCAAAACTAAAATTAAAAAATTTTTAAAATAGGAACATGGAATGTTAGGACACTAAATGAGTTAGGAAAGTTGAAGAATGTTATAAGAGAAATGGAAAACGTGAATATGAATATCCTAGGCATAAGTCAGATGAGATGGGAGGTATCGAGTAAAATTATAACTGACAAACACACAATAATTTATTCCGGAGAATAAATTGGGAACTAGGAGTAGGACTACTGTTTGATAAAAGAACACAGCCAAGTCAATTAATGTTTACTGGTGTATTTCAGATATAGTTGTTATGGTTAAAACTACAGGCAAACCAACTAAATATAAATATTACACAAATATACGCACCAACAACAGGCAGTAGTGATGAAGAAATACAACACCTTTGTGATGAAATAGAAATGGCGATGTCTCAAATTAGATCACAAGAAATAAAAATAATAGTAGGAAATATTTTAATGCAAAAGTAGGAACGGGAAAAATAAAGTAGTGGAAAATGATGGTTTAGGTACAAGAAATGAAAAAGGAGAGAATATAATTTACATTGGCACCTTTCCGTCTTTACAGACGATAGTTTGGTACATTGTGCTTCAAAAAGGCTTAATAACTACGATCCATGGCGGTGGCGAGTGTGGCTGATAAGGCCAATTCTTGCTGCAAATGTTTGCCCACAGTAGGTGCATGTGAAAACATGGTCATTTCCACCATTTTGCACCATCTTACGTCTCTCACGCTCTGTGTGTGCTTTATCTGCAATCATTTTCTCCTTTGTCTTTATTCCATTTCTGATAGTTGTCCTCCATGCAACACGTTCAGCGGCGACGTGCTCCCAATGTGCATTATCAATGCCTGTATCAATCATGTCCCGCTTACACACATCTTTGTATCGTAGTAGAGGCCGACCCTGAGATCTCCTACCCGTCTGTAATTCACACAAAAAATGTCCTTTGGTATTCTACCATCATCCATCCTCCTAACGTGTCCTATCCATCTAAGTCTACGAAGACTGAGCATGGAATACACCGCCATACAACCTGATCTTTCCAATACTTCAGTATTTGTGATTTTGTCTTGCCACTTAATACCAAGTATTCTTCGCAGACACCGCATATGAAAGCTGTTTAAACGTTTCTCTTGGCGTGAGTAAGTTGTCCAGGTTTCACTGCCATAAAGAAGAGTACTAAGGACACAGGCTTGGTAGACGAGGACTTTTGTTTTTGGTAGTAAGCTTCCTGTTCTCCCAGACTCTTTTTGCTAACATGTTCATTGTTGTTGCTGCCTTGCCAATCCTGATGTTGATTTCCTGATCGAGGGATAATTTGCTATTTACCTCTGATCCTAGATATTTAAAATGGTCTACTGTCTCCAGTTCGGCGTCGTCAATAAAGATTGATGGTACACCATGTGCACCTTGTGACATAATCTGTGTCTTCTTTTTGTTAATTGTTAAACCAAATTCAGAACAAGCATTGGAGAATGCAGATAGTAGATGTTGTAATTCTTCCTCAGAGTGGGTCGTAATCGCAGCATCATCCGCAAAAAGCAACTCTCTGATTAGTACCCTGCTAATTTTGGTCTTGGCCTTCAATCTCTGAGCATTATAAAGGCCACCATCTGAGTGTGAGTGAATGTATATACCATCATCCTGATCACGAAAGGCATATTTCAGTAGAAGTGAAAAGTATATCCCAAAGAGGGTGGGGGATAGTACACAACCTTGCTTAACTCCACTCTTGATTTCAAACTCTTCTGAAGTTGAGCCATCAAACTTGATTATACCCTTCATGCCTGTGTGGAACGATTCCACAATGGACAGAAGAGTTGGTGGGCAGCCAATCTTCTTTAGTGCTTTGAACAGACCCTCACGACTGACCAAATCGAATGCTTTTGTGAGGTCGATGAAGGCAATAAACAGATTTTGTTCCCGGCATTTTTATTGCATCTGTCGCAATGAGAATATCATATCAATGGTAGACCGGTTCTGACGGAAGCCGTACTGTGATTCGGGGTAGACTTGATCTCCCAGGACTTGAAGTCTGCGCAGAACAATTCTGGCAAATACTTTTCCAACAATACACAGAAGTGAGATACCCCTAGAGTTGTTACAGTCGCTCCGATCGCTCTTGTTCTTGTACAGCGTTATGATGTTTGAATCTTTGAAATCCTGTGGGACTTGTCCTTCCTGCCAGCATAGCTCTATTAGCTGGTGGATCTGTAGAGTGAGTGTGTCTTGTCCACTCCTTATAACCTCTATTGGAATCCCATCCTTACCTGGAGCCTTGCCAGATGCAAGCTCATTTATAGCACACTTAACTTCTGTTATAGTGGGAAGTGTATCCAGGTGGTCAAGAGTTTGCAGGGCCTCTATGGCGTTGAGGGCATCATCCGCTAGCTTGGTCTCACTTGAGTATAGCTCTAAATAGTGCTCGACCCATCTACCCATCTGCTGTTTCTTATCAGTGATGATTTCTCCAGTCAAGGTTTTCAGCGGTGCACTTCTTTTGATCATTGGACCACAGGCTTTCTTTATGCCTTCATACATGCTTCTGATGTTTCCCTTATCACTTGCGATTTGAATGGACTCACATAACTTGATCTAATAGTCATTCGCACACTGCCTGGCAGCCTTTTGTACATCCTTCCTCGCTTGCTTCAGCTCACTCAGAGTGTTACGCGTTGGTCTTTCCTTGTTTCTTAAGAGAGCTATCTTCTTTTTATCAATCAAGGGCTGCAGTATCTGGCTGTTTGCCGCAAACCAGTCCTGCCTCTTATGATCCACAGTGCCGTAAACCCCTACCGCTGTTTTATAAATAGTTTCCTTAAGTTTACTCCATTTATCATTTACTATACAATTTTCTGATGTATCATTGAAAGCGTCTTCAAGATGCTGTTGAAATTCAAAGCACTTTCCAGGACCGTGAGTGTTAATAATATTAATCCTGGGGCTAGACTTGTGTTTAGCTGTGTAGATTCTCTTTGGTCTCAGTCTAACGCTTGCAACAAGCAAAGAATGATCTGTATCACAGTCAGCACTGTGGTAACTTCGAGTTAATGATGTATGGTTCAGATGTTGTCTCCGTGTGATAATGAAGTCCAGCTGATGCCAATGGCCGGATCTTGGATGTTTCCATGTGACCGTATGCATCTCTTTTGTTTTAAAAAAGGAGTTTGTAATACATAGGTCATTTCTAGTGCAATACTCCAGCAGCCGTTGCCCATTATCATTCATGCGACCGATGTTGTATTTTCCAAGGCACACTGGCCATGAACTCGAGTCCTTGCCCACACGAGCATTGAAATCGCCGAGCATATAAATGTAGTCGGATTTTGGAACTGCCTTGATCGCAGAGTCTAGCTGCTCATAGAACGTATCTTTCACATCATCAGAGGAAGCGAGTGTCGGTGGATATGCAGTGAGAATGGTGGCAAATCCACAAGAGGTTGCCAAGCGAAGTGATAATAATCTTTCATTACATCCAGCTGAGATATCAATCATTCCCAGTAGCGAATTCTTCACTGCAAAGCCCACACCATGTTGCCTTTTTTCTGCCTGCCCTCTTCCCTTCCAAAAAAGGTGTAGTTGTTTTCCCTGAGTGACCCTTCCTCAGCGAGGCGAGTCTCCTGCAGGCCAGCAATATCAATGTTAAGACGATTGAGTTCAGCATCAATCACAGCCGTTTTTCTCACATCGTCAATATTTGTCAAGTCAGTGGAAAATCCTGGACACATGGTTCTCAAGTTCCAGGTAGCAAGCCGTAGCTTGAGGTTTCTATTATTCTTTATATTGGTACCTAGTGCATTGCTTTTACAACCTGCGATTCAGATTTTGTCCTAGCCCCAAGCACCAATTAAAGCAGGCAGGCTGTGGTGGATCAGCACCCAATTGGCCGGGGGCTGTGCCACATATCAGTCATTGACACACAGCAGACTGAGAAAGGCTGAAGGGAGCTTCCCTAAAAGATGCACCGAAATGTACAATTATAGAGTGCGCAGGGAAACTAAGGAAGCGTCACGAAAAACGTCACTGAGAGAGGAGTTAGACTTGGGCTGCCGTCCAGCTCGGACGCGGCATGTCTTCTGGAGCATGGCTAACAGTCCGTTATGCCGCTCTTTGTGTTCAGCAGTGTGTATGTCAGATGTCAGGTATATTACGTTCCCTGTGGAGAGATTGAGTGTCAGAAAAACGTCGACATATTAAAGTCAATTTGCGAGAGGAAAGTCTTTGTGGAGTTTTGTTCCAGTGGCTGTTTTTGGTCTTCAGTTAAGCAAGGAGAACTAGAAGGTATCAAATATTATTGTTATTATGTCAAACCCTAGATGCATCGGTAGCCTCGATAACTTCACTCCTTGGCAGGCTGCCCAGCTTGAGGCGGGCGGTAGCTGATCAGTGACATCTGTAGGTGTCTCCCACCGTCAGAGGCAACGCGTGGCGCCCCATGTCTATGCCAACTGACAAGGACTTATAACCCGTAACAGTTGCCTCTCGCTTTGATTCCGAGACCGGTTAAGACCAGGGATGGAGTTATTGCCTCTCCATAGCACAAAGCCTGGGCTAAAATAAAGAAACCATGTGTTGCCCATGCAACATGATCCCTCTCTCGGCCTGCCTAGTTCACTCCAGAGGAAAGTTAACACCTATACATCTGGAACAACACAAGCTGCAGAAGCTGTCGGATCAGCAAAGCAATGCTCTAACTGTCCGCCTGTCGGAGCTTCGATCCTAGACCAGCTGCCAACCAAGGCTTAGGGCCTGGTCTGCCCTGCCATGACTTATTTTGTCTTTGGTTTGCATTTCCTCGCACCAGGATAAGGCTAGTACCCTCCCAATTGCGCTCTTCCGCCCGAAGCCGTTGGCACAATGTGGGGTGTTGGGTTTGGGAAGCGCCGCCCAACATTCGGCGCTGACAGAAAGCAGGTAGTACCGTCTACTGTCATACGGTAGCTCAGTCATATCTGACTAAGACCTGACTACAGAGAATATAATAGAATAGGCATATATAAATGATCTGATAACTCCAAACCAGTGGTTCTCGAGCTTTTTTCAGAACGTCATTCCCCCCTTTCGTATTTCCTCCCTATAAATTCCCCCCGCCCCTATACAGTATACGTAAAACTTTAACTAAATTTAATAACACATACCAGAACAAGTCTAGACGTCTACATAAAACGTGATTTCCTGGTCTACTTACGTTATAAAATGAATTTCAGAAGGGTAAGGAGTACAGAACCGTAAAATATGGAGAGAAAAACAATATCAAGTAATCGGTTATTGTATTAACGCGATCTTGTAATAATCTTAATTCCCCCCCACCCCCAAGGTAGACCAAGAGAGGTAGACCAAGAGAGTTAGACCAAGAGAAGGTAGACCAAGAGAGGTAGACCAAGAGATATGATGTTGGATGGAATGAGACGGTGGCAATGTGGAATATCATCAGCAGAGTTGATCAAGAACACCAAATACCGAGATTTGCGGAAAGTCATGAACCTATACGCCCCCCGGCATGGCACATGATGATGATGAATCTTTCGAGGGGATGACGTAATGCAACATCCACAGAGCCGGCTCAGTACAGTATCGGCCGAGCATTCTTTGCTGCAACTCCAGTTATTAGATACATAACCACGCCTATTCCCACCCCAGCAGTAAAAGAACATGTCCCTATGTACACCAAATTAAATTGCATTTATCAGTTTGCATGAAAGTGCCAGTCTACCTACATCGGCAGAACAGAGAGGTAGTTAAACAGCAGGGAGATAGAACACATACCCAATTGACAGAATAATACACAAAGGCCCTGGGAACCTGGCCGACACTTCACAAATTCTCTACGTCATCCATTCGACGGCACATTTTAGAAATCGGTCAGGTGATTGATAGGGACAAGGCGATTCTCGTGTTGTTTACTACACAAAATAGTGGCATGTTAAAGGTGGCTTAGGCGATCACCATTAATCTGCAGAAGCCAATTTTGTGCAAACAGAAAGACACGAGAAGTTTAAAATTACCATGGTAGACAATTGAAATTACCGTGCGAATGTGTGTATATGTCAGCTTGAAGGATTTATCTAATTACTTTAGCTTATGGTGTGTGATTTCTGCAGTATATACCTGACGAGATGCTGCGAAATATGCCAGGCAGTAAATTGTGCAGTCTATTATGTTGGTCTTCATTATTCAAATTCACTACGGGAAAACATTGTTATATTATATATATTACAGTGATGTACCAAGGCGAAGGAAACACACTTAACGACAGGTCACCAGAGCGAGCCATAGAAACTGCAGTTTGGCAGAAGAGATTCGTAGTCAATGGGCAGACTGATCATTGCTGTACTAATGACACCATAAAATGCTGTCGTTACCATAAGGTTTGACACAATTCTGACTGTTGTTGTTGTTGCCGTTGATGTTGATGTTCTTCTTCTTCTTATTCCTTATGTTTCTCCTCCCCTTCACCACGTCCCTTCTTCCTCTTCATCTTAGACTCCTCCTCACTGACCTTCCACCCCAACCCCCACGTCATCTTCTTAAATTGCCTCTCATCCCCTGACTGTTGCTTCTTCGTCCTTAAAAAACAGCGGTGACATCTCGGACTATGACTATTTACATGTCCTGACATGATAGCACAGTGCACGAACGCCGCGTCCAAAAACCTTCTCCTGCTTCTTCCTCCTGCTCCTCTTCTTTCTCTCCTTCTGATGTTCCTATTCCTTCTCGTTTTTAGTTTACATCATCATAATCATCATCAACCCATGAAGCATAGGCCCTCAATTAACTCGTTATAGGTTCTCCTATCTTTCTACAGCTGCCTCCAAGTTCTCCTGTCTTTAACTATCTTCTACAGCTGTCTCCAAGTTCTTCTATTTTAACCATCTTCTACAGCTGCCTCCAACTTCTCCTATCTTTAACCATCTTCTACAGCTGTCTCCAAGTTCTCCTATCTTTAACCATCTTCTACAGCTGCCTCCATGGTCTCCTATATGTAACCATCTTCTACAGCTGCCTCCAAGTTCTCCTATCTTTAACCATCTTCTACAGCTGCCTCCAAGTTCTCCAATCTTTAACCATCTTCTACAGCTGCCTCCATGGTCTCCTATATGTAACCATCTTCTACAGCTGCCTCCATGGTCTCCTATATGTAACCATCTTCTACAGCTGCCTCCAACTTCTCCTATCTTTAACCATCTTCTACAGCTGCCTCCAAGATCTCCTATATGTAACCATCTTCTACAGCTGCCACCAAGATCTCCTATATGTAACCATCTTCTACAGCTGCCACCAAGATCTCCTATATTTAACCATCTTCTACAGCTGCCACCAAGATCTCCTATATGTAACCATCTTCTACAGCTGCCTCCAAGTTCTCCTATCTTTAACCATCTTCTACAGCTGCCTCCAACTTCTCCTATCTTTAACCATCTTCTACAGCTGCCTCCAAGTTCTCATATATGTAACAATCTTCTACAGCTGCCACCAAGATCTCCTATATGTAACCATCTTCTACAGCTGCCACCAAGATCTCCTATATGTAACCATCTTCTACAGCTGCCACTAAGATCTCCTATATGTAACCATCTTCTACAGCTGCCACCAAGATCTCCTATATGTAACCATCTTCTACAGCTGCCACCAAGATCTCCTATATGCAACCATCTTCTACAGCTGTCTCCAAGTTCTCCTATCTTTAACCATCTTCTACAGCTGCCTCCAACTTCTCCTATCTTTAACCATCTTCTACAGCTGCCTCCTCCAAGTTCTCCTATCTTTAACCATCTTCTACAGCTGCCTCCTCCAAGTTCTCCTATCTTTAACCATCTTCTAAAGCTGCCTCCAACTTCTCCTTATCTTTAACCATCTTCTACAGCTGTCTCCAAGTTCTCCTGTCTTTAACCATCTTCTACAGCTGCCTCCAAATTATTCTGTCTTTAACCATCTTCTACAGCTGCCTCCAAGATCTCCTATATGTAACCATCTTCTACAGCTGCCTCCAAGATCTCCTATATGTAACCATCTTCTACAGCTGTCTCCAACTTCTCCTATCTTTAACCATCTTCTACAGCTGCCTCCAACTTCTCCTATCTTTAACCATCTTCTACAGCTGCCTCCTCCAAGTTCTCCTATCTTTAACCATCTTCTACAGCTGCCTCCTCCAAGTTCTCCTATCTTTAACCATCTTCTACAGCTGCCTCCTCCAAGTTCTCCTATCTTTAACCATCTTCTAAAGCTGCCTCCAACTTCTCTTATCTTTAAACATCTTCTACAGCTGTCTCCAAGTTCTCCTATCTTTAACCATCTTCTAAAGCTGCCTCCAACTTCTCTTATCTTTAAACATCTTCTACAGCTGTCTCCAAGTTCTCCTGTCTTTAACCATCTTCTACAGCTGCCTCCAAATTATTCTGTCTTTAACCATCTTCTACAGCTGCCTCCAAGATCTCCTATATGTAACCATCTTCTACAGCTGCCTCCAAGATCTCCTATATGTAACCATCTTCTACAGCTGCCACCAAGATCTCCTATATGTAACCATCTTCTACAGCTGCCTCTAAGATCTCCTATATGTAACCATCTTCTACAGCTGCCTCCAAGATCTCCTATATGTAACCATCTTCTACAGCTGCCACCAAGTTCTCCTATCTTTAACCATCTTCTACAGCTGCCTCCAAGTTCTCCTATCTTAACCATCTTCTACAGCTGCCTCCAAGTTCTCCTATCTTTAACCATCTTCTACAGCTGCCTCCAAGTTCTCCTATCTTTAACCATCTTCTACAGCTGCCTCCAAGTTCTCCTATCTTTAACCATCTTCTAAAGCTGCCTCCAACTTCTCTTATCTTTAAACATCTTCTACAGCTGTCTCCAAGTTCTCCTGTCTTTAACCATCTTCTACAGCTGCCTCCAAATTATTCTGTCTTTAACCATCTTCTACAGCTGCCTCCAAGATCTCCTATATGTAACCATCTTCTACAGCTGCCTCCAAGATCTCCTATATGTAACCATCTTCTACAGCTGTCTCCAACTTCTCCTATCTTTAACCATCTTCTACAGCTGCCTCCAACTTCTCCTATCTTTAACCATCTTCTACAGCTGCCTCCTCCAAGTTCTCCTATCTTTAACCATCTTCTAAAGCTGCCTCCAACTTCTCTTATCTTTAAACATCTTCTACAGCTGTCTCCAAGTTCTCCTGTCTTTAACCATCTTCTACAGCTGCCTCCAAATTATTCTGTCTTTAACCATCTTCTACAGCTGCCTCCAAGATCTCCTATATGTAACCATCTTCTACAGCTGCCTCCAAGATCTCCTATATGTAACCATCTTCTACAGCTGCCACCAAGATCTCCTATATGTAACCATCTTCTACAGCTGCCTCTAAGATCTCCTATATGTAACCATCTTCTACAGCTGCCTCCAAGATCTCCTATATGTAACCATCTTCTACAGCTGCCACCAAGTTCTCCTATCTTTAACCATCTTCTACAGCTGCCTCCAAGTTCTCCTATCTTTAACCATCTTCTACAGCTGCCTCCAAGTTCTCCTATCTTTAACCATCTTCTACAGCTGCCTCCAAGTTCTCCTATCTTTAACCATCTTCTACAGCTGCCTCCAAGTTCTCCTATCTTTAACCATCTTCTACAGCTGCCTCCAAGTTCTCCTATCTTTAACCATCTTCTACAGCTGCCTCCAAGTTCTCCTATATGTAACCATCTTCTACAGCTGCCTTCAAGTTCTCCTGTCTTTAACCACCTTCTACAGCTGCCTCCAGCTGCTGTTCTTTGTTAGCCTTGAATGATGTGTGAATGAAATAATGTATGAAAGAGAGTGATAGAAGGGCAGAATGTTAGACGGGCCTGCGTGCCCAATTCTTAACCCTTTGAAAATAAAGTTTGTTCGTTCGTTCGTTAGTTCGTTCTACACATACCTCCAAGTTCTCCAATCTTTAACCATCTTCTACAGCTGTCTCCAATGTCTCATATCTTTGACCATCCCTTGTAGCTGCCTATATGGTATCTCCTCATTATTCACCACTGTCCCACATTTTCTCAAGCCCCTCCACCTTCCATTACACTTGACACAAAATATAGTTGAAATATATTCAGAAATTGTCTAGTAACAGTGTCCAGACCTTGCTTGATCCGTGGGGCATGAGGATTCACCTGCCTTGGTTAAATCAAATACCATTGGGTCATTGAAGACGGACAGTGGACATGCACTGCGGCCAATGAATGAATGAATCACCCCCCCCCCCCCCCCACCTCCACCCCCCCCCCCCCCCCAAAAAAAAAACACACACAAAAAAAACGAGAAGTAGATTGTGAGCTTTACTTAAACACGATAACAAAAAAAAAAAAAAAAAAAAAAAAAAAAAAACAAATTGGACGTTGCGACCAAAGCCTTCGTCAGCACAGAACAAACAAACACAAACCGACACAAAACTACATGAAACACACTAATGACAATATTAAGGGTACTTATCTTAATCTGAATCGTAGCTTGGAGCGACTGACACGAGTTAGATGACTATCAGTGGATTGTATGAACCGGATATATGGTCAACGGGTCAAAGGTCAATACCATCAGAAGCTCAGGTATTGGCTAAGCTAATGGGCGGGAGAATAAGCGGAAAGGGGGTGGGGGTGGAGAGGCGCCCATATGATCGGAAGAGTAAACATTGTAATTGGCGAAGATGTCACGGACGCAGTTCGCCAATAAATGACAGCGATATTAGGCTCTCTGATCGTCCTGACCTAGAATGGGTACCAGAAATTGGAAGCCTAGGGAAGTGAAAGCCAGACACTGATTACGTCACACTTAGAGTATCGATTTAATCATTGCTGCGTGTCATGTGCAGAACTTTGCCATTGTCTTGTAACCTGTGAATGTGGATGTTAAGGTTGTCAAGAGTATTATTAAGCACGTGACATCATGGTGCAGATGGACACGGTGACGTCAGAATGACAGTTTAAAGATGTCTGCCCCACTTTTGACGTGCACCAAAGAAGTGCAGCGTTCTGTCATCTGATATTTGATCAGCGAAGGGGTGGAACCTATAGAATGAAGGTCCAGTACGGTGATGCATACTTATCAGCCCAGCAATTGTATATGTGGAGTAGGACGTTTCAAAACGGCGTGACTTCTGTGGCAGACTCTTCACAACCGAGTCAGGCACACCTGAACGAGAGTCGATTTTGCTACAGAAATGCAAGCGCTTTATCGGTACTGGGGGACTTTCATCGGACACGGTGATGAATACATTGTAAAATAATACATTTGTTCTTTACTTTTTCAGAATATATCCAACCCCCCTTCCCCCCCCCCCCCCCCCACACACACACACATAATTTAAGGTTTTCATATGAAGACCTCTCGTATGTAGGCCTATGTTCCAACGCTGGGCAGTTGGATGCAGCCAGCCCCATTACATAGATACAGTCATATTATTAGAATGTTTCAAGTACTGTCTAGGGGGGACAGGTAGCGAGGAAGCAAACCAGCCACCTCATCTCAATATACTGCTGCCTAAAATATGTCATGGTCTTATATTTGACTATCCAAATGTAGAATCTATCATGGGATTAATTTACAAGTCTCATAAATCTGAATGAACCAGTATATATGTTTATTTCTCCTCTACAGGTTGTGTCCCCAGAGTTCAAAACGCTAGGTTGTGCACAGAGAATATGCAACTTCACTATTCAATCTTTCACGTTTCATAATGTTTACGTTGCTCTGTGCTTCTACAGTAACTCGTAGTCACGGGCTTTGCGATACATGCAGAATACTCAGCCTGGGTTCGGATCTCGTGTTTATTGATAACATGAGAAACAATAAAGACATGTACACACTCAAGGACTTCGTTTATTTATTTTTCTATAAAGACAGGTAATCTATTTGGGCCTATTCACCGGATATCGAATACGTTATTAGTAGAGTGCCATATTTTAGAAATCCGTTACTGATTGATAGAGACAATGCGTTTCTTGTACTGTTTAATTGCCGAGGTAATTGCTATTCATTTACAAAACCCAACTTTATGCAAACATAAATACATGATAGTTGGTTTACAATTACCGTGGTAGACAATTTAAATAACTGTGAATATGTGTGTTGCATATGCCATCTTGAAGGATTTATCTGATTGCTTTAGTTTATGTTGTGTGAATTCATAATATATTATCTAATAAGATGTAATCCTGATAAGATGGAAACAGTACTTCGAAAAACATCTCAACATCCCATCAGATGTCACCGGAATTCAAGAAACCGACACAGATGCCACCGAGGAACTAGAACCAGACATACTGAAAGAAAAAAATTATAAAAGCCGTTAGATTAGCCCCATTTACCAAATCGCCGGGACAAGATGAAATACCAAATGAACTAATTAAAGCAGCAAGAGAAGTAGGAACAGCACGGCTTCATATACTATTTAACCATGTTTGGGTAGAACAACAGACACCAAGAGACTGAGGAAACGCCATAATTATCCCAGTTTGGAAAAACAAAGGCAGCAAAAGAGACTGCACACAATACAGAGGCATTTCCCTTTTGAGTCATACTGGGAAAATATTTTGCAAAATCCTTGAGAAAAGATTACGAACTATTATAGAACCCCATCTAAGCGAAACACAACTTCTATTTAGGAAAAACAAAGGATGCACAGATGCCATTTTTGCTCTTAGACAACTTATAGAAAAAGCAATCAAAGTCAATGAAATACTCTACTTACCCTTTGTCGACCAAGAAAAGGTATTTGATAGAGTAGATAGAAACAAGCTGTGGGAAATCCTTAAACAATATGGAGTGAGTACATATCTAACAAACCCATGTAGAAGCTTATACAACAACAGTGAATGCATAATGAGAGCAACTGAAGGACACTCAGAACCCGTCACCATAAGATCCAGAGTACGACAAGGTTGTGTCCCGTCCCCTCTCTTGTTCATAACATATATAGACAACATGTGTACAGAAAATAGCCAAACAGAGACCTCAAGAACACAGCATGACGAGAACACAGGAGTAGAACCATCTGCAAATTACACGATTAGAGAACTCCTGTTTGCGGACGACCGAACAATAATAGTAAAATCAGAAGCTTAATTACAAGACCACATGAATAGTCTAAACGAAATGTGTAGGGAACATAACATGAAAATTAGCACAAGTAAAACAGAGCAAATGACTATAACCAAAGAAGAACAAACAACAACAATTCACCTAAACGAACATCCCTTGAAACAAATACAGAGTTTCAAGTATCTAGGAAGTATAATATCATCAAATGGCAAATCAGAAGACGAGATCGAAAATAGATGCAATAAGGCAAACCAACTCATTGGACAAATGACACCAATAATAAAGAACAAACATGTATCAATAACTACCAAGAAAGCACTTTACAACACAATCTTCTACCAACTCTATGTTACCAATGCCAAACCTGGACAATGACAGAAAAAGAGAAAAGAAAAATCACAACAACAGAAATGAGATTCCTGAGAAGAATACTCAATGTATCAAGAAGAGATAAGATTAGAAATGAAGAAATCAGGACTAAAGTCGGGGTTATAGCTGCGCTAGATTTTATTAGAAGGCAGCAAGTCATATGGTTTGGTCATACAAGTAGGTTACCAACTAACAGCATACCACAACAAGCAATGATGTACGGACCAGATGGAAGCAGAGGAAGAGGCCGACCACGTAAATGATGGACGCATGGAATAACAGAGTCCATGGGAATATCGATACATGAGGTACATGGGCGGGCACTCAACCGCTGTTTATGCTTCACCTCGACACCGCAAGGTACAGAAGGAACATGATGAGATGAGATATATACATATTAGTATGTATCTGGCGAGATGCAGCATAAATTGCGTAATCTATTGGTTGTTTCTTCATTGTTCAAACTGACTACGTGATAAAATTGTTGTGAATGTATATATGTGTTATTGTGGTCATCAAGAACGAGTTTCTTCCACCTGAGCCAGGCAAACGAGATGAGTTGAGTTCACAACCGACATCACAAAACTCGGGACCTCTGGCATTCTGACCCACTCCACACCCCCTCAGTGTACTCAAGCATGCACAGGTCTCTCTTTCTCTCTCTCTCTCTCTCTCTCTCTCTCTCTCTCTCTCTCTCTCTCTCTCTCTCTCTCTCTCTCTCTCTCTCTCTCTCTCTCTTGTCGTCTTGACAGATGATAACTTGTTACATTGTACTATACAAATGCATAATAACTACAACCCATGGCGGGAGCGAGTGTGACTGCTCAGACCAATTCGCGCTGCAATCCAGGGTCTGGGCGAAGCCGGGCCGGGTCAGCTAGTGTGTGTGTGTGTGTGTGTGTGTGTGTGTGTATATATATACACATACTCTAGCTGACCCGGCCCGGCTTCGCCAGCTCCTGGCGGGGAGCGTCTCATTTAATTCATATTCGGCCCCTGCCCCCGTTCACGTTCCCAAAAAAAAAGACTACCCGCCCCGGCTTCGCCCAGCTCCTGGCGGTTAGCATCTCATTTAATTCATATTCGGCCCCTGCTCCCGTTCCCGTTCCAAAAAGACGACCCGCCCCGGCTTCGCCATGCCCCTAGCGGCGAGCATTTCATTTAATTCATATTCGGCCCCTGCCCTGTTCCTGTTCCCAAAAAAGACGACCCGGCCCGGCTTCGCCCAGTCCCTGGCGGGGAGCGTCTCATTTAATTCATATTCGACCTTTGCTCCCGTTTCCGTTCCCAAAAAAGACCATCCGGCCTGGCATCGCCCAGTCCCTGGTGGGGAGCGTCTCATTCAATTCATATTAGTAGTCATATCAGCTCCAATTCCCGTTATCGGAAATATGGCGAACAGATTGAAAGAGAACAATCTTCATCCCAATAACTAAATGGGGCAATTCTTGTGTGTGGGATTGGCGGTTACCCCAGACCAGCTGGTTCCCCCGTCTCCCCCCCCCCTTTTTTTTGGGCGTGGACCCTTAGTCTCACTGGGAGCTATTGCCCACAGTGGTCTACATTTAAGGTGAAGCTATGTGAGGTGGTTTGATCACCACGACCCCCCCCCCCCCCACCGACCAGACCAGGCGCACTGCTGGGGGGGGGGGGGGGGTACGCAGCAAATGCGTCTGATCCTAGCCAAATGACCGAGAAGGATCATCATGGACCTCCGACCAGACCAAGTGTACTACTGAAAGCCAGCAAATACACTCGAGAAGAATCTGAAACTACTGAAAGTAAACTTACCAAGATATCACGAAACCCCCCCCCCCCCCCCCCCCCCCCCCCCATAAAAAAATAAATAAATATAGGGATGACTGTATAGATGTCGAAGAAAAATAAAAAGATCAGTTAGAAAATTTCCACGTATTTAAAATAGATAAATTATTTTTATGAATACTTTAAAAATGCCTTAAAGATTTTATCATTATATATTATAACGCATATGCCTGTAAATAACTGTAGACAAAAATTTTATAAAGCTTTGATAACAATGCAAAAATTATATATAAAATATATAGCAATGCTACTAAAAGTTATGTCCCTTGATATAACTTTTCTTAAGTTAAGTCCCATCTCTATATATAAATAATAATGTAAATTACAAAATTAAATTTTATTACGTAAATATTTGTTTGTAAACTAACAAACTTTGACAGTTGGCAGCACCGGAATGAGAAGAAGACGTGTAGAAAATTTCATCTCAATCGGATGGACCGTTCACGAACGAATAAACGACATACATACAGACAGACATACAGACAGACATACAGACAGACATTGCATTTTATATATATATATATATATATATATATATATATATATATATATATATATATATATATATATATATATATATATATATATATATATATATATATATATGTATGGACACACTTCCCACCATAACAGACGTTAAGTGTGCTATAAATGAACTTGCATCTGGTGTCACCGACCGTTTGGGTGTTTCTATTGAAATAGACAGAAATCCCTATCCAAGAGTTTGCCGACAGTCTCTAGAAATTATGGCTCGTTACAAGAATGTCCTAAAGGGATGGTCCCGATAGAAGAGACTGGGATTCACTTGGTAGACAAAGGCAGAAGGTGAAGAACACTCGTGTATGTAGGAAGCCCTAACACGAATGCCTAGTTTATCTGTCGGTGATCCTTCGCCAATTGATGGAGCCCCCTGTTTTAAATACTTTCACGCACTCACGCGCACACCTTGCGTTCAAAATGATCACGAGTGGAGTACGTTGGTGAAATTATAAAACAATAATACTCTTTAATAATAAAAGAGAAAATGAAAATTGTGGTTCAACTGGTGAACTATGATAGTTACATTTATGTTACAGGTACAAAAATAAAATAGTTTTCTGATGCTTAGACAGATAGCATGTCATCATTCACACCATCCAGACAGTGACACACTCAGAACACATGTAGACACAGAGTCACCTGAGATAATCTGATCTCGTTTAGGAGTAGTGCTGGCTTTCGTTTGGATTATGTCTTGGAGTCGACCCTGGCATTCGACAGGTGTACGATGCTCCTCCGGATTCCAGGTTCCGTCTCCACTAGTTGGTGGCTCAAAGTTTCAGTAACCGGACCGGTTAGGTGTCAGCAGTATCAGCAGCGAGGCCTCCTTAAATCAAACAAACAGTTGCAGACTCTTTAGTGTCTTGACAATAGCAATGTGTCTGAGTGTTGGTGTTGTGTGTCTGTTGTGTATGTGTCAGATGCAGAACAGGAATAAAACAATTCCTCTCTGCTATTCTGTATCAAAAGCAAAGGCCAATAGTTCTTATCAGCTTGGCTATACCTTGTATGACATGATGATACAAGGTGAAAAAGGGTCCAGAAGTGGACACATTCTAAGACCACATGGTCCATTGGAATAGAACATGTAGACAAATCTTTGTTTGAAAAAAACATTACAAAATGTACATGGTTGTAAAACTTGAAGTGAATCATATGCAATAATTACTGGTGTATTCCTTAACACCATGGTGAGGAAGTCCTGGGCAGCCAGGATGTTTCCCTAGATAGCTAAGGAAGGGCCAAAATTAATTCAACCTAATCCCACATCAGTCATTAGGCATAAAGCAATCAAGTGTCGCCATGAAATCGTGAGGTATACCCCACAGAATAGACGAGCTAAAAGATAAGAAGAAGGCCAGCAGGCAAGCACGGGGCTGAGATATTCCAGGCATTGGGCTTTAGGATGTCTCAGTTATCCCTTGTGAGTTATTTACTCCCCAATTCTGATTCCTCACCACATGGGATTTGCTTTGAACTTATGACCGTCAGTGTCATGTAGTTCGGCATGGCGGTGACTCAGGGGTAAGCAAATTTATGTTTGAATATATATATCGCCTAGTAATATTGCTGGCATGTGAGAATCATGTTCCACATGTCTCTTCTACTTCTGCCCACATGGCAAAATCATGTTATCATATTTTCAACAAAATATACATGTAAATACATTCACAAAATGCATATGAAAATAATCAGTAAGGTTCATACATTATATCTATATATATTTTTATCTATAAATATATCTAGGCCTCACATGTTTTCTCTCAATGTCTCCCCTTCCAACTACCACGTTTCATAAATATACATGGTCGGGAAAGTTTTGGGTTTTCCCAATATCAGAATATAAATGTGTACACACTTCTTACAATAATCATAATTATTAGGTTACTACCCTCACCCCCAGTCTTATTGCAGCAATTAAGATAGGTTTTGGTATAATCTACCAAAGATGGAGTTGGATTTGGCAGCCCACTTCATGTAAGGTCTGCTTGGCATAGCAGCTATGGTTGTTGTGAACCGGCCGGAAGTTGTTAGTCACAATTTCCGGTGCAGCCGTACTATTAGCATATCGCTGTTTTCCCGTTGCTAGGGAGTGACGGCCATATACTTGGTATTAATAAGGGTTGAAGACAGGGGATTTCCCTTGTGACATCATTTGATGATGACGTGGAAATGTGCTGTCCCCAATAGTACAGTGTGTAGTTTTAGTGCAGCAAATGTCTGCATCGCCAATATGACGTCATTATTAGTAATTTAGCTGCCTACTGAATCCAGAATGTAAATAGTAATTCCACTAACGCAGTAGTGGTGGTGTTTGCATAGTGATCTAGACTCATCCCGTCACATCTGGCAAGGCCCCAAGTAAGAATGGGATTCCAATAGAGGTTATCAGGAGTGGGCAAGACACACTCACTTTACAGATCCACCAGCTAATAGAGCTATGCTTGCGAGAAGGACAAGCCCCACTGGATTTCAAAGATTCAAGCATCATAACACTGTACAAGAACAAGGGCGATCGGAGCGACTGCAACAACTATAGGGGTACCTCACTTCCGTGTATTGTTGGAAAAGTATTAGCCACAGTGTGGCTTTCGACAGAACCGGTCTACCATTGATATGATATTCTCATTGCGACAAATGCAAAAAACAAAACAAAACCGTGAACAGAATCAACCACTGTTTATTGCCTTCATCGACCTCACAAAGGCATTTGATTTGGTCAGTCGTGAGGGTCTGTTCAAGGCACTAAAGAAGATTTGCTGCCCACCAACTCTTCTGTCCAGTGTGGAATCGTTCCACACAGGCATGAAGGGTATAATCAAGTTTGATGGTGCAACTTCTGAAGAGTTTGAAATCAAGAGTGAAGTTAAGCAAGGTTGTGTACTAGCTCCCACCCTCTTTGGAATATACTTTTCACTTCTACTGAAATATGCCTTTCGTGACCAGGATGGTGGTATATACATTCACTCACGCTCATATGGCGGACTCTACAATGCTCAGAGATTGAAGGCCAAGACCAAAATTAGGAGGGTACTGATCAGAGAGTTACTGTTTGCAGATGATGCTGCAGTTACGATCCACTCTGAAGAAGAATTACAACGTCTACTATCTGCATTCTCCAATGATTGTTCTGAAATTGAAATTGGTTTTACAGTTAGCAAAGAGAAGACACAGATTATGTTTAAATGTGCACATGGGGCACCTTCAATCTGTATTGACGACGCCGAACTAGAGATGGTAGACCATTTTACATATCTAGGATACTTGAATAACGAAGACACAAACCATATATCAGTGTTTCCCAACGTGGGGCCCATGCCCCACAGGGGGGCAATTCGATTGTTAAGGGGGACAAGTCGAAAATCGAAGAAATCGGCTGGATATAACAAAACGGGAAGACTTGAGACTGAAGTTAACTATACTGGAACCTGACATAAACTGAAGTTAACTAAACTGGAACCTGACATAAAATCTCTTTGCAGCAAGCATCAAGCGTAAGGATCTCACTAAATTTAAATAGTAAATAATTACTAATAATTAAAATAATATAATTTGAAAATTTACTTACTGTGGTTGTTCAATAATTTCCTATTGATTTCTTCCTAAAACCTATCATTCAAGTTTCTTTAGTGAACATTTCAATTTTTGAATATTACAAATAATGTATATGTTGGGGGGGGGGGGGGGGGGCAATAAGAATTTTAGAAAGGCAAAGCACAAAAAAGGTTGGGAAAACTGCCATATATAGTACGATTTATTGCCAGCACATTTCGCTGCATCTCGTCAGGTACTTACTGCAGATGTCACACAACGTAGAATAAAATAATTAGATTCATCGTTCAAGCCGAAACACACACATGTTTACACGGCAACATCACGATAAGATCTAGGATAAGAGGTAAATAGAAATTATCACTAGATCAGGTAATCAACATCAGGACTGGTAAGGCAGCAACAACAATGAACAGGTTAAGAAAAAGCATGAGCGTAGCCTACAATGGGTGACTTTGTGGTGTTCTGTTATGATATTTGGCTGTGTCCAGTGTGTGCCGCGTGGTTACACACCCGCTTCACACGCGTGATCCGGGGCTTGTTTCCGGATCCGGTCAGGGATATGCACTACTGACGAGCTCAAACGAGAGCGAAACTCTAGTATAGTGCTTCCATATTGACGTGGATAGGCCTTAGGTTCATACCAGAATACGATCAGCGTTGCCAGTGGTGGGTTGTGCTCAATATTTAAGAAAAAGAGTCTGGGAGAACAGGAAGCTTACTGCCAAAACAAAAGTCCTCGTCTATCAAGCCTGTGTCCTTAGTACTCTTCTTCATAGCAGAGACGCCTGGACAACTTACTCACACCAAGAGAAACGTTTAAACAGCTTTCACATGCGGTGTCTACGAGGAATACTTGGTATTAAGTGGCAAAACAAAATCACAAATACTGAAGTATTGGAAAGATCAGATTGTGTGACGGTTTATTCCATGCTCAGTCTTCGAAGACTTAGATGGATAGGACATGTTAGGAGGATGGATGATGGTAGAATACCAAAGGACATCTTTTTTGGTGAATTACAGAGGGGTAAAATATCTCAGGATCGGCCTCTACTACGATACAAAGATGTGTGTAAGCGGGACATAATTGACACAGGCAATGATAATGTACATTGGGAGCAAGTCGCCGCTGAACGTGTTGCATGGAGGGCAAACATCAGAAATGGAATAAAGACAAAGGAGAAAATGATTGCAGATAAGTCACACACCGAGCATGTGAGACGTAAGATGGTGTATGATGGTGGAAATGACCATGTGTTCACATGCATCCACTGTGGACTAATATTTACAGCTCGAATTGGCCTTAACTCGCTAGTTATGTCTTTTCTGGGTATTTAATATTTTAAGCTAGTGCTTAATGTAAAAGTATGTATAAGATCTTTATTAATACGCTTAAAACTCGAAGAATGGTGTGTTGATGATGATATGTATGTGGTTATGAGGAATACAAATTAAGTAATGTGTAGTTATTTATGTCAGCCAGATGACGCCCAAACGCATAACTTGAGAATAAGATGGGCGGGAAGAAAATAGACGAGTTAGAAAAATGTCTGACGTAACACGCTCAAGAGTGACAGACAGACAGACAGACAGACAGACAGACAGATAGATAGATAGATAGATAGATAGATAGATAGATAGATAGATAGATAGATATATAGATAGATAGATAGATAGATAGATAGATATATAGATAGATAGATAGATAGATAGATAGATAGATAGATAGATAGATAGATAAATAGATAGATAGATAGATAGATAGATAGATAGATAGATAGATAGATAAACAGATAGATAGATAGATAGATAGATAGATAGATAGATAGATAGATAGATAGATAGATAGATAGATAGATAGATAGATAGACAGACAGACAGACAGACAGATAGATAGATAGATAGATAGATAGATAGATAGATAGATAGATAGATAGATAGATAGGTAGATAGATAGATAGATAGATAGATAGATAGATAGATAGATAGATAGATAGATAGATAGATAGATAGATAGATAGATAGATAGATAGATTTAACGTATATTTGTTAATACAATTTGCAGGGACACATTTTTATAAATAAATACAATCTGTATTTGAACAGTTTATTTTTATTGTCACTTAAACATATGATTGTGTCAAGCTACAAGACACATTCGCTAAGAGAAGTAAAACAATTCGTGAGTGACATTTTATAACTTTACTTGATTTTTTGCTCTCAAATTCCGCCTTCATTCCTTATCTGTAACGGCACATACCAAAGTATGAATTTTTAAATCTGCCGGATTTGTAACGCATCATGCTGCAGATTCTGCCAAAGCAAGCAAATTCTTTTCGCGTCGTCGTCATTATCTGCATAAGAGAAACACAAGAGAAAACAACTAAGTAATATTACAATAGTGATCTTTTCCAGATTGTATTGTTTCAGATCGAGATATATGATCTATAATGCATGTTCAAATGTTTGCCCTCATTGACTTTCAATTTAAAAAAAAAAAAAATATTTGTTGCATGTCCTCTAAAAGTACTGGAGAGTTTTGGCTTTAATAGATCAAAACTTTAGGAAGGGAAAATCCCAACTCCACCTCCTAGCGGTAGAGGATGGGAAACACACCACGGTGTGGCTAAAGCAGCCCTGGGGACGGAATGTCCACTGAAATAGGTGGACAACTCTGCAGATGAGCACTCACCTTTCCTGACAGTCGGAAATGGCTGTCAAAGGCTGGGGTAACAAACTCCCATGTGGATGTGGAAGGCAAGGGGTATCACAACATTATCTTTCCAAGACTTCATAACAAAAACCATTTCAGATTCAGTGAACGACTTTAATGGCTGTCTTAGGACATCCTCGTCCGGTAGGGACAGTCATGAGCGACAGGTGACACCAGACCGTCATACAGCTACTAATTGACACGGTGGTATGGAGGAATATCATCAGCGGAGTTAATTCAGAAAACCAAAGACAGAGCTCTGTGGAAAATCATGAACGCCACCGCCAGCCGGCATGGCACTTGATGATAATCATGATCTGTACGATCGTTATGAAATTTTTCCTGCCGTCGTCTATTTACTCCATCCCAAGGAATGTGTCTTTGAGAGGTCCAAAGGCAACTTAAATCATGAAAAGGGTTGAATAATTTTTGTTGTTGCAACAATGTATTAATTCGCACTAAGAAACTTGTTTTACAGTAATGCACGTCAATTCGGGTAACGACGCAATGCATATTTATATTCGCGTGGAAGTAGGTGCAATGTGTAATAATATAGTATGTTCAGAAATGTGACGTGGTTCTCTTAAGGAAATTCCCGCGCACCACTGACAATATTCACTATTGCAAACTGATGTTTCCGTGTGAAGATGTAATAAATTTCATAATATGCACTTCATCTCTGACCCGTAAATTATATACCGCATATTAACAAACATTGAGATCTGTTGTACAATCTCCTGAACAAAAGCGTTTATTTTTTTTTTTTTTTTTTTTTTGGGGGGGGGGGGGGGTGTACATAATGATGAACTCGTAGCTTTATAGCCGAACAGCGCATAAATGCCTTTGGATATAAATGTTACAGGCGGGTTCTAAGAATATCTTGGATAAAGAAAAGAACAAATGCATCCATATATCAAGAGAGGAATATTTAAGAAGTTTGGTTATTAAAGACCATAAAACAAAAAAAAAATTGAAATATTTTGGTCACTTGAAACGTCAGGGAAGTTTAGAGAGAACACTAATGGAGGGGTATATGCAAGGGAAGAGAGGAGAAGGAAGGCTAAAGAGAAGATGGTTGCAGGATGTGGCTGATGATCTCCAAATGGCTGTATTGGACATCTTGCTTGTGATCGAGAAGTTTTCCGGAAGGTTGTTATGGGAGTGAGGTTCTGCAAAGGACATGCTACTGAATGTTTATGATGATAAGGGTATATGCTAAATCTCATCATTCTGCCTCAGTTGGTTATTGAGTTATGAATTTTTATATGGGGACAACATTAGTGAACGTACTATAGGATACTTTTGAACATGTCTGAGGGTAAAGGGGGAAAGGGGAGAGAGAGAGAGAGAGAGAGAGAGAGAGAGAGAGAGAGAGAGAGAGAGAGAGAGGGGGGGGGGATAGAAACATCAGAAGTGTCATCATGTGAAACAATGACGTTTACAGAATATTCGCCTTGTTCTGCCAGCCTGGTCTGTAATGGCTTTCAGTGTCAGATCAACATGAAGATCTTAGTAGACAGAGACTATATACATACGCAAACGTCTCGATATTCACGACCATTACATGGGGTACTGCTTAAAAGCCAGTTTAATCCCTAGATAAGATTTTCCTTTGTCCATTCTCTTCCAGTCATGCTCTTAATTAAAGAACAATGGATTAAATGGTTTGGTCACCTCATAAAAATCCCCTGGTATCATATGTCAAAGAGAGCCACACTGAAGTAATATAATGGATACGAAGCAAGGAAATGTCCACGCAAAAATGCAGTGGTGGTATCAAGAAAAGCCTTAGAGAAAAGAATACCAACTTACAAAGAGCATTAGAAATAGCGCACAAAAGATTTGTACATTACCTTCAACATTTTATTATTATCATGTGTCATGCCGATAAGCGTTGGCAGTCGTGTTTCAATCTCACACGATCACCAGAGTCGAGGATCACCTCTGTGTCCTTGTCTCGGCCATGCCATGTAGCCAAACCATCCACTATTTTCTTCCTCTGGCTACCCTTTGTTCTTTTCCCCTCAATCTTGTCAGTTGTCACCAAGTTCTCTATTTATTTATCTCATAACGTGTCCAAACATGTTTGACTCTCTGCATCTAATTTCCCTAATCAGTTTACGGTTTTCATTGCTTCTTGTAAGATTTAATTATTGGTTTTTCTGTCTGCCCATGGAATTCTTTGCATTTTCCTCAAAAGCCACATTCCGACTACCATTAGATGTGTTTCAGCTTGTCTGCTCATTGTCCACATACATACACATGTACAGGTTCTATGTAGCACTTCACCACTCTTTTTCTTGCTGCAGTTACATTTTGTATTGGTCAGTATGTTTCCCATCTTGCAAAGGCTACATTTGTCGTACCGTTCTTGTTCTAATCTCTCCAAGGCATCTCCCATCAGATGTTATGACTGTTCCGAGGTATTTATACTAATTTACTTGTTTAAGAATATCCCCATTCATCTTTAAACTACTTAGTAGTATTTCTTTCTTCTTAGTGATGACCAAAATCGTTGTCTTTCTTAAATGTAATTGTAACCTAGTTGTTCACTGGTACAATATCCAAATCTACTAAATGTTGCATGTCCTGTTAACTGTCTCCAATCAATACTGTATCATCAGCATAGCCAATATCATTTCATTAATAACAGTCAAAGTTTGTAACGCAACACAGGAGGGGAGGGTGTGTGTCAAAGACTCAGTTAGACTTAGTGAAGACCACCCTGAAGAGGGGTCTACCTAAGTAGATTAGAGGAAAATCAGTGCCCCTACATGAGGGCGGGTAGGTGATAGGAAGGGGAACTTTTAAAATAGTTCTCTCATGAGACACGGAGGTGTCAACCAGAAGTAAGCACTCTGGTCACGGCGCAATCACGCCTACGTGATAGACACGGAGAAGTGGAATACCCTCAAGAGGAACGGCTACTCTAAGCGTGCTGAGTGATGCAGCACGCACAAGCCGAAGGGAAAACAAAGGGTCCTTCCGCTTTTGTGTGTAGCCACGCGGGGAAATTTGATCGACTGGGGACTGACTTCTTAGTGAGCGCATCGCTTAGCGTGGGTGCATTTTTCTTTAGCCAAGTAATAAGTAAAGTGGGGTTTAGGAACCGACTAGTGATGGGGGAATTGTTATTCTTGTGTGATTATTAGCGACCGTTTTTGTCATTGATGTAGTGTAAAGAGCCAGTGGCAATAAAATGTGTAAACCATGCCTCTCGTTCGACTTACAATCTTTTTGTGTGGTGCGAGAGAAGTTTATCCGTAATGCTGAAGCATCGCTTGATGACAGGCAAGGATAAAAGTGGTGTCAGAAGTGGAGCTTGAACAATTGTTCAAGCTAAAACACTCACCCACGGCTCTAAAATAGCATTACTGTCAGTTAATAACAGGGTTTAATTGTGTTAGTGAATAATGAAAGTGTGCAGACTAGAACAAAATTTCGAGCTGAGGGGTGCCCATCGTGATCAATCGTGTTTATTTATGCTTATGAAAAGTTTTGTGATCTATGAACATTTTTCTGATTTGTAAGTATTATATTATAGTTTTCTATCATTTATTGTTATAATTACTTATTTATTTATGAATATTTGTCAAATATGATTCATGGCGGAGCGATACACAAAGAAAAGTGAGCCGGCGACAATTTGATTTTTCCCCTCTAAAATAGCGCTGCGCCTGTGACGTATCGCGACTGACAAACGCTGCGTTACGCCATTTGCAAACAGCGAGAATTGTGACAAATCGCAAAGCGGCTGCTCGCCTGAATCTTTGCTTTTTGTCAAAATTATTTGGTTTTTATAAGTTAAAAAAAAATATATTTATTTTTTAAAAAAATTATTATTTTATTTTTTTCAAAGCATTTATTTAATTATTTCTTTACCTTTTTATGTGTTATTGTCACGATGGCACTACTTTTGCTAGGCAAATAAAAAATCGGTCTGCACAAAACTTCCATAGATTAAACAAGAGAAAGGGAAGGAAGGCAGAACGTTAGAACGAAAAACAGGACATTGACATTTAATATAATTAGACTACATTTTTTTGTCCGGGGCATGTGATTGTACAAAAAATTTTCTAAAGTTATATGTCGTTTCAATTGTTAATTTTTGATGCTTTGTAAACCAGGAAGAACAACAGCTGTTTAGAAGTGTAACACAGGGTATGTCGTAGTGCCCAAACGATTGGACCTGAGGGGCCAAAAGATTGTACCTGATTATCTGGATTGTTAAGATGAGTATACCCAAAGTATTTGAATGCAATATGATTAATAATGCATCTCTTTTTCAGCGGGGGTCTATTAATATTTTTTTTTTGTGTGACTATTTTTAAAGGTGCAATCTAAGAGTATTTTTTTTGGGACACAGGGAGTTAAAAACCCAACAACATAATATAAAAAAGTGAGTAAATTTTTGAGTGCCTGTCGCTCTAGCTATTACCAAAAAATGGCAACTTTAGCTGATTTTATAAAGCAGGCAGGAATAAATACCAGGAAAGGAATTAGAGCAATATGCTGATCAAAATTTAAGGAAGCAAGAGGGTGAGAGAGAGACGTGCACGGGAAAGACAAAACCAATGGAATAGCTGAGATAACAAAAAAAAGGAGTTAGAAAAAAACAAACAATTAGAACAAGATAAAGGGAAAATTTAAAAGAAACAGTTAGAACAGGATAAGGAAATTAAACAGAGAATAGAGATTAAACAAAAGAAATTTGAATTAAAAAAAAGAAGATAGATGAAATGGCAAGAGTGAAAGAAAACAATACAGTTAATAGAACACAGTAAAGATGAAAGGTAGGGGTGATCAAATTAGAAATCTCGCTACAAAAATAAAGAGTCAACAAGAAGAAAAAAAATTTAATAAGTTAAAAACTATTAAACCATTCTGTAAAAAAAGACCCATATCAGCTGGACGAAAATGTCGATACCCCTTAAATACCACCAAGTCCAATGATATGTCATGATACATGAAGAACCTGAAGAACCCGAGGGGGAGCCCCTTAAATAATTAATCAATCCAAATGTCTTAGATCTAAATCAGTACATCCATGATAGGATAATGCAACCCTTCTTACTGATGCCCCCGGGTATCAAATAAATTTTCAAATTTAAAACCCAAAAACCCAAATGAGACTTTCATCGATTATGTCTCAATTCCAAAGCGTACTAAATAGATGGCTTAATGCAGCAAAAATAGGAAAAACTATGAGAAATTAAAAATTTTTAAAAGCCCTGGATAAAGTCATATCCCAATACCTCTCCTTTCGCTAAATTTTCTTCAGCAATCAGACATCGAGACCATAAACAATTTGAAAAGAAAGGCTCGGCATATTTTTCCTCGAATAGGGATATTTTTAAAACATAAAATATCGCTCTGAATATCTTTTTTGTTAAAAGACCAACCAAAAGCATCGTAGAATAAAAAACCATTTCAGAGAGTCGACGAAAGACCAAAAAAATTACCTAAATGTGTGTATTGCCAACTTTTTCATGTACTTATTCTTGTGTGATAAACACCAAACTATCCTGCACATCTTGAGACGGTCATTAAGAACAACAAAACAAGAGAACTGCATACGGCGTCAGTCAAATGCTTCTTCTGTTCTAGCTACGGGCATTATTCAAATAATTTCCTGGGCGCCAAAACGTATGAAGGCCAACAATGCATTTTAAATTTTATACATCTTCTGATAGTGGTAGTGAGACTGAGTGTGAAGTCGAAAAATGAGTTCCCTTTTTAACCAATCTAAAGATGTTTGTTGTGAAAACGATATATTAAGTTTTGACATTTTGTGAACGATGTCACCAATTTCATGCAGACGGAAAATTAGAATGGGGGCAAAACAGTAAAATTCTCCACTGAGAGTGTAAACGAGCATTAGCCTCCAGAGGCAATTTGGTGTTCCACTGCATTGGTCAACGAAATACCATGCCAATGTTTGCTGGACAGTGGGAGAAATCTTATAGGTCTTAGAAAGGAACTGGTAAAACCCAAGGATTTACAGGCGACTCAGTTAAGTGCCGAATTTTTTCGGGTAAATTAAAATTTTCCCCCTTTTTGGCAAGAGCCCGTATTAACACCCCTTCCTTTCTGGTACCTTACATGTGCGATTTTAGATAACCCTTGTACTGATTTAATTTTGGGAGCTTCCCCCAAATTGAAACATTGCACGAACGAAAAAATAGCTGCAGGGGAAAAATTTAAAAATGCAGCTAATGCAAAAACCAGAGCAGATACTATTAAACACCAAGACACACTACAGGATGAAAGATTACTGTTGCTATCACCAACTAGCACGGATGATACCACCAGACAAAAGTTCATAGACCAGCAAAAAGCTGATCGAGTGTGTCCCCATATCTGAAATTGTTAAAAGAAAAAGCCAAAGTAACAAAGAACGCATCATGGTTCTTTAGACTTAATAATGGTATCTTACTCTTATTATACAACTGGTAACCATGAGATTCAGCAAACGGTGTTACCTGTACAACACGCCAAAAGTGCTAAAGATTGCACACGAGTCACCGTTGCTGGTCACCTTGCATACGAAAAAACCAGGGCCAAAATTCAGGCTCATTTCTATTGGCCGGGTTTTTGTAATGACATAAACTATTTTGCGTTCATGAAATGTCTGTCAACAACTAGTACGTAAGGGTAAACATTCTACAGCTGAAGTGAAACCTTCAAAAATGGCCTCTAGGCCTTTTGAGAGTGGGCGGTAGATATTGTTGGACCCCTGAACCAGGTGTCCAGCAAAGGAAATCGCTTCATCTTAACGATGGTGGACCTATGTTCAAGGTGGGTTGAGGCAGTAGCTTTGAATTACATCACCTCCAAAGACGTTGCCAATGTATTTCTACACTTGTTCTCACGATTCGGATTCCCACGTAAAATCTTATCCGATCGTGGAACCCAATTCATATCGGCTGAAAACGCAAGCCCTTACGAAAATGTTAGGGTTTAAAAAACATTTTACAACAGCTTATCATCCAGCCAGCAATGGAATAGTAAAAAAAATTAACGGAGACCTAAAGCAATGCTGGCAAAGGTGACAGCAGAAAACCCAGCTGATTGGGATACACTGTTACCAACAGTGCTGTTCCCCTATCGGGAGATTCCCCATTCAAGCACGGGGTTCTCACCGTTTGAATTAGTATACGGGGCTAACCCACGTGGACCCCTTACAATTTATCATCAGGTAGTAACTAATTCGATTGAAATTCCAACCCTAAAAAAACCCTATGAAATGGTGAAAGAAACACGAGATAAGATCATGAAATCGTGTATCATAGCCAAGGCAGCTTTGGAGAGGAAGGGTCAAATCTACCGCCAATACGCAAATAAAGGTGCGAGAACTATTAATTTTTGAACCAGATAAAGACATACTGTTTTTTACTTCCAGACAAACGAAATTATTATTGACCTCATGGCAAGGGCCATTAAAGGGTGGTACGTAAATTTTCGGATGCGACTATGAAATATCAAAACGGACACTTAAAGATATTTCATATCAACATGTTAAAACCCCCATTTTTCACGAAAAGAGACAGAATTAGAGACAGACGAAAAAAATGCACCCACACCTTTTGATAGACGACAGACATAAAAAACGCAACTACACTAGTTAGCGAGACTGGCAAAGCCGACGAGAGGCACCCACCTAGTGAGTTTACAGAAAACTCACTTAGCACCACAACCGTACTGAATCAGGTAGACGACGACGGGATGGAACTACCTGTTCCAATTGTGGACAAGACTGCTACATTAGAGTGTATACGGTTAGAAACGGGACTAACAGACGAACAACGACGACAGACAATAGAATTAGTGACGGAATAAAAAGGGACATATTTTCCGACATTCCAGGTAGGACGGACGGGATCGACCCCTCCATCCTTCTTTCTGACCTAACCTATCAAATGCAGGCCGTACTCTATCCCACTTAGCTATAGAGAAGTCTAAATAAGGAAATTTTTAAATTTAAAAGGCTAGTGGGATCATTCAAAAATCTACATCGAGTACTCCTTTCCAATCGTCCTAGTCAAAAAAAAAGACTCCCCAATTCGTCTTTGTGTGGACTATGGGAAAAACTCAACAATGTCCTAAGATCGACGCAAAACCAATTCCTTCCTGCGAAGATCTTATTCTAGATATGTCCACCTCCAAAATCTTCTCTAAATTAGACCTTACTAAGGGATATTGGCAGGTCCCTAGCAGAAATGAATCCACCCATCTTACTGCTTTTCCCCCCCTTTAGGTCTGTACGAGTGGCGGTTTTTTTTCCCTTTTCGGACTACGTAAGGCTCCTGCCACTTTTTACGCTTAACTAGAGATTTACTACATGGAGTGACGAATACAGTGACCTATATAGATGATATTTGTGTCCATCCCAGACGACTGGAAAAACACACTTACTGAAACTCAGACATGTCTTCGATAGGTTGCGACTCTTCGGTCTCACGGTCAAACCGAGCAAAGTTGAATTGGGCCTAAAAGAAATTGATTTTTTGGGTCATGTCATTTCACAAGGACAGCTAAAAAACTGACAAAAGAATTATTAAAAAAAATTATGAACCGGGACCATGCCTACAAAAAAGAAGCAGGTCAGGAGCCTTTTGGGTTTAGTAAATTATTACAGTAAGTTCATACCGAACTTAGCTGAAATTACAAGTGTATTTTCAAATGTTTTAAAGGCATCAGAAAAATTAGATGTTAAAGATGCATTATTAATTTCTGCATTGTCAAAATTGAAACTACTATTTAGCAATGTACCAATCCTCCGTTTGCCTAATCCAAAGGCTCTTTTATTATCTTAGGACAGATGCCAGCAGGATCTCCATCGCTGCAGTGCTAGGCCAGTTTTATGATGGCATCTTCCACCCGATTTGCTACGTGAGCCGCAAGATCACCCCTGCTGAGTCCAGATATTCCATATCAGAGTTGGAAGCCCTAAGCGTTATCTATTCGGTGAGAAAGTTACATCGATTTCTAGCGGGTGTTCACTTTGTGGTCCAGACCGACAAAATCCCCCCATCACGGTCATACAAAGTGGGGTGCATCGTAACGACCGCATTTACAGGTTTGGGCATTAATATTGGAACAGAATTATACTTTTAGTATAGAGCATATTTAAAGGGGAAGGACAACATTCTGGCTGATACCCTTAGTCGACCATCTGAGGTAGAAATACCTGAATTCCACATGAATAGGTGTTTAATGAATGGTTAGTTAGTACACGTAGATTTCCCGTGTAAAATATCCTATTTAAATACATAGACATCATGTTCAGGACTATGTGCTAAGAACAGTGAACTACCATGTGTCCCTTTGACAACAGAAAGAGAACTGTGCTCCAAGAACAAGTGAATCACCGTGTGTACATAGACAGCTCGTTATTTACTATGCTCCATTTGTGTTCCGGGTGAATCAGCTACGTTAATCAGGGGAAAAACAGTGTCAGAAAAAATACATAAACAACAGACACGAAAAAAACTTTTCTACACCCAGTGGAAACTACGAGTGGAAGAATACCCATCAACACAAGTATGACTTTTAGTGTATTTAGTATACCCAGGGTAAATGTGTATATATAAACTATGCCAACGAAAGGGAATTTTTAAACGTGAGGGCAACCCCTAAAAATGGGGGATTTAAATACCATGCATTTTATTTATTTAATGTGATATGTATTATAACATGTTTTTAAAATAGGGAGAAAATTTTAGTTAGATTAGTTACTTTAATATGATTTAGATTAGTTTTTGGGGAAAATAATAGATGATTTTTATTTTTTGGTGTTTTAAAAAAATCATTTAAATTTTCCCACTTACTTTGCTTAAAAGTAGAGTAGTATAGTACTTTAAAATAAATAACAGCTAATTAAATACTAGGGGGAAAAAGTTTAGAAAGGAAAAAGTACCTTTAGTGTAGGATAGGAACAGCACCATTTAGTTCATTTCATTTAACTTTATTTCATTCCATCTTAATGAACACGTTAACAACCTCATCATTTAGGATTAAAAGTAGTTTATACCTTATAGGATTATACAGATAAACATACATCATTTATATCATTTAGATTATAAATATCAATCATATATGTTTTCATTTAAACATTAAAACATTATCTAGAATTTTGTTGCATTTTCACATCACCCATTTCAGAAAGGTATATAACTCATCTCACATTATTGTCATTTTTTTTAGATAGTCAGATTACTTCCCTTAAATTAGATTAAAGTGGTGTAACAAATTAAATACATATTTATAGAAGTAGTATTAGGATTTCAGTAGAATATACTGTTTAATAATATCAGGGTACAAACCATCAACCCTTTTTCTTACATGTAAATATTTTGTGAATACATGACTCGTGCAGCAAGTTACGCACAGTCATTAAGCTCAACTTTTTCAAACTGAGCCAAACTTGTACAGTGTCACTTCAAGGTTTTTAAATAATTGTGAAGATAAAAGATGTGTGACAGAAGTGTGAAAGTGAGAATAAATGGAAAATATACAAGGGAGAGTGAGGACAACTAGCGGAATTTTTTCTGCCGCTCAACGCGACTTTTTATTTTTTGTCTGCGTCAAGCGTTTGCTTTCAACGTTGAAAATGTACTGTCTTGAATGTGTTATGTGTAGTTTAGTGTAGATCTTAAATAAAGGATTTTAAGTCTCATAAGACGGAAACGTAGTCACGAATTAGTGTTATACACTTGTTTGTGGCCACATTTAACCGAATTATGGCACTTGAAAACTTACTTACGTACATATTTTAGACAGACACACATGTTAGGCGTTAAATTATATTATAGGTTACATCCAAACACGCAAACAACCAGGAAAACAAACATATAAAGTACATACATTTTTCATAACAAAGGGAGATAACTCCGGGTCAGGGGACACAATAGACAACGAAACACTAACTTAACAGTGAAAGATAACTTTACACGCGGAAGCGAGATAGGTAAAGCCTGTCGCACACAGCTTGTGTAAGGGTTGTTTAATATTATATGGGGGACATGAAGCAATTCGTGTGTTGACCCTAAGAAAGTCAACTTTGAATGGGTAGTGAGTTAATTTACTATTTGAGGGCAGGTCTATAAGACAATGGTCCGGTTCAGACAAACCTCTAATTAATATAATATTGCGATTGAGAAGAGGGCTCACGCCAACCAGACAAGTTTGTGGCGATCACCAGTAGCCAAGTAAAGTGATACTACATTGTGACAATAGTCAGCAGAAGTCTATTGGGTTACCCAGAACCAGGTTATCAGTAGTCTTTGACAAAAATTAGATACACTAATTTTTTAGAAACCTCTTGCGTCACAACCATGAGTCAAAGTTTGTAACGCAACACAGGAGGGGAGGGTGTGTGTCAAAGACTCAGTTAGACATTAGTGAAGACCACCCTGAAAGAGTGGTCTACCTCAAGTAGATTAGAGGTAACTCAGTGCCCCTACATGAGGGCAGGGTAGGTGATAGGAAGGGGAACTATTAAATAGTTCTCTCATGAGACACGGAGGTGTCAACCAGAGAGTAAGCACTCTGGTCACGGCGCAATCACGCCTACGTGATAGACACGGAGAAGTGGAATACCACTCAAGAGGAGACGGCTACTCTAAGCGTGCTGAGTGATGCAGCACGCACAAGCCGAAGGGCACACAAGGTCCTTCCGCGTGGTGTGTAGCCACGCGAGGAATATGATCGGACTGGGGACTGACTTCTTAGTGAGCGCATCGCTTAGCGTCGATGCATGTTTCTTTAGCCAAGTAGATAGAGTAGAAGTAGGGTTAGGAACCGACTAGTGATAGGGCGAATATGTGTATTCTTGTGTGATGTATTAGCGACCGTTTTTTGTGCATTGATGTAGTGTAAAGAGCCAGTGGCAATAAAATGTGTAATCCATGCCTCTCGTACGACTTACAATCTTTTGTGTGGTGCGAGAGAAGTTTATCCCGTAATGCCTGAAGCATCGCTTGATGACATATAGGATACTTATGAACATGTCTGAGGGTAAAGGGGGAAAGGGGGGAGAGAGAGAGAGAGAGAGAGAGAGAGAGAGAGAGAGAGAGAGAGAGAGAGAGAGAGAGAGAGAGAGAGAGAGAGTGAGAGAGAGAGGGGGGGGGCGATAGAAACATCAGAAGTGTCATCATGTGAAACAATGACGTTTACAGAATATTCGCCTTGTTCTGCCAGCCTGGTCTGTAATGGCTTTCAGTTTCAGATCAACATGAAGATCTTAGTAGACAGAGACTATATACATACGCAAACGTCTCGATACTCACGACCATTACATGGGGTACTGCTTAAAAGCCAGTTTAATCCCTAGATAAGATTTTCCTTTGTCCATTCTCTTCCAGTCATGCTCTTAATTAAAGAACAATGGATTAAATGGTTTGGTCACCTCATAAAAATCCCCTGGTATCATATGTCAAAGAGAGCCACACTGAAGTAATATAATGGATACGAAGCAAGGAAATGTCCACGCAAAAATGCAGTGGTGGTATCAAGAATAGCCTTAGAGAAAAGAATACCAATTTACAAAGAGCATTAGAAATAGCGCACAAAAGATTTGTACATTACCCTCAACATTTTATTATTATCATGTGTCATGCCGATAAGCGTTGGCAGTCGTGTTTCAATCTCACACGATCACCAGAGTCGAGGATCACCTCTGTGTTCTTGTCTCGGCCATGCCATGTAGCCAAACCATCCAACTATTTTCTTCCTCTGCTACCCTTTGTTCTTTTCCCCTCAATCTTGTCAGTTGTCACCAAGTTCTCTATTTTATTTATTCTCATAACGTGTCCAAACATTGTTTGACTCTCTGCATCTAATTTCCCTAATCAGTTTACGGTTTTCATTTGCTTCTTGTAAGATTTAATTATTGGTTTTTCTGTCTGCCCATGGAATTCTTTGCATTTTCCTCAAAAGCCACATTTCGACTACCATTAGATGTGTTTCAGCTTTTCTGCTCATTGTCCACATACATACACATGTACAGGTTCTATGTAGCACTTCACCACTCTTTTTCTTGCTGCAGTTACATTTTTGTATTGGTCAGTATGTTTCCCATCTTGCAAAGGCTGCATTTGTCGTACCGTTTCTTGTTCTAATCTCTCCAAGGCATCTCCCATCAGATGTTATGACTGTTCCGAGGTAGTTATACTAATTTACTTGTTTAAGAATATCCCCATTCATCTTTAAACTACTTAGTAGTATTTCTTTCTTCTTAGTGATGACCAAAATCGTTGTCTTTCTTAAATGTAATTGTAACCCTAGTTGTTCACTGTGTACAATATCCAAATCTACTAAATGTTGCATGTCCTGTTAACTGTCTCCAATCAATACTGTACCATCAGCATAGCCAATGTTATTTCATTAATAACACTTGATAGATTCTAACGGAGGAAGAGAGAAGAAGAAGAAGAAGAAGAAGAAGAAGAAGAAGAAGAAGAAGAAGAAGAAGAAGAAGAAGAAGAAGAAGAAGAAGAAGAAGAAGACATTTGAGCACAAAGTCTATGGCGATGTCAACAAGCTTTGTTTTCCCGATGTACCTCTCGCGTCTGGCTGTGCCGATTCTTACTCCCAGGTCTTTCATCCTGGACAGCGATGTGGAATCACTGACGTCAAAGTCCTCTGTTCTCGCCATATCTTTAAGGACATTAATAACATCGGCACGATCCATTGGCTGGCCATCTACAGGGGGTGCAGAGCCAGCCAGCCAGTTTGTCAGCTCGTTCATTTCCCTCGACTCCCGCATGTCCCGGGACGAAGATGAAGGTGACTTTACGGACAACAGACTTCCGCAGCGATTCAGTCCACTGTCTACGTACAGATCCAGCTTCGACCTTCTGAATCATGCTCATTGAATCACTTAGTACACACACGTTGGTATAATGCTGTGATTCCAGCCATATGAAAGCCTGTGTAACTGCCATCACCTCCATCGTCATGCTGCTCGTGGTCATAGAGTGGGCACCACTGGATTCTTGAACGGTTCGGCCCGCTGAACAGGCTGTAAATGCCCACGCACTTCTCTGCTGCTTTACAACAGATCCATCTGTATAGATGAGCACTTCGGGGATATCTGAGTGTTCATACATGAGCGCGTTGACCTCTGCATTGACAGCGGCAGGGTTCTGCTCTCTGCACCGTCTGTCGAGTGTTATAATGCAGGAGAAGGTGCACTTAAAAGCTGGAGGCACCAGCACCCATTCCTTGCTGGGGTTGATACTGGTAAGACTGCAGACCTGTCTGACGACATCTTCCGCCCGACCCATCCATAATTTGCCCCTCTTTAGCCTGTAACCCTTTTCTCTGAATATAGCGTCATGCAGTGGGTGCTGCTCATCTGCACTTATTTTTAAGTATGCACGAGCTCTCCAGATCTTGATCCTGTGTTCCATTGTCGGGAAGTCAAGGAGGTATCTCATTGCTACACAGCTGGTGTCTCTCGTGCAGCCCAAAATGATGCGCATGGCTTCGTTTTGTACCTTTTCAAGTCTTCCAATCTGTGTAGGGCTGACAGTGAGGATGGCCAGGGCATACTCGATGCGTGAAAGCACCAGTCCTTGGAACAGAAGTATTAGCAGTCTTTGCTCGATATTGGCAGTCGCCATGACTCTCATTGCTGACAAACCTTTTCGAGCCTTCGTTACGACATAATCGACATGATCTCTGAAGGACAGGCTACGATCAAGCCTCACGCCAAGATATGTCATTGACTGGGTTCTACTAAGAATGCTCCCATCCATTCTTACTGCCGGCAGGTCTGTTTTCACAATATGGTTGTTTAGTGAGAACCATGTAACCGTTGCCTTTGCAGGGTTGACAAGGCATCAGTACACCATGAGGAAATTCGATCTAGTTCGCCCTGCATATCATTGGCAACCGCCTGTCTATCTCGACCCTGTCGATACACGAGGATGTCGTCAACGAATGACAGAGTCCTACCCCTCCCGTCCAACTGTTGTTCAGTGATCGGCACCGTATACACGTTGAATAGTACTGGTGACAGTGGTGAACCCTGCGGCAATCCTGGACATATCGTTATCGGCTCAGAAGACCAACTCCCGCATCTTAGCACCACCTTCCTTTGGAGCAGAACTGCAGCTATCCATCGTACAAGGTGAGGGTGCACTTTCAGTCTGAGGAGGGTTTGCATCAAGTACTCGAAGGATACTCTTATTGTATGCGTCCTCTAAGTCTATGACAGCCGCACATGTCTCTTCTCTGACCTGAAATCCTTCGTAAACATCTTGAGCAAAGACCGCCGCATTCAGCCATGACTCTTTGTTGCGTCTGTATCCTACAAGTGTGGGCGGGAAGCAGCCGAGCTGTTCCAAGTCCCAAGCAAGTCTGTGTGCTACAATTTTCTCCAGTAGCTTGCCAACAGTATTCTGCATCGTAATGATTCTGTAGCCGCTTATCTTGGAATGGTCTTTGTTCGGTTTTGGCAGCGGCAGCAAGTAGCTGTGTAGCCATTCTTCTTTTACCTGACCCCTCTGGATACTGGTGTTGAATTCTCTGGCCAGTTCTTCCATGTCATCATCTGATATCACCAGTAGGTCACCATATCGGATGCTGTCTGGGCCTGGGGCGGTGTTAGGTGATTTCTTGAGCATCGCACGCAATGTCTCAGCTGTGATTATCCATTCTTCGTCTGTCCCGACCCCCTCGCACAACTGAGAGAGTGTCGTTGTGGTCCTCTGTCTGGCGGGCTCGTCTTTCTGGTCAGTCTGTTCTATGTAGCGTGCAAGAAGGGCCTTACCTTTATCCGCCAGGATATATGAAATATGCCAGGCAATAAATCGTGCAACATATTGTTGGTGGCTTCAGTGTTAGAAATAATCTCCTTGACTGCTACTTTCTTTCATATTGACGTCAAAAGGTGTAAGAAGAAAAAAGAAAAAGAAAGAAAAATAAAGAAGAACAAGGAAGAAAAAAAACAACAAAAAGACGAAAAAGTAGTTTACTATACCTTAGCGTATGTGCAGCAGAGATTATTGGTAGGATTACAGCAGTCTGTGATAGGTCTATTTCTGGCTTCAATTTTCTCCTCAGTTACAGTTCGAATCATGTCATACGGAGTGGCACGGTCACCATACACGGACAGAAACAGTACTGTAATATATGAAGAATATTCTCTGCTATTTATCTTTGTAAATGGAGGTGAGGTAAAGAGTTCATGAGGGCTATATTGAGCAAATTCTAATGTATAGAAGAAAATCATGGACAATTAGCAGACAAGTGATGAATTATGTGACAGCTGCGTAGATGTGGTTTTATAGAAGAATGATGATAACATCGTGTATGGATATAAAGATCAATGAAGATATATTGAAAGAAGTTCACTCATAAAAGAGCGCTAGTTACTCTCGTTAGAAGACCACATTTTTGGCCATTTTATGAGAAAAGGGAAAGCTGGGGTTTGTCGTCACAACGGGAAGCTGGAGGGGAAGAGAAGCAAGGGGGAGACCAGGAGAGAAGATGGTGGGCACTTTGTCATCATGGCATGGAGGAACGTTGATATCAGAAATGATTTGCTTCACAAGAGACAGAAAACTGGGGACAGATATGGTCACCTAGACCACAAGGCGTGGACAATAAACAGAAGAATATGCGAGGCACAGTCCAGAATTATAGACTCTGGTTGTAGAATTAATTCCAATCAAGTCTTACAAAAGGCACAAACATAATTTTTCGATTTAATCTTCTTGATTTACTTCGTATGAACTGCATATAATAACTGCAGTATTCATCTGACGAGTGGCAACGAAATATGCCAGGCAATAAATCGTGCAGATATTGTTGGTGGCTTCTGTTTGAAATAATCTCTTTGCTTTTCAATACAATTTATCCATCTTTCAAGTAGCTTTCATAATCCTTGAATACAAATGTTGTAGGCTGAGCTGCAAGGCACGAATGAACTGCTACTCTATACGTCATCATCACAGGCAATTCTGCGTCCATTTCTATAGACCACAGTAAATTTGGATACCAATATTGAATCCATTCCTGTAGAACCCATTTAATGTGGATGCCCCAGTAGAAGCCATTCCCACAGATCCCAGAGAACGAGATGTCCCAATATAACCCCATTCTAGACACCCCATTTAAAGTCGGATATCTAAAAGAACCCATTCCTAGAAACCCCAGTGAACGAGGTGTTCCCAACAGAACCTATTTCTAATAGGTCCCGTTGTGGATTAGCGCCCCAACAGAACCAATTCCCAGAGCAGAGAGACTTCACAGGCCGTTTCATAAACTAGTTCGCCGCTCGAATGAGCAGCGCACACAACCTATTATCCTGTTCATTGCCACATACACCCGCATGCTCTGTGGAAATACGATCCATCATATGCTCTTAATCTTCATCTGCTCGAACAATACAAGCCACTCCAGCGGAACATACTAATTACCATGGTACGTACTATGCTCTGCGAGTTCGTTACTAACACAACACGTTGTGTACTAAGTACTCTCCAGACATCGAAACAATGCCGTTACAGCCTCCTTCTCCATTCTCATGTTAGAAGTCAGAATATCATGAGCCATGCTACATCTTTTAGGCAGCGGTCCTTAATCTTTGCAACGAAGCCCTCACCAATCCCGATGACCTCCCTCTAGAGTCCCATCCGTGTATATTGTCACATCGCTTGGTTGTTATACCGACCCCTCTGTCTCACCAGTTGTCCATTCATGTCACCTTCAGCCCAGCGTGGCTACCACTCTATGTACGGCTGCCTAAGTGAGCAGTTCCGTGGCTCATTCCTCTCTCCGCAGTATCCTAACAATTTCAAAGCATTAACTTTAATCTGTGTCAACCAAGACCTGGATCTCTTAAGCGCCGTGTGCCTATCATTTATAAACGGCAAAGCAAGTATATGGGGCAAACACACAGTGAGCGTGTCTCCTCTACAACCCAAAATAACCTTATCTCTCACAGACTCATTTTTCATTTCTTCCAGCTTCTTCAGACGTCTGTGCGATACTGACAGTAATCTCAAATCATACTCAATCACTGGAACAATTAACTGTTGGTGATGAAACTCTGCTCGACATCATCATCAGCATAATCATCACCACCACCATCATCATCATCATCAACCGGCTGGCGTGGGTGATCATGCTCTCTCAACAAATCACGATCATCGACTTCATGGAGCAGTTCGTGTGTTGACTTCCTTCTTGCTCTGTATATTAAGATAAATAAAGCTCATTTAATATTTGCGTGTACCCAAGTTAGGCGGAGTAGATCTATGAGGCTAGACACATTCTTTAAACAATCTCAGCCTCCATGGAGATTCGAATATAGGAAAACTGGGCCGAAGGCGCTATCACAGTTTACTTGACAAGTGACAAAAGGACGTTTATACGAGGAGGCTTAAATTAAAACCTTAAATGATTTGTTGTTGTTGTTGTTGTTGTTATTATTATTATTATTATTGTTGTTGTTGTTGTTGTTGTTTTGTTGTTATTTGCTGTTGTTTATAAATGTTTTCTGAACAAAGTAAAGAACAAATGTATAATTTTTTTGATGTAGTCACCACTGCGTTCAATGCAAGTCCTCCAGTGCAGGTAAAGTGCTTGGATTCCTGTAGAAAACTCGACTCTGGAGTCACTACTCGGTGTGCCTGACCAGGTCGTGAACAGTCTGTCACAGAAGTCACGCCGTTTTGAAACTTCCAACTCCATTCATACACTTGCTGGACTTACAGGCATGCTATCACCATACTGGACCTTCATTCGCCGATGAATTTCTATACGTTTCCCCCCTTCACTGTTCAAAACACGGATAACATAACTCTGCTCCTCTTTGGTGTAGTCAAAAGTGGGGCGACATTCTTGAAACTGTCCTTATGACGTTACCGTGATCGTCTGCACCGTGATGTCACATTCTTGACATTCTTGACGCTCTTACCAACAACATTGACATGTTACAGGACAATGCCATGGTTATTGTAATTTCTATCACGCATTGCGAGGTTTCATGTGAAGCCCCCTCATGGGTAGCGGTCTAACGGCTGCAGTCACATCTTCAAACTCTCTTGTAATCTTAAAAAAAGTCTTAAAAGTCGCAGGGCGACCTGCCGAAAGCTTCGTACAAAGCACGAACTCCGTAGCTCCAGCGACGACCCCCAGGAGTCTCCGAGAAAAATGCACTCGTGAACCGAAAGACGTGGCCCGGAATCGAGCCTACAACCTTGATTACATCGCCACGGAATCTCCATAATCACTAACGACAATATTAATATTCAAAAGGATGTATTCTTTTGGTGAATGGAAACATATAAGCCATAACAATTCGGCTGCACGATATATTGTCTGAAATATTGATCTGCATCTCGTCAGGTGCATACTCATTCATCATTGGCACCTTTCCGTCTTGACAGACGATAGTTTGGTACATTGTGCTTCAAAATGGCTTAATAACTACGATCCATGGCGGTGGCGAGTGTGGCTGGTAAGGCCAATTCTTGCTGCAAATGTTTCCACCATTTTGCACCGTCTTACGTCTCTCACGCTCTGTGTGTGCTTTATCTGCAATCATTTTCTCCTTTGTCTTTATTCCATTTCTGATAGTTGCCATCCATGCAACATGTTCAGCGGCGACGTGCTCCCAATGTGCATTATCAATGCCTGTATCAATCATGTCCCGCTTACACACATCTTTGTATCGTAGTAGAGGCCGACCCTGAGATCTCCTACCCGTCTGTAATTCACCAAAAAAGATGTCCTTTAGTATTCTACCATCATCCATCCTCCTAACGTGTTCTATCCATCTAAGTCTACGAAGACTGAGCATGGAATACACCGTCACACAACCTGATCTTTCCAATACTTCAGTATTTGTGATTTTGTCTTGCCACTTAATATCAAGTATTCTTCGCAGACACCGCATATGAAAGCTGTTTAAACGTTTCTCTTGGTGTGAGTAAGTTGTCCAGGTTTCACTGCCATAAAGAAGAGTACTAAGGACACAGGCTTGGTAGACGAGGACTTTTGTTTTGGAAGTAAGCTTCCTTTTCTCCCAGACTCTTTTTGCTAACATGTTCATTGTTGTTGCTGACTTGCCAATCCTGATGTTGATTTCCTGATCGAGGGATAATTTGCTATTTACCTCTGATCCTAGATATGTAAAATGGTCTACTATCTCCAGTTCGGCGTCGTCAATAAAGATTGATGGTAAAACATGTGCACCTTGTGACATAATCTGTGTCTTCTTTTTGTTAATTGTTAAACCAAATTCAGAACCAGCATTGGAGAATGCAGATAGTAGCTGTTGTAATTCTTCCTCAGAGTGGGTCGTAATCGCAGGATCATCCGCAAAAAGCAACTCTCTGATTAGTACCCTGCTAATTTTGGTCTTGGCCTTCAATCTCTGAGCATTATAGAGGCCACCATCTGAGCGTGAGTGAATGTATATACCGTCATCCTGATCACGAAAGGCATATTTCAGTAGAAGTGAAAAGTATATCCCAAAGAGGGTGGGGGATAGTACACAACTTTGCTTAACTCCACTCTTGATTTCAAACTCTTCTGAAGTTGAGCCATCAAACTTGATTATACCCTTCATGCCTGTGTGGAACGATTCCACAATGGACAGAAGAGTTGGTGGGCAGCCAATCTTCTTTAGTGCTTTGAACAGACCCTCACGACTGACCAAATCGAATGCCTTTGTGAGGTCGATGAAGGCAATAAACAGTGGCTGATTTTGTTCCCGGCATTTTTCTTGCATCTGTCGCAATGAGAATATCATATCAATGGTAGACCGGTTCTGACGGAAGCCGCACTGTGATTCGGGGTAGACTTGATCTCCCAGGACTTGAAGTCTGCGCAGGACAATTCTGGCAAATACTTTCCCAACAATACACAGAAGTGAGATACCCCTATAGTTGTTACAGTCGCTCCGATCTCCCTTGTTCTTGTACAGCGTTATGATGTTTGAATCTTTGAAATCCTGTGGGACTTGTCCTTCTCGCCAGCAGAGCTCTATTAGCTGGTGGATCTGTAGAGCGAGTGTGTCTTGCCCACTCCTGATTACCTCTATTGGAATCCCATCCTTACCTGGAGCCTTGCCAGATGCAAGCTCATTTATAGCACACTTAACTTCTGTTATAGTGGGAAGTGTGTCCAGGTGGTCAAGAGTTGGTGGGGCCTCTATGGCGTTGAGGGCATCATCCGCTAGCATGGTCTCACTTGAGTAAAGCTCTAAATAGTGCTCTACCCATCTATCCATCTGCTGTTTCTTATCAGTGATGATTTCTCCAGTCAAGGTTTTCAGCGGTGCGCTTCTTTTGATCATTGGACCACAGGCTTTCTTTATCCCTTCATACATGCTTCTGATGTTTCCCTTATCACTTGCGATTTGAATGGACTCACATAACTTGATCCAATACTCATTCGCACACTGCCTGGCAGCCTTTTGTACATCCTTCCTCGCTTGCTTCAGCTCACTCAGATTGTTACGCGTTGGTCTTTCCTTGTTTCTTAAGAGAGCTATCTTCTTTTTATCAATCAAGGGCTGCAGTATCTGGCTGTTTGGCGCAAACCAGTCCTGCCTCTTATGATCCACAGTGCCGTAAACCCCTACCGCTGTTTTATAATAGTTTCCTGAAGTTTACTCCATTTATCATTTACTATACAATTTTCTGATGTATCATTGAAAGCGTCTTCAAGTTGCTGTTGAAATTCAAAGCACTTTCCAGGATCGTGAGTGTTAATAATATTAATCCTGGGGCTAGACTTGTGTTTAGCTGTGTAGATTCTCTTTGGTCTCAGTCTAACCCTTGCAACAACCAAAGAATGATCTGTATCACAGTCAGCACTGTGGTAACTTCGAGTTAATGATGTATGGTTCAGATGTTGTCTCCGTGTGATAATGAAGTCCAGCTGATGCCATTGGCCGGATCTTGGATGTTTCCATGTGACCTTATGCATCTCTTTTGTTTTAAAAAAGGAGTTTGTAATACATAGGTCATTTCTAGTGCAATGCTCCAGCAGCCTTTGCCCATTATCATTCATGCGACCGATGTTGTATTTTCCAAGGCACACTGGCCATGAACTCGAGTCCTTGCCCACACGAGCATTGAAATCACCGAGCATATAAATGTAGTCGGATTTTGGAACTGCCTTGATCGCAGAGTCTAGCTGCTCATAGAACGTATCCTTCACATCATCAGAGGAAGCGAGTGTCGGTGCATATGCAATGAGAATGGTGGCAAATCCACAAGAGGTTGCCAAGCGCAGTGATAATAATCTTTCATTACCTCCAGCTGGGATATCAATCATTCCCAGTAGCGAATTCTTCACTGCAAAGCCCACACCATGTTGCCTTTTTTCTGCCTGCCCTCTTCCCTTCCAAAAAAAGGTGTAATTGTTTTCCCTGAGTGACCTTTCCTCAGCGAGGCGAGTCTCCTGCAGGCCAGCAATATCAATGTTAAGACGATTGAGTTCGGCATCAATCACAGCCGTTTTTCTCACATCGTCAATATTTGTCAAGTCAGTGGAAAATCCTGGACACATGGTTCTCACGTTCCAGGTTGCAAGCCGTAGCTTGAGGTTTCTATTTTTCTTTTTATTAGTACCTGGTACATTGGTTTTACATTCTGCGATTCAGATTTTGTCCTAGCCCCAAGCACCCATTAAAGCAGGCAGGCTGTGGCGGATCAGCACCCAATTGGACGGGGGCTGCCCAGCTTGAGGTGGGCGGTAGCTGATCAGTGACAGCTGTAGGTGTCTCCCATTGTCAGAGGCAACGCGTGGCGCCCCATGTCTACGCCAACTGACAAGGACTTATAACCCGTAACAGTTGCCTCTCGCTTTGATTCCGAGACCGGTTAAGACCAGGGATGGAGTTATTGCCTCTCCATAGCACAAAGCCTGGGCTAAAATAAAGAAACCATGTGTTGCCTATGCAGCATGATCCCTCTCTCGGCCTGCCTAGTTCACTCCAGAGGAAAGTTGACACCTATAATCTGGAACAAGACAAACTGCAGAAGCTGCCGGATCAGCAAAGCAATGCTCTAACTGTCCGCCTGTCGGAGCTTCGATCCTAGACCAGCTGCCAACCAAGGCTTAGGGCCTGGTCTGCCCTGCCATGACTTATTTTGTCTTTGGGTTGCATTTCCTCGCACCAGGGTAAGGCTTGTACCTTCCCAATTGCGCTCTTCGGCCCGAAGCCGTTGGCACAATGTGAGGTGTCGGGTTTGGTAAGCGCCGCCCAACGTTCGGCGCTAACAGAAAGCAGGTAGTACCGTCTACTGTCATACGGTAGCTCAGTCATATCTGACTAAGACCTGACCTAACTCAGTTGCATACTGCCGAGTTATGTATCATACGAACTGAATACATGAATTATCTTCAACTGAAATACATATCATACATAGTCAGTAATAATGTTCAAATGTGGAGCATGTGCTATACCCGCGGTAATTACAGAGTCACTATGAAGTCTTTCTGTCTGCAAAACTCCTGGTTTAGATGCGTAACTGCGACGGCCTCTGCGTATTGTTCGTTGAATACAGCATACGAAAAGTCTTCTCTTTGTTCATTATTCAGTAGCATGTCCTACGTAAAACCTCTCTCCCATAACAACCTTCTGGAAAACGTCTTGGCCATAAGCAAGATGACCCGCATCAGATATACCCATCTGGAGATCATCTACCACATCCTGCTCCTGTGTTAACTTTAAAAGTGGTTACACACCCGCTTCGCACGCCAGTGATCCGGAGTTTGTTTCCGGGTCCGGTCAAGGATATGCACTACTGACGAGCTCAAATGAGAGCGAAACTGAGTTTAGTGCTTCCACACTGACGTGGATGGGCCTTAGGTTCATACCAGAATAAGATCAGCGTTGCCAGTAGTGAGTTGTGTTCAATATGTAAATCTGAAATCCCGAAACAACCAAATAAATTAACTTTGAAAGTCAGTCAAGTGAACAAATACAACAGAACTCACTGGTATCATCCCGGCCGGCTACAGGATCGGACCACACACATCGGTCTATGAACCTTTCTGTCCGCTTGGCCAAAGTAACATTCCACACCTATAGAGTTGTACACGTTATATTGGAACAGGGAGGAAACACAACAAGGAGAACATTGCGATTGGTATATTTTTTTAAAATAACCGTTGGGGCAAAATAATGAACATCATTCTATTCCTTCTCATGTTTCTTGCACTTATGCTCATCAGCATCATTGTCACCATTATAATCATCATGATTTCCTCCTTTTTCTTCATCTTCTCTTCCTAATCCTAGCACGCTGTGTCCTTCATCAAAAATTGAACAGCTTTTGTTTCATTCATAAGCAACCAATCAGCGTTTGTTCAATCATCTACAACTAAACAAGTTGTGTTCCAATCACCAGCAGCTAAACAGCATGTGTTGTAATCATAAACATCTAAACTGGCTGTGCTCAATCATCAACAGCTAAACTGTTTTAGTTCGATCATCAACAACTACACAGCTTGTGTTCCAATCATATTTGCTCTCCATGCAACACGTTAGGGAATGTAACTAAATAATATTCAGGCATGTGGATTAAAGATCCATGTTTACAATATTTGAGGAGCGGCTGGCCGAGTGGCTAGAACGCCGGACTCTCCTTCGGGAGACCCGGGTTCGATCCCTCGGTAAGGTGTGGGATTTTTTTCTGTCGGGGGCAAAAAGAAAATCCTAACCTACACAGTTCGCGGCGACTGCACTAGCCAAGCGGCCTTAATTACTCAGGCTCAAAGACCCCTCTGTCATACACCGCAAGGTACTAGATAGGCAATAAATGACAGTTAAATGACAGTTTACAATATGATGCGACACAGCAAGTGTGCGAGAAGGTTGCCAGGTAGAATCGGCACAGTTGGGCGCTTTATGGTGGTAGATTTACTTCTGACAATATGAAACACCCACAGGCTCGTCCGGAGTGCAATAATAATAACATGAACTGAACTTAAATACTATAGTTAAAGTTAGTTGCATATCCTTTACAGGACGTCGCAGTCCACACCAGCATATTTTGCTGTTGCTTTCTATTGGTAAATTTACGTTCAGTAGTTTGCCATTGCTTTCTGAACGATCGGCACTCATACCATTTCGCAAAACACCAACGCTAGGCGGTCTGCTGCCAAATCGCCCGCAGCTGTGCTGGAAATACTATAGAAAGGAATAAATAATATGGAAGCGACATCTTTGCATAAAGGCGAAGACACATAGACAGCATATCACATACACCATGAAACTGCAGAAACTTATAAGACAAATACAGCTGGTCATCATCTTGTCATCGGCGTCTTGTCATCATCATCATCCTCATCTTCCACTTTTGCCGTCAAGCGTCGTGGGGAGGGATAGCTGGCACAGGGTCTTCCCGTCGAAGGAGTTAAGGACGCTGTTCGTAATACTGTATATCCAAGTAGAAACACAGCTGCGCGAGATTCGGCAGCGCATCGCGCCGCGTTTGATTTCTTACGGAAAGGTATATGAGCCGATCATTCATAAAGCAATGGCAAACTACTAAAAGTAAAATTTGCCAAGACATCAACAGCAGCTGAAAAATGCTGATGTTGACTGCAATGTCCTGTAAATAGGATATGAAAAGAAAAAGCAAAAATAGACAAGATGTGCAGAGAGAAATGTACACGGGAAGATCAACAGCTGGGCTACAAATAGTAATGTAAGCTAAATCTTCGTAGAATGATCTGATATCAGAGACGACGGTTGAAGTCAGCGTGACTGAACTGATACGAGCACTCGGTCTTAAACTTCCGATGTGCTGATATCCAGGTAGCGGGCTCAATCTCTACACCGGTCATCTGCACTAAAATGTTGACTTCTGCCACGTATCAACAGAGTTCAGACGGTGCAAGTTATAGTCATGTATCAACAGAGTTCAGGCAGTACAAGTTGTATTCGACAGGAACAGGCTGAATTAGAGTTAACAATATAATAGCACAATCACCATGAAAGCGTGAGATAATGGGAGAAACGGAGAATGGTGATGTTGATTCAGTAGTAGAACAATCAATACGAGAAAACGAAAGTACGCGAGGTTGTGACCTCAAGGCAACACGTGACAAGACGGAAGATGACGTCACGAGGTAGAAACTTCTGGAGATTAGTTAAGCTAAGGATGCGAGTTGGAAAGGTTGTGAATTACTACAGCAGTTGCAAACATCAAATACAATAGAGAATAGAGTAATCTATCAGCAAGTTTGATACAAGGTGTCGCAACAGGCTAGCGCAGGTAATCAAGTATTTAGGCTTCGGAAGTCAAGGGTGGCAAGTGTAGTCTGGATATTTTCTCCGGGGCATGCTGGTGTGCTGGGGAATGAACAGGCAGACAGATTGGCTGGCTCTGCAAAACTTGGTTGAATATTGACGCATGATAAGGCACGTGTACACCTCGGAGGAGCAAATGGATCACCATGGTCTGGCAAGAATGCGACAGCGTGGAGTGACGAGGGGAACTGGCCGATGCTCGACGCTTAGAGGAAAGGCGAGACGCACATATAATCAGATTGCTACTTTTACTATTGGGGTTGGAACTCTTAGCTGGCTTCTGAGGATGGGGACGGAGCGCTCATTGGAATACCCCGAATGCTGTGATGTCGGTTCCTAAATCAATCAGTCAATCAATCAATCAATCAAACAATTAATCAATCAATCAATCAATGGGCTGAGTGAAGATTAGATCTAGCGATGCTTTCGCTATCCAAGACAGCTGTACTGTGTGAAAAGAATGGTCAACCAAGAATGTAAGTTGGCCTACTTAGAAACTAACTGTGTAGTTTTGTAACAAAGACATCTTAGATACGATCGTCCAATCACTGAGAATTACTATCCTTAACTCAAAGTCGGTACACAATTAAATTATGAAATACATCTACCCTCCTAAAGACTGGAGCATGATGTGATAATGGCCGATTGCATGCGAGAAACATTTGTCAGAAATAAAAGAAGATGATTTGTTCGAGGACGTCAAGTTGTTCTTTTGTGCAGTGATTACTCGTTGTGGTTTTGAGAGATTGCCATTTTATCAGAACAAGCTATAATAGATGTATGGCAACTTCATGACCTTGTCTTGTGGGCGTAAATTACAAGTACCTCAGAAGACGGAGCAGGTTGGCGTGATGGCAAGGGACACTGGTAATAGAGAAAGCTAATTCACACACAAATATCAGTCTAGTACTCTAGAAGTGTATCATGTATATGGACTACGCGTGAGTTAAAGAGAGAGCGAACAAAAAGAAACAAATATATGAGACGAATACATCCACCAGTGTATATTTCAGACCAGACAGGAGAAATTAATGACTTAATGACAGACTAAGTGAATGTGTCACTTTTAGGCTCACCAAAGCTTTCAGGTCTCTCTCAATTCGCTCACGGTTGTGAAGTCTCATCCACACCCAAGGGTTATTGTCGCGCCGTTCTCCCTGGCCACTGACACCGCACGCAACATTGATGACGAGGACGGCAAACCAGTATACCACCATTTTGGTTTTAGTAATTCTGTTAACAGAAAGAACACGACGTCTGTGTTTTAATGTACACGATATGATCTTTGTCTGCCTGCCTGTCCGTTCGCCCGTCAGCCCGCCCGCCCATTTCTTCAACGCCCATCCTGTTAATTGTCCACGCTTCACATCCATACAAAAGTAGAGGTTTTATGTGGCACCTCAACACTGTTTTACTCATTGCAAATGATATCCTTTTATTGGTCAGTATGCTTATTATCTTGCAAAAGGCTACCTTCGCCATGACGATTCTTGTTCTAATCTCTTCAAGGCATCTCCCATCAGATGCTATGACTGTTCCGAGATAATTGTACCTATTAACTTGTTGAAGAATATTCCCATTTACTTGTATATTATATTGCAGTATTTCTATTTTCCTAGTGACGACCATAATCTGTGTCTTCTTACAATTTAATTCTAACCCTCGTTGTTCATTGTGTGCAGCAACCACATCTACTAAATGTAGATCTTGCTCATTGTCGAGCATTCAATATTGTGTCGTCCGCATTAGTAACGTTATTGATGTTACGTCCCCCAATGATGATTCATTTCATACCTTTACAGGGAAAACAGATCTGGAGACATTACACATCCCTGTCTCACACCTCTCTTACTAGGCTAATATTGACCTACATTATCAATCTTTATGGCATCTTGATTCCAGTATATGTTTTTACGATGTCTGCGATCTTTCCCATTAATTTGTAGATCTGCAAGACCTTTGTCATGTTGACATGTCTTTTTTGTGTGTGTGCATATCCTTTACAGGACATCGCTGTCAACATCACCATCTTTCAGCTGTATGTTGATTTCTTGGCAAGATTACGCTCAGTAGTTTGCCATTGCTTTCTGAGCGGCCGGCTCACATACCCCGTAAGTTACCGATGCGATTCGAACCACTGCTGATTCTCACCGTCATCACGTCACCGACGAGAGTATACGAGATTAAGGAGAAAAGTCATAACCTCTAAGCCACGAAGCCGGCTGACATGTCTTACTTCATCAAAATCCTTTGTGTAGTCAATAAAGCAAGGGAGATGCGTGGTCTCGAGGTATGGTGTCCGCCTCGATTGCTGGAGGTCCCGGGTTCAAGCCCCGGTGAGGACCGGGAATTTTTTCACGTGGATTTCTAGTAATAAAATTTCCCTTGGTCTCTGGGTAGTGAGATCGGAAGCCCGTGTGTATTGTTGCGCACGTAAAAAATCCCTTGGCAGCTGGAAATCGAAAATGGCGCTGCCCGGGCAAAATTTCGAGTTAAAAATCTACTCAAAGTATTTCAGGATCCTCGTCGGTGCTGCGGAGTTCGTGCACTGAGCTGAATTTCTCCAGACTCAGGTTTGAGTTAGGAGGAGAACGGAGCACTTATGGGTTACACCCGTGTGCCGTGATGTTGATCCATCGACTAAAAACTAAAGCAAAGGTGTAGGTCTTTGTTTACTTCTATAGAACATTCAATTAATGTTCTCAGCATATTTTTGTTGTTGTTCGCGTATCCTTTACAGAACATCGCTGTCAACATCAACATCTTTCAGCTGATTGTTGATTTCTTGGCAAGATTACGTTCAGTAATTTGCCATTGCTTTCTGAGCGACCGGCTCACATACCCCGTAAGTTACCAACGCGGCGAGAACCGCTAACGATTCTCGCGCAGGTTACGTTCCTCACGTGGATATACAGGATTACGGAGAAAGACATTAACCTCTAGGCCAGGGAGACCGGCCTCACAGCATATATACAGCATTAATTATACCATTGACTTCTACAAACCAACATTGTTCTTCTCCTATTTCAGGTTGTATTTTCTCTCTAACTCTCTGCATGATCATTTTTTTGCAAAATTTTAGTGATGTGGCTCATTATACTAATTGTTCTATGTTGATCACAGTCCACGGTTCCTGATGCCTTTGGGATTGCAATCAATGTATAATTACATAATGTGACGGTACACTTAAATATTCTGAGTACGGAATGTTATGTTTTGCTTACCTCTGCTGTATATTGATCATATTAAAACCGAACATCAGCTTTGTTGTACACGTGGAGAACGTTGATTTTTCCCCCCTTAAAATAGATGGTTGTGCGGCGAGTAACTCCACATTGGACATATTGTCGTTAGCGCGGTGGGTTGTGGGCTGAGCGTAAATGATAAAAGCTCCGCGACCCTTTCGGTCCATTTACCTTGTTAACACTCTCAGGTGGCGGGCCCGTCTGGCTCACGACTCCAGGTCGTTGTTCTACTGTCGTGCGTAATTACCGTCGAGATGTTAATTATCGCTCAATTCCCATATCGATATCGCTAAGTCTGCACAGAAGGCATCCCAACCTCGGGGTTCACAAGCGGTCATTTCAAAACGTTCTATTCCATCACAAGCGGTTATTGCTAGACATTCTATTCCATCACAAGTGGTCATTGCTGGACGTTCTATTTCATCGCAAGCGGTCATTTTAAGTCGTTCTATTATATCACAAGCGGTCATTTCAAGACGTTCTATTCCACCACAAGCGGTCATTTCAAGACGTTGTATTCCACCACAAGTGGACATTGCTTGATGTTAGCTTGCAGAGGTTCGATTTCGGACATTTTCGGATCTCTACATTTGGTGTTTTTTACCCCTTTGTAGCGACCCATCCTGGGCACCGTCTTCTTACTTGGTGGGGCGAATTCGGGGTCGGCACGAGACCATGCAAATAGCATGTGAACTGTTTAGAATAAATCAAATTTTTTACCTTATCAGATATCAAATGCTAAATTTAAATTACCATACATTATTAAGGATTTTGAATCTGTTAATTATATATTATTAATTATACCTCATTAGAGTATAAGCAAAACAATTTCCCTATTTATCATCATTTCATATTGATCTTTTTGGTTAAATAAGAAATTGTGACCACCTCTTCTCTGTTCAAGCATGTCATCATATCTCCATTCGGGAATGGCTTCTTGTCTTTGGCAGGTTCCCATACACTGCAATCACACAGAGAAAAACAAATGAATACACACGGACCAAGCCTCTGATCCAATTAAAGCTAATAGAATCAGTTTAAAATAACCAATACCATGTTTTTCACCCATCAAATCTGTAAAAGTCTCCCTGGCGATGAGGTTACAGACGTGGTTCATAATCCCGTATTCCCGCGATCGAAACACATCTGCGCGCGATTTGGCAGCAGACCGAGTTGCGTTGGTTTTGCGTTGATATCGGTGCCGGTCGTTTCTGAAAGCAACGGAGCAAACTACTGAACGTAAACTTGCCAAGAGATCACAGCGACAGAAATGCTGGTGTTGATTGCGATGTCCTGTAAAGGATATAGAAAAAAAAATGTCAAAGCATGGGAAAACTCTGTGTAAGTCTGGTCTAAACGGGTTTCTCAATAACCTGAAATCATACAGTAAAAATTAATTTGATAACATTTGATCGCATTGCTCATGGCGATTAGTTGACTGCATATGTAATAACACTATGACAACTAGCACTGTTTCTGTCTATTCACACACTTCTGAAGTCTATTCCATTTATCAAACATTCCAACGATGAAGGGTGAAGGACGCATTCAAAACACATAAATGTTTGCAATTCCTGTAGTAATAATTTCTCTCATGTCTTGGCTACGCTCAAAGCATGTGCAAGAAAAACATGTCAATGTTTACATTAGACTGTATGTAACTATCTTTTAATGTGAAACGTTACTTAATCAGTCCTGCGGTTCCGTTTAGCTATGTGGACTGACACTATGTGACAATTAACTGTTTCTTGAATCTTATTTTCCTGTTCATATCATTGTAGTCTCTAAAAACGTTCCCGGACGAGTCCCCACGTTACAGGGGTCGCTATGGATAGCTTTAGCTTTCATGTCTGCAATCTGACTTCTGAGGCACATCCCAATGTCATTTGGTCATGTTTAGCTTTTATTTGCTTCTGAGGGATATCCCAATGTCATTTTTTCCTGTTTACCTTTTATTTGCTTCTGAGGGACATCCCAATGTTATTTGTTCCTGTTTAGCTTTTATTTACTTCTGAGAGCCATCCCCATATCATATGGTCCTGTTTAACTTTTATTTGCTTCTGAGGGACATCCCAATGTCATTTAGTCCTGTTTAGCTTATATTTACATCTGAAGATTGAAATCTGACTTATGGAAATCTAGTCCTCGGAACTGTTTCGACCTGTCGAGGATCCTTTCTGTAATGTTGTCTATGTGTTCTTGATCTCTGTTGTCGTAGTTACTACCCAACATTATACGGGACTTTGACTTCTTCCTCGTTCTGAAACCACTGACTAACAACATATTGAACTACGACACCAACGAACATAACACTGACATCCTGTAATTACTCACCCAACCAGGAATGCAATTAACAATCATGTTATCAGCAGAAATTTAATTCACAGTTATCCAGTGATTTCATTCCTCAAAATTATATTCTAAAATAACATCTCTATATAGCACAATCTACAATATCTTTGGCAGTAATAATACTTGACATTGTCAAATTCGGACTTTCGAGGCTCGATGTTTCCTTCATAGTATCTCAGCCCCGACTAACGCCGTTTATGAGTCTTTAACCTCTTGCAATAGTCCGTGCGCCACGCTTACACGTGCGTCACTTGTCCCTTGTTAATCTTATTACTAGTTGAATTCGGTGAGGTATATAAACTGTATAAAGCATGCATTGACATAGCTTGCAGCTGAATGCAAACTGGCCTTATTGTAGTTTTCAGGTAGTGTGGAAGATAGTTCAATAAATGAGCAGCAAGTTCCATAAATGAGCAGCAATGTACACTAAGCTATGTTTGTTTAAATCTCTTCTGGGCTTAGCAACACGTAGTAAACGCAATTAGCTCGCTGTTCGTAAAATGTGATTGAATCAACTCTAAAAGATAGTTTGGGATATTTTGAGAAAGGATTTTAAGAAGTTATTTAACTTTGTTCAAAATTACACGTTTACGAATAAACATAATTGATTTCTTCAACGTGTCACATGCCAGATATTAAACGAAGCACGCGCTTTAAAGAACAAAGTCGTTTTACACAAGATCTGGAAGAATCAACCCAAACTGTGCAAATCGTGATGGGCCTGGATGTGGAATATTTAAACTAGTTATTGTGTTTTTATTCAGGACGTGTTGAATTTTAGCAATGTTGGGAACGCTATTATTTTTTTATAAGGACTGAAACACGAGGTTGTAAACTTTTTGCACTGTTCCTTTTGTTAAGGACATTAAATACGAGAACTCGAAGTAAATGTGTCAATGAAAACATCTAATGTTTTATGTTTATTTACATTAACCACAGGCAACGTGTCAACGTACAGCGATGTCTTAGATTATGTAAATATATGTAGCGTTTTGTTGTCTGGTTGTTATTAACAGATTTCGCTTCATTGGTGTTAACTTGCATGCGATTATCAAAGCTCTATGTAATGAGATTAACTATTTTTGTTGTAAAGAGAACCCCAACTCATCATGTCTCCTTAGTTATATAAATAGTACAATTTTCTGCACATGGGTCTCATGTAATGTTGAGCTGTACAGGAAGAGCTTTTATACAATCTGCAAATAGCAGAAGCTCTATTACTGAACCTTCAGACACACCTAACCTGTTAGAAAGACAGTTATTTAAGGATACCACACGAGATGTATAGATTTAGTGGAAATGGTGAATTATTCGTATATCAGAACATTATGAAAGAGACAACGGCTTTATTTTGTTATAAGAAGAGAGACATTGGAGAACATCGTGACAGATGGAAAGATAAAGGGGAAGAGAGGCAGAGGCAGGCCAAGAGAGGTGATGATGTTTGGATTTTGACAGTGGCAAACTTGATCTAGAACATCAAAGACAAATCTGTGGAGAGACTTGAACACATACGCTATATTTTTACTATCATTGTACTCTAGATCTTTGCACACTAGATCTTTGTACGATCTTTGTACTCTAGATCTCTGTACTATCTGCGTACTCTATATCTTTGTACTATCGATGACGATCTTTGTACTCTAATCTATGTAATATATTTGTACTCTAGATCTTTGTACTATCTTTGTACTCTCTTTTTTCTCTAGATCTTTGTTATATCTGCGTACGTTAGATCTTTGTTCTCAAGATCTTTGTACTATCTTTTTACTCAAGATCTGTATACTATATGTGTACTTTATATCTCTGTACTATTATACTCTAGATCTTTGTACTATCTTTGTACTCTAGATCTTTCTACTATCTTTAAACTCCAGATCTTTGGCGCTCTAGATCTCTAATATATTTATACTCATTTATTCTCTTTGTACTCTAGATCTTTGTGCTCTAGATCTCTGTACTATCTTTATACTCATTTATTATCTTTCTACTCTAGATCTTTGTACTCTAGATCATTGAAATCTAGATATTTGTAATATCTTTGTACTCTAGTTCTTTGTATTATCTTTGTACTCTAAATCCTTTTACTCCAGATCTCTGTACTATCTTTTTAATCTAGATCGTTGTACTCCCTTTGTACTCTAGATCTATGTTTCTTTAAATCTGTGTGCTCTAGACCTTTGTAATGTCTTTGTACTCTAGTTATTTGTAATATATTTGTACTCTAGTTCTTTGTAATATATTTGTACTCTAGATCTTTGTACTATCTTTGTATTCTAGATCTGTGTACTCTTTTTTGTACTCTAGATCTTTGAACTCTCTTTGCACTCTAGATCTTTGTACTCTAAATATTTGTACTCTGTTTGTACTCTAGATCTATGTGCAAGAAAATTTAATTACATTTAATTAAAAATACATAATATCTCACAGACAAATCAGTGAGCTTACGTGAAGAAATACAACAATAATGCAGGGTGTTTAGAAAAAAAAAACTGGAAAGGTATTATTGGAGAAAGGTGTTATAATGAAGAGGTGGAATGAGTATATCAGAGAATTATATGCCGGAGAGAGATAAGAATTAACAGAAGAAAGTAACGTAGAAGGTCCACCTATTCTGAACGAAGAAGTCACTGACACCATGAAACATATGTAGAAAAGAAAAAAATTCAGCTGGGCCAGATGGAATCACAGTAGAAGAATAAGGAATTACTGGGATAATTTGGAGTAGATATATTAACCAAAACGTTGAATGATATTTACAGCAGTGGATATTTACAGAGCGATATGCTGTAATCTGTACTTATAACTATACCAATAAGAGCAGGAGCAATTGAATGCAAAGATTTTCGTACAGTTAACCTCATGAACCATGTCACTAAACTTTACTCAGAATTATAATGAGAACAACAAGGCATAAAATAACAATGGAAATTGGCGATGAAAAGTTTGGATTTGTGGAAGGGAAGTACACAAACAATGCTATATATACATTACGGACACTACTAGAAGTTAATCCTTTTGCCGACTTTGCGTGCACAGGGAAACCTTGACCCTTTAAAAGGGGCTAATAAAAAATCTTTTAAAAAAAATTTAATTTTTTCCCCCTTTTAATCAAAAATTCCCCTGGCGTTTGGGGTTGACTGCAAAATGAAAACCCTTAAACAACACCCGGGCCGCTTTTTCAAAACCCCTTCTTGGTTTTCCTTTACCCTTCCCGTTGGGGGGAAGGAGCAAAAACACTAAATTTTTAAATTCCAAAAAATTTTTCCCAGCGGCAGAAAGCTGGGGGAAAAAAACATGCCCTTTTTAAAGGGATGGAAAAAAAAAATTTTTTAAAGGGGGAAAACTTTTTAAGCCCTGGGTTGGGTTTCTTTTAAACGAAATTTTTAAAAAAAATTAATTTTTTAACATTTTCCTGTTATATTTTTAGTTTAAACTTTTGGCATAGTTAAAATGTAATAGCACTTTTTCTGTCTATTCACACATTTTTTTGGAAGTTTATTTTTTTTGAAAAAAAATTTCCCCAAGATTTTTGAATTTTTTTGCTTCAAAACCCCCTTTTACCTGTTTGCAATTCTGGGTATAATTTTCCTTTTTCTTTTTTGGTTTGGGGCCCCCAAATGTCAAGCCTTTTTAATTTTACATTAAAAGATTAAATTTGTTTAAATGGAAACGTCCTCAATTTTGCCCTGCGGGTTCCTTTTTAACTATGGGGTTTTTGACCTTTGTGAAACTAAACTTTTCAAATTTATTCTTCCTGTTCAAAATTGATCCTAAAACTTCCCCACAAACTCCCCACCGTTTCCCAAACCAGGAAGCTTTAAAATTTCATGTTTCCAAAAATTTAACACATTTCCAAATTTTTCATTTAAAATTTTAATTCTAAAAAACTTCTAATACCCAATTAAAATTTTGGCGTTTAGTTTTTTAAAATTTGGTTTTCCGAGGTCTTTTCCCCAAATGTATTTCACCCCTGGTTTAGGTTTTTCCCTTTGCTTCCCGGGGCCACCCAAGGGGTTTTTTGGGCCCCTTTTTTAACTTTTATTTGTTCTGGGGGAAAAACGAAAAAAATGTTCATTTGGGTTCCTCCTTTTTATTTTCTTTAAATTTAAAAAAAGAGAAAATTCCCATTAAAAATTTGGCATGTTTGTTAAAAATTTCTTCTGGGTTAAAACCCTTGTCCAATTTGGTCCTTTCTTAAAATTTAAAGGAATCCCAAAGTATTTGGTTTTTAGAAAATTTTTTGGGGGGTTTTTTAATTTTTTAAAATTTTCCGTTTAGAAAAAATTTAATTTTTTAAGGGGCCCCATGAAATTTGGCCGCGTTTAAAAAAATTTTCCCTTTTTAAAAATCCCAAAGGAAATTTAGGGCCTGGATGGGGAAATATTAAATAGTTTTGTTTTTTTATTCAGGACGTGTTAAATTTTTAAAACAATGTTGGGAACGCTTTTTTTTTTTTAAAAGGGAACAAACACGAGGTTGAAAACTTTTTGCACTGTTCCTTTTGTTAAGGACAAACACGAGAACTCGAAGTAAATGTGTCTATGAAAACATCTAATGTTTTATGTTTATTTACATTAACCACAGGCAACGTGTCAACGTAAAAGGGGATGTCTTAGAATGAAAAAATATATGTAGCGTTTTTTTGTCGGGTTGTTATTAAAAAGTTTTCGCTTATTGGTTTTAACTTGCATGCGATTATAAAAGCTTTGAATGAGTTTAAATTTTTTTGTTGTAAAGAGAACCCAACTCTTTATGTCCCTTAGTTATATAAATAGTACAATTGTCTGCACATGGGTCTCATGTAATGTTGAGCTGTAAAGGAAGAGCTTTTATACAATCTGCAAATAGCAGAGGATCTATTACTGAGCCTTCAGACACACCTAACCTGTTAGAAAGACAGTTATTTAAGGATACCACACGAGATGTATAGATTTAGTGGAAATGATGAATTATTCGTATATCAGAACATTATGAAAGAGACAACGGCTTTATTTTGTTATAAGAAGAGAGGCATTAGAGAACATCGTGACAGATGGAAAGATAAAGGGGAAGAGAGGCAGAGGCAGACCAAGAGAGGTGATGATGTTTGGATTTTGACAGTGGCAGACTTGATCCAGAACATCAAAGACAAATCTGTGGAGAGACTTGAACACATACGCTATATTTTTACTATCATTGTACTCTAGATCTTTGCACACTAGATCTTTGTACGATCTTTGTACTCTAGATCTCTGTACTATCTGCGTACTCTATATCTTTGTACTATCGATGACGATCTTTGTACTCTAATCTATGTAATATATTTGTACTCTAGATCTTTGTACTATCTTTGTACTCTCTTTTTTCTCTAGATCTTTGTTATATCTGCGTACGTTAGATCTTTGTTCTCAAGATCTTTGTACTATCTTTTTACTCAAGATCTGTATACTATTTGTGTACTTTATATCTCTGTACTATTATACTCTAGATCTTTGTACTATCTTTGTACTCTAGATCTTTCTACTATCTTTAAACTCCAGATCTTTGGCGCTCTAGATCTCTAATATATTTATACTCATTATTCTCTTTGTACTCTAGATCTTTGTGCTCTAGATCTCTGTACTATCTTTATACTCATTTATTATCTTCTACTCTAGATCTTTGTACTCTAGATCATTGAAATCTAGATATTTGTAATATCTTTGTACTCTAGTTCTTTGTATTATCTTTGTACTCTAAATCCCTTTTACTCCAGATCTCTGTACTATCTTTTAATCTAGATCGTTGTACTCCCTTTGTACTCTAGATCTATGTTTCTTTAAATCTGTGTGCTCTAGATCTTTGTAATGTCTTTGTACTCTAGTTATTTGTAATATATTTGTACTCTAGTTCTTTGTAATATATTTGTACTCTAGATCTTTGTACTATCTTTGTATTCTAGATCTGTGTACTCTTTTTTGTACTCTAGATCTTTGAACTCTCTTTGCACTCTAGATCTTTGTACTCTAAATATTTGTACTCTGTTTGTACTCTAGATCTATGTGCAAGAAAATTTAATTACATTTAATTAAAAATACATAATATCTCACAGACAAATCAGTGAGCTTACGTGAAGAAATACAACAATAATGCAGGGTGTTTAGAAAAAAAAAAACTGGAAAGGTATTATTGGAGAAAGGTGTTATAATGAAGAGGTGGAATGAGTATATCAGAGAATTATATGCCGGAGAGAGATAAGAATTAACAGAAGAAAGTAACGTAGAAGGTCCACCTATTCTGAACGAAGAAGTCACTGACACCATGAAACATATGTAGAAAAGAAAAAAATTCAGCTGGGCCAGATGGAATCACAGTAGAAGAATAAGAATTACTGGGATAATTTGGAGTAGATATATTAACCAAAACGTTGAATGATATTTACAGCAGTGGATATTTACAGAGCGATATGCTGTAATCTGTACTTATAACTATACCAATAAGAGCAGGAGCAATTGAATGCAAAGATTTTCGTACAGTTAACCTCATGAACCATGTCACTAAACTTTTACTCAGAATTATAATGAGAACAACAAGGCATAAAATAACAATGGAAATTGGCGATGAAAAGTTTGGATTTGTGGAAGGGAAGTACACAAACAATGCTATATATACATTACGGACACTACTAGAAAGTTAATCCTTTTCCGGCACGAACCTTAAGCAATCTTGGAATCCAATCTGACGTGCAGAAGGTGTAAGGTTCGTGCCGGAAAACGATCCTCGTTGCCAGTAGTGCGTTGTGCACAATCTTTAAACCTCAACTCAAGAAACAACCATATAAAACTAATAGAAAGATCAATAGAGACAGAAAGACATATATGTGCTTCATAGATTATGCTAAGACATTTGATAAAGTAAGACATAATAAACTGATTAAAATGTTGGAAGATATCAACTTTGATGGGAAAGATCTCAAAATAATAAAGAATATTTACTGGAACCAAGCAGCAGGACTTAAAATGGGAAATAAATTGGACAGTTATGAGACATAAAGCTAGGAGTACAACGGTGATGTGTCTTGTCATCGGATCTCTTCTCCCAATATAGCGAATTAATAATGTGAGAGATCGAAGAGAAGTCAGGAATACTAATCGGTGGTTATAATATAAACAATATACGCTATGCAGGTGACACAGTATTGGTGGTGGATAATGCAAATAATCTGCCACAAGTGTTGGGATTGTAGTAACATGGAGTGCAAAGAAAGTACTTGCCTTGAATATCAAGTAAATAGTGATATCAAAGAAAAACGTGACACTAAAATGAGAAATAGAATAATTTTAGATACCTAAGGGCATTTATAACATAAGATGGAAGATGCGCAACAGCCATTAAAAGCAGACTATGGCAAGCAAAAGCTACATTTCAGAAAGTGCAGTAAGACACTATCACCGAAATAAAGAAAGAGAGTGCTGAAGTGCTATATAGAACCTGTTTTGCTGTATGACAGTGAGTCTTGGAATGTAAATGAACAAATTAAGAAGAAATTAGAAGCAACAGAGATGTGGTTCCTGAGACGAATGTTGCGAATTCCGTGGACTGCCAGAGTAACTAACAACGATTGCCAGAGAGTGGCTAATGAAACTAGAACATTATATACAACAATAAGAAAGAGACAAGGACATTTATTTGGTCACGTGATCAGAAAAGTTGCATCGGAGAACATCGTGACAAATGAAAAGATCGAGGGGATGAGAGACAGAGACAGGCCGAGAAAAATGATGCAAGATGGACTGAACCGGTGGCATGGTGGAATATCATCAACAGAGTTGGATCCAGAAAGCCAATGACCGAGATCTGTGGAGAGTTATGAACGCCTACGCCAGGGCACTTGATGATGAGAACTTTGTACTTTCGTTTACTCTAGATCTTTATACTCTAGATGTTTTTGTACTCTAGGTCTTTGTACTCTAGATCATTGTACTCTCTGTGTTCTTTAGATCTTTGTACTGTCCTTGCAGTCTTGATCTTTGTACAGCAAATCTTTGTACTTTAGATCATTGTAATGTCTTTATACTCTCGATCTTTGTACACTAAATCTTGGTACTATAGATCTGTGTACTCTTTTGTTCTTTAGATCTAAATCTTTGCACTCTAGATCCTTGTACTCTATATCTTTTTACTTTATATCTTGGCACTCTTTTTGTACTCTATTTGTTCTATAAATCTTTGTACTCTAGATGTTTGTACTCTCTTTGTACTCAAGAATTGTTTACTCTCGATGAAGAGTTTTGCTCTCTCTGTGAACTACATTTCTTTGTACTCGAAATCTTTGTACTCTCTTTGTATTCTTGATCTTTGTACGCTATTTCTGCTCTCGATGAAGATCTTTGCACTCTCTTTGTATTCTAGATCGTCGTATTCTAAATCTGTGTATTCTAGATTGTCGTATTCTAGATCTGTACTATTTCTGTATTCTAGATCTTTGTACTCTAAATTTTTGAACTCTTCATCTATGTAATCTAGATCATTGTAATTTATATATGTGTACTCTAGATCTGTTTACTCTATGTTGTTATATTCTAAATATGTGTAATCTCTTTTTACTCTAAATCTTTGTAATCAAGGTCTTTGTTCTCTAGATATGTGCACTCTAGGTCTTGTTTTCTCTTTTTGTACGCTATATTTATGATGCAGTATCTGCCATGCGTAAAATTTCCACAATGACGCGAGTTCGGAACGTTTAAGTTAGCTACCGTTCAGTTAGTTAGTCAGTTAGTTAGTCAGTCAGTCAGTCAGTCAGTCAGTCAGCCAGCCAGCCAGCCAGCCAGCCAGCCAGCCAGCCAGCCAGCCAGCCAGCCAGCCAGTCAGTCAGTCAGTCAGTTAGTCAGTCAGTCAGTCAGTCAGTCAGTTAGTTAGTTAGTCGAGGTTCCAACTTCACGGCAACGGGTCGTCCCCATTATGCTTCGTTCCCGTGCCAGTGAATATCACACAAAATGCTCCCCACTGTCCAATGTGAAAATTGGAATAGACAAGAGTCTCGGCAATCTAACAGCCCGCACAGGTACACTGTGCATAATGCCGCCGCCAGAATGCCAACACAAAATTATTCCACGAAAACCACAGTTCATCGTAGATGGACTCGGCAGTCACCAGATAGACCTCATTGACCCTGGTTTTCTCACAAGGATCGGTCTTTTACCGCAGGGTGACCCGCCGAAAGTGTCGCATAAAGCACGAACTCCGCAGCTTCAGCGCCGACTCCCGGGAGTCTCCTGAAAAATGCACTCGTGAACCGAAAAGACAACTCAGTCAATTCAGCAACAGCCGGTAGCCATTGTTCCGAACATGCAGGTCACTGTACAGGACAGATGTAAAAGCATTCCCCGCGAATTTCATAGCTCACAGTGTCGCCCACGCACTCACTCAGTAGCAGGGCGACGGAACCATGTACTACCAGTTCAACATGAGGAAAATGCGATTGCAAACCGTAGCTGCAAGCATAAACACGACACACGCCTTAACGGTTCAACGCCTACCTGCCATGTTAGCGACCGAAAGTGAAAAATCTAATTCAGTGACAGAGGAGTTAGATTACGCCGCTCCATCACTCACTCCATCACCAACTCCATGAACCTCTCCATCACCCACTCCATCACCCCCTCCATCACTCAGTACATCCCCCACTCAATAACCCACTCCATCAACCACTCTATCACCTACTCCATTACCCACTCCATCACCACTACATCCCACTATATCACACACTCCATCACGCACTCCATCACCCACTCCATAGCCCACTCCATCACGCACTCCATCACCCCCTCCATCACGCACTCCATCACCCACTCCATAACCCACCCCATCACCCAGCCTATAACCCACTTGTAAATGTCCCACCTGGAGCCAGCCCATCTGTATCAATGGTAGACGAGGTAGAGCTACTTTCTTCATCCCCTCAGGTGGGTACTGACAGGTGACCATCAGTTCAAACCAGATTTTAAAAAAAATGTTACATGTTCTTTGCAGGACATTGCCATCAACCGTGTACTGATTTTCTAGACAATTTTATTGTCAGTAGTTTGCCATTGCTTTCTGAACAAGATGTCAACGTTTAGATCCACTGGCCAGTGTAGAGACTCAACCCACTATCCAGCCATCAGGGCACGGGAAGTTTGAAAGCCAGCCGTCTTACCTGCAGCCTACCTTTATTGTGGAGACGGCACCTGATTGAATAAGAATGACAAATAACAACCAAGCCACATGCAGCTCAACGGTCATGGAAGCGTCATCCAATAGGCGAGCTCGGAGTGTGTGGGGTCAACCAATCATGAATGGCCACGTCTCATAACGGTTGAGGATTATCCCCTGTACTAACGTTGAAATCAGTTTTTGGAGCCGCGCGAGAAGTCGTGTATCTCAGGCAAGTTTGTGTGTCTGTTGCGTGTGCTCTCCTTTGGGTGTTTGAACTGGAGCGATCATTGCCGACCCAAACCTTTCCGTCATAACTCATCTCATCATGTTCCTCTTCTGCCTTGCGATGCCGAGGCGAAGCATAAACAGCGGGAGAGTGCCCGTTTATGGGCTTCATATATCGAGATTCTCATCATAGAGACGTCATTACTTGTTGTGGTATACCGTTAGCTAGTAACCTAGTTACATGGCCAAACCATTTGACTTGCTGCCTTCTAATAAAAAATAGCGCTGCTATAACCACTACTTAAGTCCTGATTTCTTCATTTCTGATCTTCTCTCTTCTTGATACGTTGAGAATTATTTTCGGGAATCGCATTTTTGTTGTTGTAATTGTTCTTTTCTCTTTTTGTGTCATTGTCCAGGTTTCGTATTGGGATCATACAGTTGGTAGGAAGATTCTGTCACGTAATTTTGTGAAATTAATGGTAAAACAAACGTAAAGAATCATGTACTGCTGGCTTTGTTTTCTAAACTACGTTTTCACTTCACATTCAACTTCGGCGTCATTCGCGAAATATCTCCCGCCAAGGTGGGTTTCCAGTGGACTTAGCCCCTACCGATTTCCCGTAAAGCGGTGCAGAGCTGAGTAGGGGGGAAAAAAGTTACGGGGGTGAGTCAATAAGTAAGTCACACATTTCTGTGGGATGACAGGTAAATGGAAACAGGAGGACTGATTAAACGATGTGATATTAATGTTGGTGGAAATTATGTTGAGAAATAAAGGTAAAATGTTTGAATAAAAATAAACTGGTTTCAAGTTGTTATCATATTTAGTTATTATTCTACAGCCATTTGTGACTTACTTATTAACTTACTCTCGTAGTATGTCACGCATAGATATATGGTGTTGAAGTGTTGGCATTGAAACAGCAACTACATTGATCACAGGCAGTTTCCTACTCTGGGTCTTTGATGAAATAGCGCCATCACATTCTATAGGTTTGAATGAACCGAGATGTAGATGGCCAATTGTCGTAAGTAAAGAATGTCGTAGTAGTTATTTGTTCTTCTTTGCTACTTTAGTGTCGTCCCTGGAGTGAGGGGAATCAACACCCACATTTATTTTAATTCAATATCACTATCCTGGAGATATCCAGCAGACTCCGTCCACAACACTCCCTCAATCTGAAGACACCTTCTTCTCACTCTTACTCACCCCTGGATCATGCCCCCTCTCATTCTTCCCCAACATAACATACTTGACAACTCTAGATTCAACAAATAAAAACAAGAAATTTATTAAAGCAAAGAGTATATGTAGGAGAAGTGTGTGTGTGTATAATGTGTAGAATGTGTGAGGTATATTCTAAAGTGTATATAGACTCAGATCAGTGATCAGGAGTATAGTCATTCTCATCACTGTGCTGAGAACACACTAGCACCATGTATTCCAGACAAACAACCTCACCGAGGTGATGCTCCTCCGGTCCCGTGAAGAGTTTCTCCGCTATCTCTCGAGGCATCCAGATGTTTGGACATCCATGACAAACACTGTCTAATGAGAGTCTTCAATCTAATTCACACTATGAATTTCCCCTGTTATTAACTGTTTGTTACTCAGAGAATTCTAACACTATTGTCACTGTTACTTGGGAAATCTTAATTGATCTAGTGTCACTGGTTGTAAAGATTCCCCATATTAACACCACCACCTGAATGTTCCAGGTATTTCTATAACTTTATATAAATGTTCCTGGTATCAGTGTTGTATATATATATATATATATATATATATATATATATATATATATATATATATATATATATATATATATATATATATATATATATATATATATATATAATGTTCTGACTGTTCAGTGATACAACTATCACTTGCTAAACATAAGTATCATCAGCCTGTCCTGCTCAGCAGAAGCCAGGTTCCCGCAGACCAACTTGGGTATAAGCCCAATGTAGAGGCCTCTCAGCAACTTCTGTCTTCAAATCCTGAGCCATCATCTTCTAAACTGTGTTCTAGCTTCACTGTTGAATATCATAGCACACCTACGTGGAACCTGTTAAGTAGAGAATACTATGGTGAGAGCAACTCAATCCTGGCCGGAATTAGGTGAGTGTAGGCCAATAGCAGCACTCAGATCTACAACAGAGATCCGATCTCTGTCATACGGCCAAAAAACTCATCTCATGGTCTGAGACATGGCAACACCAGGAAAGAATAAAGGAACGGGTAGAAACCCAGCAGATGCCCTACTGGAAGATCCTACCATTTCACATTCCCCTCCTCCCTCCCAACCATCCTCAATCTCTCTAATTATTATCCAATTACTTTGTCCTCAACTCCCTGAGTAAAATGATATATCACACAAGCTAGTTAAAGCCACACAATAGGATACTAGTGCCGACGCTCCTATGATACTTTCTAGCACCGCATTTATAGAACATTCTATCACCACACCTATAATACACTATATCACTACACCTATAATACATTATATCACCGCACAGTACTGTACTCTATTCCTAATCATACTCTAAGTTAGATATGATTAATAGCCTACCATATGCCTATTCCGGTTGCTGATTGAAACTATGCAATCACAGACTGGATCTATGTCCGCCGAAAAATATCAACAATTTGACATTATAGTTTCTTTCATTGAATACAACTAGGAAACTGCACCGATCCTTCAAACTTCAGAAATCTTTGTCGACTAACTCCACTTGTTTACCGCAACGGGTTTTATATCGGGCTTGAGTGACGTCACCAAATTGTCTAGACGCTGATCAGTCCAGAGTCTAGCTTTCTCCTCTGGTTTTAGACTAACTGGAGTCAATCCGCCGTCAAGTTTACTTTCATCTGGGGAAATCCTTTGTCTCGTACAACAATAGTTCTCTCTGTCTGTGAACCAGAGAATTCCCCACATCACAGAATCCTCTCCGCCGTCTGTCCAGACATTCCGTCTACACTTCAAAGGCTAACTATCGCCTTGGCAGACGTCTGGCGTTATTATTCGTTTCTCGAACAACCCACATCATAAAGAATCGCCGACTGTGTGTAGACATTTCGACGCGACGTATTTTTGTTCCTCCGTCTATACACATCAAAGGGTTACCTGTTTGTGCAGACGAATGTCTCCTTTTGTCATCGATCGAAACTAGCAAGTTTATTTTTCATGACACCAATCTTTCCGTCACATTCGCAGACGACGATCGCATGTGTTAAACCCGCGTCCAACCGTGGTCAAGACATCCGTGCTGCTCACTATCATCTTCGCTACCACTCTCGTTGCTTTTCGCATTAACAAAATAGATATCACATATTTTGCATAAACTAGGTAAATTACGTGTTACTAGTTTAATTAAAGCCGGCTTCATGGCTTAGAGGTTAGCGACTTTTCTCCGTAATCTCGTATACTCTCATAGGTGACGTGATGATGGTGAGAATCAGCAGTGGTTCGAATCGCATCGGTAACTTACGGAGTATGTGAGCCGGCCGCTCAGAAAGCAATGACAAACTACTGAGCGTAATCTTGCCAAGAAATCAACATACAGCTGAAAGATGCTGGTGTTGACAGCTATGTCCTGTAAAGGATATGCAAAAAAAAAAAGTTTAATTAAATGTTTCTCGTTACCGTTTCAGATATGGTTTGCTGCGGCTGGTCTGCTGAACCGACAACGAACAACAACTCGTGTGCCGCAAGTCTCGACTGTCCACAAGTAGAAAGTTATCTCTCTTAAACATATAACGGCTATCGGACACAAGAAACAACTTTAAACACATAATCCACAAAAATTACAAGTATGTTGCACAATGTATCTGTTGATATGTTGGGCAACATATTGCTCGTGGATTCTGTGGTGACATTCACGAAGCGTAATGCATTGTTTCGAACAAGAAATAAAGACCGTAACATTTTGAAAATAGATTGCGTTCTTTTCATAGTGTGTTCAATATTTTAATAGTTTTATATCTGTTGGTTATCAACCAAGATAAGACAGAATACATGGTAACTTTAAGAGAAAGAACGGCTAAAACCTCTGGCCACATACAAATAGATAATATGACCAATAAAAGAACGGAAACATAGAAATACCTGGGTACAATCTTCGACTGCTCCAACATAATAAGGGAAGAAATACAAGCTAGAATCAACTTTGGAAATAAGATATACTATGCACTACAACATCTGCTAAAATCAAATGCGCTATCTCGTAACATCAAGATCACAATATACAAAACACTGATTAGACCAGTTGTGCTGTATGGCTCTGAAACCTGGAGTATAACTAAAGGAGACGAAGCCTTGTTACAAACCTTTGAGAACAAAGTCTTAAGATGCATCTTCGAGCCCATTAGGGATACACAAATTGGAGAGTGGAAAAGAAGAAGCAACAAAGAAATTTATGATCTGATTACGTCCCCGCTAATCACTGATATCATCAAGGCTAAAAGACTGAAATGGCTGGGGCCTATAGAAAAAATGGAAGATACTAGGGAAACAAAACTACCTTCTACTCAAGAAATAAATGACCATAGACCCCGAAGTAGACCAAGAAGATGGTGGAGAGATGTTATGTGTTGTTTGTCCATGTCGTAGTAATCCTTTATTACTTTAGTGTCGTCCCTGGAGTGTGGGGAATCAACACCCACATTTTAATTAACCCAATATTATTGTCCTAGAGAAACCACCAGAATCCGTCCACAAATCTCCTTCAGTCTGTAGACACTTCTTTCTTACTCTCGCTCACCCCTGGATTACGCCCCCTCTCATTCTTCCCCAACACAACATACTCAACAACTCTAGCTTTAACAAATAAATACACAATAATTTATTAAAGCAAAATGTATGTGTGTGAGAAATGTGTGTGTGTAATGTGTAGAATGTGTATCGAATATTCTAAGGTGTATGTAGAATAAGACCAGTGAATGAGGAGCAAAGTTAGTTGCATCACTGTGCTGAGCACACAACAGCACCATGTATTCCGGACAGAAAACCTCACCCAGATGATGTTTCTCCGGCCACGTGACGACTTTCTCCGATAACTCTCGAACAATCAGGACGCTGGTCATCAATGATAGACAATGTCCAATCTTGGTCTTCACTCTAACACACACTATGAATTTACTCTGTTCAACAATGTTCGTTGATCAGAGAATCTTTCTAATAACTTAAATGTCACATGAGAAAATCTAACTGTTCATAAGTCACTGGTTATACGATTTTCCCCTTATTAAAAACAACCTATTAATATTCCAGGTAGTTATGTATATTGGTATATGTGGTATTTATAGTATTCTGAATCTTCGGTGATGTAACATATCACTCAAGAAAAAATCACACATATTTTCATCAAGTCCTGCTCAGCAGAAGCCAGGTTTCTGCAGACCAACTAGGTTATGTGCCCAGTGTACAAGCCTCTCAGTAACCTCTGTCTTCAATCCGTGAGCCATCACTTTCTTTAACTTTGATACTTACTTCTTGGTAGGATATCGTAGGCTCATAAAGTGGAACCTGTAGAATAGAGAATCCCCTGGTGAGAGCAACTCAATTCTGACCTTAATTAGGTGAGTGTAGGCCGATAGCAGCACTCAGATCTATAACAGAGAACCTAACTCTGTTATACGGCCAAACAGCTCATCACATTGATCTGAGACATGGGAATACAAGGACAGATTAAAGGAAACGGGTAGAAACCCAGCAGATGCCCTACTGGAAGATCCTACCATTTCACAATCCCTTCATCCCTCCCAACCACCCTCAATCTCTCTAATTATTATCCCACTACATTGTCCTTAACTACCTGAGTGAAATGATATATCACACAAGCTAGTTAAAGCTACACAATAGGCTACTAGTGCCGACGCTCCTATAATACTTTATATCACCGCACTTATAGAACATTCTATCACCGCACCTATAATACATTCTATCACCGCACCTATAACACTGTACTCTATTCCTAAACATACTCTAAGTTAAATATGTTTAATAGAATACCATATTGCTATTCCGGTTGATGATTGAGACTAGGCAATCACAGACTGGATCTATGTCCGCCGATAAATATCAACACTTGACACTATAGTCTCTTTCGATAACACAACCAGGAGTACTGCCGATCCTTCACCCTTCATAACTTTTGGTCGACTCCCTCAACTTGTTTACCTCAACTGGTTTTAATTCGGGGCTTGAGTGACGTCATCAAACAATCTAGACGCTAATCAGTCCAGAGTCTGGCTTTCTCCGTCTGTTTTCGACTGACTGGAATCAACCCGCCGTCTAGTTTGCTTTCATCTGGGAATCCTTTGTCTCGTGCAACAAAAGTCCCGTCTGCCGGTGAACCAGGGGATTTTCCCCCACATCACAGAATCCATCCGACATCTGTCCAGACATTCCGTCTACAACTTCAAAGGCTGACTATCGCCTTGCAGACGGCTGGCGCTATTCTCCCGTCAAGAGCAACAACTTGTTAACAAAATGCCGACTGTGTGTAGACATTTGACGCGACTTATTTTGTTTCTCAGTCCCCTACTCATCAAAGGGTTGCCTGTTTTTGTAGACGAATGTCGGGTCTTTTTGTCATCGATCGAAACTATCAAGTTATTTTTCGCGACATAGGCCCCCTCCTAAGAGAGTAGTCCGCAAAAACTCTTTCTTCTTGGAGGTTCGATCCAGATGATATATTCCTCTTCTTCAGGAGCTGGATGTCTAGACAGGAAATCAGCTCCAACATTTTCCTTCCCAGGTATATACTCCACTGTAAAGTGGTATGGCTGAAGTAGCAACGACCACCGCATCAAACGGGCGTTGAGCTTTTGAGAAGTGGCCAGGAACATCAAGGGTTGATGATCCGACTGAACTCGAAACTGAACTCCATACAAATAGGACTGGAATTTTTGTACGACCCATACGAGAGATAAACACTCTCTCTCTCTCTCTACGGTCGAATAATTCCTTTCAGCCGGGAGAAGTTTCTTGCTTGCGTATGCTACTGGTTTCAAAACCGAAGCATCGTCTTTTCCTTCCTGTAATAAAGCTGCCCCAATCCCAATCCCACTCGCATCCGTTCTCAACGCAAATGGTTTGGAAAGGTCATGGAGCTGTAACACAGGTTTGTTGACCAAGGCCTCCTTCAACTGACTATAGGCAGTCTCACATTCTGGTGTCCAAAAAATTTGGTCCGGGAATCCCTTCTTCAAGGTTTTCGTTAATGGAGCTCCCAGTTCAGTGAAATGTGGGATAAATTTGTGGTAGAACCCACACAACGAGAGAAAAGATCGCACATCCTTCTTCGTTTTTGGCCTTGAAGCACTTCTGATTTTCTCTAGGTTATTTTCCTCGGGGACAATTTGTCCTGGAGTGATGGTGTGACCTAGAAATTCCAGAGTCTGGTAACTAATCATGCACTTGGTTGGGCAAGCGGTAAGCCCTGCTTCCTTGAGCCTATTGAATACTCTTTCCAAGGATTGTAAATGGTCATCCAAGCTGTCACTGGAAATCAGAATATAATCCATTAATGAGATGATGGACGGATCCTGTAAGGGATCTAGTAAAGTCCTCATCATGCGAGTAAACACACTAGGTGCATTGCTGAGTCCAAAGGGCATGACCTTGAATTCGTAATGTCCACTGGGGGTACTGAAGGCCAGTAGGGGTCGAACCTTTCGTTTGACGGGAACCTGATAATACCCGCGACTCAGATCCACCTTTGAGAAATACCTTGCCTTATGGAGCCTTGCGAATAACTGAGTTGGATTCGGCAAAGGTTCCACCTGAAATTGTGTATGACTGTTCAGCAGTCGGTAGTCTATACACAACCGATGTTCTCCACTTGGTTTGCGTAACAAAACTACCCCCGCATTGTATGGGGATGTGGATGGCGCAAGCACGTCATCCTCCAGCAGTTTCTGTATATCCTTCTCCAGGGCCTTTTCTTTAGAGAATGGCACTGGATAAACCTTTTGGCTCTTGTGTGGTCAAGGTCATCTCGAACTCCACCAACCTCGTTCGTCCTGGTTTATCAGTCAGTATCTCCTTATGAGACTCGAGAACCTGGGTTATCTTTTCCCTCTCCTGGGAAGTCAGATCAGGGTTAACCTGCACATCCTTGTAGGTTTCCTGGTGTACCAGGGGATATTCCCTGCCCTCGTGGGTTCCCACTTCTGTCTCCACTGCAACTGCCATTGCCATGAGGTGAGCTGCTTTGTCTCCAGATCTCTCCTCGTATTTCCGCAAGAGATTGATATGGAAAATCTTTGACTTTCCCCGGATCCGGATCTGATAGTTGGTTCTGGATATCACCCTTTCCATGGGAAATGGTCCTTGCCAACCTATCTCCAGTTTGTTGTTTCCCGTTGGGAGTAGCAACAAGACTTTGTCTCCCACCTCTAGAGATCTGTCTTTTGACCTACGGTTGTAGTAAGCCACATGTCTTTTTCTGGCCTTTTTCAAGTTTTGATTCGCCAGAGTCCATCCCTTGTGAAGTTTTTCTTTCAGTTCCTCCACATATTTATAAGCAGAGATCACTTCTTCTGACGTCACCTCTTCATTCCAACTCCTCAACATGGCTTCCAACGGTCTCTTGATTGGACGACCAAACAGCAACGTAGCGGGTGGTAGTCCTGTTGAACCATGAGGTACTTCCCGATAAGCAAAAGGTGCTGCTGGGATAAATTCATCCCATCTATCAGGTTTTTCCTGTGCCAGTTTCCCGAGCATTATCATCAACGTGCCGTTGAAACGCTCTACTTGTCCATTGGCTTGAGGGTGGTAAGGACTGGTATGTATATGGTTAGAGTGGAACACCTTAAATACCTCCTCCATAAGTTTTCCACAAGACTGGGACCCATTATCCGTCAGAATTTGATCAGGAAAGCCTAATCTTGTAAAGGCCTCCATCAGTGCGTCCGCCACTCGTTTCGAGTCAATCGTTTTCAGCGGTATGGCTTCACCCCACATTGTACAGCAATCCACCATGGTGAGTATGTACATGTTCCTCTTCCTAGTCCTAGGAAGTGGACCCACCATATCGATGGCTACCCTCTCGAAAGGAGAGTTCATGGTGGGCATTTCACCCAAGACCACCGGCGCTGACCAGTGTTTCGGTGCCACCCTTTGGCACTCAGGGCATGACTTCACATACCAACGCACATCACCTGACAATCCCGGCCAATAGTAATGGCAGGAAATCCGCTGCATTGTGGCGGCAATGCCCACTGAATGAGATGATATGCCCCATATGAAGAATCTGGGAGCGGTGGGCCTTCGGGACCTCCAACTGACCGTGTAGGTTGTCTCCCCTTCCGGCTCTCCTGTAGATTATCCTATTCTTCATATAGTACTGCCCCCGTTTGGGTGGATCAGCACTTTTCTGCAGCTTTTTGTAGCAAGGACGTAGAGTAGCATCCTCACTCTGGGCAGTTCGCAACTCCCCTGGCAGTGGGTTAGTCACATTTGCTTCTGCCTCATCCGTTCTCGTCTGTGAGCGAGTCTGTATTGCTCCCATATGGATTGGCTCCTTGGGCATTCCCAGAAAGACATACCGGCAACCGAGGATTACGGGAAAAATGGGATCGGTCAACACCGCGGCCTTGATGGTGACGGTGACATACCTTGACCGAATCTCCACTCTGGCAATGGGCAACTTCATGGCTACAACACTCTTCTGTGCAGGCTGTATCTCCATTGTCTCACCTGTGAATTGTTCTGGATGTACCAGATCCGCAGAAATCACGGCCTCCCCGTCCAGTCCTGTGTCGTACAAACACTCCACTTGACGACCGTTAACTTCTACAGGTGGTTTATCCTGGTCTGGAGTCTATTCCTCGGCCTCGACCTGTTCGGTGGGCTCCACCTTAGGTTTTCCAGGGCACACGACGAATTGAGAGTCTCCTGACTTTTCCCTGCAGTCAATAGCATTGTGCGTATTCGCCGTGCAGTGTTTGCACCATTTCCCAGTCCTAGATTTTCTAGTGACGGACTTTAGTGAGCTCTCCTTTTGGCGAGCTTCCATGTCGACCTTGGCATTGTCAGTGTCCACCTCCTTTGAAGTCACTTGACATGCCGCGAAGTGAGGGTTCTTAGCCTTCGATTTGCAGTCCCTCGTATTGTGAGAGGGTGACTAACAAATCGAGCACCACTTCTCCGACCACGGTCGTTTTTGTGTAGAGCTCGAAGTGCTCTTGCTTCCCTCCTTCGTCTTCTCCAAACTCTCCTCTGAAGTTTTAACATATGGTTCCACCTTCTTAGTTCCTGTGCTCTTGGCTTTCTTCAGGTTATGTTTTTCCTGACTTTTGGTGTTTGTAGAAAGGTTTTCTGCTGCCTCCCCATGTACCTCGACGAACCGTTCTGCCAATTTCGTCACCATGTCGATTCGTTCCGCCCCTTGTTCTCCCAAGAATGTCCTGAGAGGTTTCGACATTTGCTTTCGCATCTGGTCGACTACCATGAACTCTTCCAGACTCTCATAGTCATGCGCGAACCCAGCCAAATCCATCCACTTATGGAGATAGGCTTTCAGACGCAGACTATAGGCGGCGAACAACTCCCCCGGTTCTCTTTTCGCTCCTCGAAATTTTTTTCCGATAGGTATGTGACGTAACCTCGAACCGTTTAAGCAGAGCCGTCTTCAACTCGTCATAATTGTTCTCGTGTCCTGGCGGCAGGCGAGAATAAACCTCATAACCGGTCCCACGTAAACCCTGGGATAGCTTAAGATTCCATTTGTCACGCTCCAGACCCATCGCTACCGACATGGCCTCGAAGCGTTGAAGGTACTGGTCAATCCTCTCCTTGTCCTCCTCGTAGATCGCTAGAGGGAACTTCATAGCATGGTAGCTATGTCCACCTACTGGTGTTGAGCCAGGGAGAGAGGAACCTCCCACTACTCCCTCCGTTTCCCCGCTAGATTGCATCTTAAGCTCGAGTTCCCGCATCCGGTACTCGTGCTCCCTTTTCTGAGCTTCTTGTTGAGCTTCCAATCTCATAGAAGCCTGTTTAGCATCAAGTTTCTTAGCTGCTTGCTCAGCTTCAAATTTCTTAGCTGCTTGCTCAGCTTCAAAATTTCTTAGCTGCTTGCTCAGCTTCAAATTTCTTAGCTGCTTGCTCAGCTTTAAGTTTCTTAGCTGCCTGCTCAAGCTTCAAGTTTCTTAGCTGCCTGCTTAGCTTCAAGTTCCAGCCGTCTAGTGGCTTGCTCAGCCTCAAGTTTCTTAGCAGCTTGCTCTAACTCCATCCTTCTCAATTCCATCTCGGCCTTCCGATCTTCCCTTTCTGCTTGACGATAATCTCTCTCCACCTCCTGTATGTAATCTTGTAATCTGTTAGTTCAGAACCCGACAAGCCCATTTCTTACCCCCCCCCCCCCTCTCTTTCCCTTAATTCTGCCATAGTTAGTTTAGGAGTGGCCATTTTTTCAGAGATATAAGACAGCAGATAGAGTGTAGATTAACTCCAAGGTAAATATATAGATAATGAACACAGTTAATCTATATATTTAAGACCACAACTCAACACAATCACTCAGTGACAAGAGCAGAATTAGGACCACAGACTTATGCAGACCTGTGAAGTGTGAACAGGTAAGATATGTGTCTTAACCCCTATCCACATTCACTCTAGCTGGGTTATCTCTCTTGTGATATCTCCGTCTTCTAACTAAAGATCCCGTGTCAAAAGACTCCGTTGTCAGGAGATCCCGCTGTCAAAAGATCCCATTTAGGAGGAGATCCCGCTGTCAAAAGACCCCGTTTACGATCACCCAATAAATGTCGTAGTAATCCTTTATTACTTTAATGTCGTCCCTGGAGTGAGGGGAATCAACACCCACATTTTAATTAACCCAATATTATTGTCCTAGAGAAACCACCAGAATCCGTCCACAAAACTCCTTCATTCTGTAGACACCTCTTTCTTACTCTCGCTCACCCCTGGATCATGCCCCCTCTCATTCTTCCCCAACACAACATACTCAACAACTCTAGTTTTAACAAATAAATACACAATAATTTATTAAAGCAAAGAGTATGTGTGTGAGAAATGTGTGTGTGTGTGTGTAATGTGTAGAATGTGTATCGAATATTCTAAGGTGTATGTAGAATCAGACCAGTGAATCAGGAGCAAAGTTAGTTGCATAACTGTGCTGAGCACACAACAGCACCATGTATTCCGGACAGAACACCTCACCCAGATGATGTTTCTCCGGCCACATGACGACTTTCTCCGATAACTCTCGAACAATCAGGACGCTGGTCATCAATGATAGACAATGTCCAATCTTGGTCTTCACTCTAACACACTATGAATTTACTCTGTTCAACAATGTTCGTTGATCAGAGAATCTTTCCAATAACTTAAATGTCACATGAGAAAATCTAACTGTTCATAATCACTGGTTATACGATTTTCCTCTTATTAAAAACAACCTATTAATATTCCAGGTAGTTATGTATATTGGTATATGTGGTATTTATAGTGTTCTGAATCTTCGGTGATGTAACATATCACTCAAGAAAAAATCACACATATGTTCATCAAGTCCTGCTCAGCAGAAGCCAGGTTTCTGCAGACCAACTAGGTTATGTGCCCAGTGTACAAGCCTCTCAGTAACCTCTGTCTTCAATCCGTGAGCCATCACTTTCTTTAACTTTGATACTAACTTCTTGGTAGTATATCGTAGCCTCATCAAGTGGAACCTGTAGAATAGAGAATCCCCTGGTGAGAGCAACTCAATTCTGATCTTAATTAAGTGAGTGTAGGCCGATAGCAGCACTCAGATCTATAACAGAGAACCGAACTCTGTTATACGACCAAATAGCTCATCACATTGGTCTGAGACATGGGAACACAAGGAAAGATTAAAGGAAACGGGTAGAAACCCAGCAGATGCCCTACTGGAAGATCCTACCATTTCACATTCCCTTAATCCCTCCCAACCATCCTCAATCTCTCTAATTATTATCCCACTACATTGTACTTAACTCCCTGAGTGAAATGATATATCACTCAAGCTAGTTAAAGCTACACAATAGGCTACTAGTGCCGACTGCTCCTATAATACTTTATATCACCGCACTTATAGAACATTCTATCACCGCACCTATAATACATTCTATCACCGCACCTATAATACTGTACTCTATTCCTAAACATACTCTAAGTTAAATATGTTTAATAGAATACCATATGGCTATTCCGGTTGATGATTGAGACTATGCAATCACAGACTGGATCTATGTCCGCCGATAAATATCAACGCTTGACACTATAGTCTCTTTCGATAACACAACCAGGAATACTGCCGATCCTTCGCCCTTCATAACTTTTGGTCGACTCCGTCAACTTGTTTACCTCAACTGGTTTTAATTCGGGGCTTGAGTGACGTCACCAAAAGTCTAGACGCTAATCAGTCCAGAGTCTGGCTTTCTCCCCCTATTTTCGAGTGACTGGAATCAACCCGCCGTCTAGTTTGCTTTCATCTGGGAATCCTTTGTCTCATACAACAAAAAACCCGTCTGCCGGTGAACCAGGGGATTTTCCCCACATCACAGAATCCATCCGACGTCTGTCCAGACATTCCGTCTACAACTTCAAAGGCTGACTACCGCCTTGCAGACGGCTGGCGCTATTCTCCCGTCTCGAGCAACAACTTGTTAACAAAATGCCGACTGTGTGTAGACATTTGACGCGACTTATTTTGTTCCTCAGTCCCCTACTCATCAAAGGGTTGCCTGGTTTTGTAGACGAATGTCTGGTCTTTTTGTCATCGATCGAAACTATCAAGTTTTTTCACGACAGTCCATCAAGAATGATGATGACCATTAATTTCATCCATTGGGGTTGAAAGTAGTAGAGCCGTGAGTTCTAAGATGGCTGATAAGGCCTATTTTGGCTCGAAATGTTCTTTGACAATGTGGACAAAGAATCTTGACGTTTCTGGAGGAGGATTTTCTGCAGTGGTTTTTCTGTTCTGTATATTCTTCACAGCGTTTGAAGTCCTGGTTGCCTCACAAGTGACTGCACCCTTGCGTAATGATGCACGCCACTAATTTCTGTCTCTGGCTGCAGTCTCCCAGATTTCATGATGAATTCCAAAAGCATTCAGTAAGATTTTCAGAGTGTCTTTAAAGCGTTTCCTCTGGCCGCCTTGGGAGAGTTTACCACAACGCAACTCGCCGTAAAAAATCGTTTAGGGAGCCTGTGATTTGGCATGCGAGTCAAGTGACCAGCCCAGCGAATCTGATTCTTCATTAGTATAGTGTGGATACTGGGCAAGGATGCTCTTTCTAAGACTTCAGTGTCTGGGATCTTGTCTTGCCATTTAATCTTCAGTAACTTCTTAAGGCAGACTGTGTGGAAGTGGTTTAATTTCCTAGCGTGTCGCTGATAAACAGTCCAGGTTTCACAAGCATATAGCAGTGTGGATAATACAACTGCTTTGTAGACTTTCAGCTTTGTTTGCAGGCTTATTCCATTTCTGTCCCATACATTCTTGTACAGTCTGCCAAAGGCCGCACTGGCCTTGGAGATTCTTGCATTCACTTCATCATCAATTGTGGCAGCTTGTGACACAGTGCTGCCAAGATAGGTGAATTTGCCACAACACTTAGACTATGACCATTCACTTTGATATTCGGCACAGTGTGATTATTACCAGGGGCTGGCTGGTACATAACTACAGTCTTCTCCAAATTGATATTGAGCCCAAAGTTGGCACATGCATGTGAGAAAGCTGAAACATTATGTTGCATGTCCGCCTCTGAGTTGGCGTATAGAGCGCAATCATCAGCAAACAGGAGATCTCTGACGGTGTCGCTGTCAATTTGTGTCTTAGCTTTCAGCCTTCTGAGATTGAATAACTCTATGGACCGCTGAATGAACTAAAAAAGACTGTTAGATTCATACAAGAGACAACATTGCAGTTGTAGACATGTTTCAAGCGAACGAAAGAAGAAGAAGAAGAAGAATAACTTTCCATATATGCGGTAGTTGATGTCTATTCCAATGTCGTTGTTCTCGAAGGCATTCGTCAACATGGCTGAAAACATGAGGCTAAACAATGTTGGTGCCAGGACACATCCTTGTTTCACTCCATTGGTGACAGGAAAGGGCTCAGACAGTTCACCATTTTCCTGTACTCTTGCCTGCATGCCATCATGAAATAGCCGCACTATTTGGACAAACTTTCGTGGACAGCCATATTTTGCCATAATCTTCCACAGTCCTTCTCTGCTGACTGTATCGAAAGCCTTGGTAAGGTCAATGAAAGTGGAGAACATTTCTCAGTTCTGTTCCTGACATTTCTCTTGCAGCTGCCTTGCAGCGAAAAT